>JARQOD010000001.1:721832774-722046413 GCA_033576555.1 Oophaga sylvatica
GGGACATCCTGCAAATACCACCAGTAAAGGTATGGAAAGAGACTGACTGTGTGGACTGTCTTATTGCCTGCACCCCTGCACCGCCATATACTTAGAGGGACTAGTCTTACCTGTAGAAGACTTAACATCTTGCTGCCCAGTAACAACCCTCTGAGGATTCACCCTGCAGCGCTGGTCACCCTGATCAGAAACCACAGGTGGCGTCACAAACAATTACTAAAATCCCTGTAAATATCCCCCTTTGTATGAGCGCCAGGGCAACGGACCAAGCTGTGCTACCCGTGACCTATCCCCCATTGAAGTTAACGGCTCGGTGCCGAGTACCCCATAACCCTGGTGTGGTGCGACTCATCTTTGGCGTCACGAACAGGATAAGAAGCTTACTAATGTGAGTCCTGTGTGCCTATTTGGACTGTTTTTGTGCTGGAGACTGTGTTGCTGTTTTGTGATTTTTGGCGCCAATTGTCGCCATTGCCGCTCCCATACCTGCCTGGAGCAAAGTGGCTCCCTCAGTATAGCGGTAAGCCGGATACCCTGTCAGGGTTTAAACGCAAAATATGCAGCATACTGGACATGTACCCTATGACAGAGAAGCAAAGAGCTGCAGTAGTATTAGGACAATTGACAGGGGCTGCAGAAAGGGAAGTAGAGACTTGGACAGCTGCGGACCAGGAATCAGTGCTTTCAATTTTCTTAAAGCTACAGACTATTTTTGAGGACCGCACTGAAACAGATCTCCGGATGATATTTTACCAATGCTCCCAGAGACCAAATGACAGTATTAGGGACTACGCCTGCCGACTACAGGGGCCCTGCGAGCTCTCAAACAGGTTAACCCTATAAGTGCCATTAATGAAATCAAAATGTTGAAGGAACAATTTGTACGGGGACTGAGGTCCCAAGCTGAAAGCAGAACTGTGCACTGGTGGTCCTTGGATCATCCTGACGCTACCTTTGATGCTCTAAAAGATATGGCTATAAAAGGACTGCGACCCCTGGAGAAGCCTGAGGTGGCAACCCAGTATCACCCGGGTGAAGCCACTCTAAAGCCGGCAGCATCCACCTTTTCCGCGCTGGTGGCGGAAACCAAAACGCAGGTGGCGCCCCCTACTGAGTTGGATTGTCTGCGCTCAGAAGTGCGCCAGCTGACTAAAAACCTGGCCGCTGTAATGAGTGCCCTGCAACTGCGGAAGGAAGAAGGAGGAAAGATCCTGCTAGTTGACTGCCCAGAGGATGTCCCTTGGATGAACCGGAGGAAAAGGAGGACGTCGCCCCACCGGAGGAGGACAACGCCACCCCCAGGAGCGACCCCTGATCAGCACCATCCTCGCCGAGTGATCATCTGCTACCGTTGCAACGGAAAAGGACATATAGCCCAACAGTGTCCTTTAAACGAGCAGATCCTGGGTCCGAGGGCCAACACCCAGGAATAGACTCTTCAGGCCCCTCAGACTGGAACCGCAGGTTTGTGGGAGGAAGACCCTACCTGTCCATCATCCTGGACGGGATCGCAATCCCTGCCCTGCTGGACACTGGATCTCAGGTGACCATCATACCTGATGTCCTTTATAATAAGTTTTGGTCCATGGACAGTCTCCAGCCTCCGAGCCCTGACTTTGCTGTGTATGCCTCTAATGGTCTCCCTGTTGATATACTAGGAGCCAAAAACGTGGACGTAAAGGTAGGCAGAGTGGAGCTGAAGGACCAGGGACTCTTAGTAGTAAAGACTGTAAATGAGGAAAATGGCTTAAATGTGGTTTTAGGTACTAACATTATTAGTAACCGTCTGGGAGAAGTTGTGTTTTTGCTCCAACAGCTCGCTGAAGTTGCCAAGCCAAAGCAAAAGGGAGTGATCCAGAGGGAGATCCGGGCCCTGATGTGCCAGCAGCAAGCGAAGCTGACAGATGGTGAAATTGGTAATGTACGGGTGACAGACCCGAACCCCATTGTGATACCCTCAATGAGTGAAATGCTTATATGGTGTAGAGCAGAAATATGTCTGAGAGGACAGAACTACCAAGCCGTAGTAGAGCCCCATTGTTCAGAGCACAGACCTACACTCTTGACTGCTAGAGGGGTAGTAGAAGTAAGAAATGGGAGAGTACCAGTACGTCTTCTCAACTGGGGGGAGAAGAAGTGAATTTACCACGCTATGCCACAGTTGCTAAATTACATACCGTAGATAACAACTCTATTCTCACAACAGAGTCCTTAGCCTCCCGCCAACCAGCGGAGGATAATGACCCAGCAACCCAGGTGGAGGATTGGTGTCGGCAGCTCCATGTCGGGACAGACACCACTCCCGCCCACCAGAAACAGGGAGTACTACGGGTGGTACAGGAGTACACATAGGTATTTAGCAAACATCCACTTGACTTTGGGACAATTAAGGGAGTTCAGCATCATATCCCTACAGGCAGTCATCCTCCCATCAAAGAACGGTATAGGCCTATACCTCCAGCACACTACCAGAAAGCTAAGGAAATGTTGCGTGACATGAAGGAAGCAGGGGTGATAAGGGATAGTTGTAGTCCCTGGGCAGCACCTCTAGTCCTAGTTAAGAAAAAGGATGGAAGCATGAGAATGTGTGTAGATTACAGACAAGTAAATCGCATAACACATAAAGATGCATACCCTTTACCACGCATTGAGGAATCCTTAGCTGCCTTAAAAACTGCTAACTACTTTTCCACCCTCGACCTCACTAGTGGGTACTGGCAAGTAGCTGTGGCTGAGGAGGATCGGGAGAAGACGGCTTTTACCACCCCGATGGGACTCTGTGAGTTTGACAGAATGCCGTTTGGACTCAGCAGTGCCCCGGGAACATTTCAGAGAGTGATGGAGAGTTGCCTGGGACATCTCAACTTTGAAACAGTGTTGCTGTACCTGGACGACGTAATTGTGTACTCCAAGACGTATGAGGATCATCTGAAGCACCTGGCAGAGGTATTCGAGTCACTGTCCAAATACGGGATGAAACTGAAGCCTTCAAAGTGCCATCTGCTCAAACAAAAGGTACAGTACTTGGGACATATTGTCAGCTCAGAAGGAGTAGCGCCAGACCCCGAGAAGGTAACTGCCATCCAGAAATGGCCGGAGCCAAAGAATCTCAAGGAGGTGCGCCAGTTCCTGGGACTGACAGGTTACTACCGGAGGTTTGTAAAAGACTACACCAAGAAAGCAGCGCCTCTGCAGGACCTCCTGGTAGGACAACCCCTCAAGAGCAGAAATCCTCCATTTCACTGGGGAAAAGAACAAGCTGAGGCGTTCAAAGAGATGAAGGAGATCCTGACGGGCGATGAGATCTTAGCCTATTCTGACTACAGCCAACCGTTCCTGCTGTATACTGATGCCAGCAACGAAGGATTGGGAGCTGTCCTCAGTCAGAAGCAAAATGGCCAAGAAAAAGTCATCGCATATGCAAGCAGGAAGCTCCGGCCGACTGAGAGAAACCCAGAGAACTATAGCAGCTTCAAGTTGGAGTTCCTGGCGCTGGTCTGGGCCATTACAGAAAGATTCAAGCATTACCTAGCCTCCAGCAAGTTCGCTGCGTACACAGACAATAACCCCTTGACACATCTGGAAACAGCCAAGCTGGGAGCCATGGAGCAACGTTGGATGGCTCGGCTGTCGAATTATCAATTCACAATCAAGTACAGGGCAGGCCGTAAGAACGCCAATGATGATGCCTTGTCCAGAATGCCGCATGAATCCGACACGGAAGAGGAATTGGATGATCTAGAAGAGATCGAGCTACCTGCATTCCACAGAAATGGGATGATCCACGAGCAACGAGCCTACAGGAGGCAGTGTGGTAAGACGTTAAACCCTTTACCTCACCACAGCTGGAAGGACACCCAGAACAGTGACCCGGTTGTCAGCCACATCAAGGAACTGATAACTCAGGAAGGTTCCTCCTTGGAGAAGGATGCGTCTCAACAAGCAAAGCAGCTGTGGAACGAGAGAAGCCGGCTGTTTATCTACCGAGAGAAGCTGTGCCGAAGGTACGTCAACCCCAGAACCCATGAGATGGTATGGCAGATAGTAGTGCCAAGAACAGACATCCAGATGGTGTTGGAAGCCTACCACGATCGAGCGGGGCACTTTGGCTGGAAGAAGCTGGAAACCCTACTGAAGTGTCGTTTCTACTGGGTGGGAATGCGAAGTTCCATCGAGAAATGGTGTAAAAAACTGTGCGTCCTGTAGCCTCCGAAGAAAAGACTACAGTAGCCAGAAAGCACCCCTGCAGCCCATCAAGACGACTCGTCCCTTGGAGATCGTGGCCTTGGACCATGTAAAGTTGTCACCAAGCAGGACAGGATACTCATATGCCCTGACAATGGTGGATCACTACTCCAGGTTCCTGGTGGTCGCCGCTGTCAAAGATCTGACAGCTGAAACAGCAGCAAAGACGTTTCAGGTGAATTTCTGCAGACCCCATGGATATCCAGAGCAAGTGTTAACTGATCAAGGTCCTGCATTTGAAGCCGAACTGTTTAAAGAATTCTGTTACTTGTACGGGTGTAAGAAGATAAGAACCACACCGTACCACCCCCAAACCAATGGTCTCTGTGAGAAGATGAATCACATAGTCATTGATCTGCTGAAGACGGTACCACTTGAGGAGAGGAATCGGTGGCCAGACCTACTACCTGACCTGGTAGATCTGTACAATCACATACCGGTGAGTTCCACCAACTGCACTCCAGCCTACCTTATGCGAGCAAGACCAGGAAAGCTGCCCATGGATTTGGAACTTGGTGTTGTAGAACCAGAAGCTGATGTTACTACTGAAGATTGGGACACAAACAGACAGGAACAGTACAGGAGAGTACAAGCCTGCGTGGAAGATAGTCTCAATAAAGTAAGGGAAAAGCAAGAGGAGAACTACAACAAAAGTGCGCCAGCTAAACCTTTTATGCCTGGAGAAGTTGTGCTAAAAAGAAAAAGAAGAATGCACAAATTGGACGATCAGTGGGAACAAGAGCCATATGTCGTGCAAAATTCCAAATTTGACAACAGAAAAACCTGTACCATTAGCAAAGATGGAGGAAAGACGACCACCACTGTATCCAGAGACCACCTAAAACTGTGTCCAGACATGTTAAAACTTCATGAGGAAGAACTTGTTATGGAAAAAGAGAAACCAGATGAAGTCATACACACGGACCTAGGAGATTTTCCTGCAGATTGGCCTTGTATCGGGGATGCTGTGATTGTTCCAGTACTTCAATTTTACCAACCACAAGAAGCGCTTCAACGTCCAGTTGAGCCAGTTGCCGCAGCAGAAGAAATAGTTCAAGAGGAACCTGCTCCTGTAGCACCTCTAGAAGTAGAGTCTCAAGAAATGGAACCTCAAGACGTGGAACTACCAGAAGAATCCCCTGGCGAAACAGAACCGCATCGCCCAGCCACAAGTATGCTTGCCAGATCCCTAGAGAGGTTAAGGCAGTATTACAGTTTGCCAGCACGCAGAACAGATAGGCCAGAGGCTACTATACCTGACACCACACCACGTAGGTCAGTACGAACAACGAAAGGAAGGTTACCTGTTAGGTACCAAGAGTAGTCCTAGCAAATTAATATAGTATGACCCAGACAGGGTTTACTTAATTGTACAAAGTTATGAAGAGAATTGCACTTTATTGAGAATGTTATATGTGAAATGCTGTTTTAAAGGACTGCGTGGCTGAGGACTTTGCCAGCCCAAAAACTGTGTTGTAAATAGTTGGCACTCAGTGCCCCATCTTGGTTTTACGTAAAGCCATTCTACCTCTGAAGAAAAACCCGTATGGTGTGGCCTTGAGTGAGGTCTGCAGCACAGAAGTCCTGCAGCCCACCCAGGACGACCGTGGGAGGTTTTTGGTGCGGGTCCTCCACAAGAATATTGTATTTATTGTGAACAGTATTTTGATATTTTTCTAATTGCACTTGTACACAATGTAACGTTCGAAGTGTCCTTACCTCCCGCAAGGGATGAGTTATGTTGTTTATTGTTATGTTATAAAAATTGTTTTTCCTTTTTCAGCCCGGGAGTGCTGACGATAACTAGGGGGGGATGTGTAGCCCAGCTGCGCTTGGTGACATATGTTCCCTGGAGAATGCACGGAAAGGTAATTACAAATATCTGATAAGTACACAACACCTAACATTTTTCCTGTTTCCACCAGAGGGAGCCCTTGAGACAGCAGTGAGTAAAAGACAATCTAGCTGAAAGTGAGTAGTTGTTGGTGTTACCTCAGAGAGAGCAGACACGAGTTCTCTGAACGCAGTTACCTCAGACGAGCTGGGAGGGAGAAACCCCTGTCAGATTAGCCGGAGGGCTGAGGAAGCTTGAACGAAAAGCTGACATCTACTGCTGCCTGTGCTCATATTAAGGTGTGCGTAGGACGACAGGCGAGTGGACAAAAGGGAAAGAGTGACCGAGGTGATAGCAACGATAGCTGCCTCCACCCTGTGCAACCGGATGCCGGGTCCGAAGCTTGCTAGAACCTTCACGGCTAGTGGGAGAAAACCGGAATCCCTGCTGGACTTCAGGTCGCAGAGGGGCCCTTCAGTGCTGATACGTAACCGGAGTTAGGAAGACGGGAGTCTGGCAGGTACCGCCATAGAGACACTGTTCTGTCCACAAAAAGACCTCATCACAAGATCAGCCGGGCGTACAAAGGAGAAGGAGTTAAACTTAGCTGCATGCAAGTTAGAAACCCACACACATTAAGGAGTAAGGAGGCCTTAAACCTACACAGTGATTACCTGGATGTGCATCCTCCACCCTGAGCAGCTTCCCGGGACATACCTGCAAATACCACCAGTAAAGGTATGGAAAGAGACTGACTTGTGTGTGACTGTCTTATTGCCTGCACCCCTGCACCGCCATATACTTAGAGGGACTAGTCTTACCTGTGGAAGACTTAACATCTTGCTGCCCAGTAACAACCCCTCTGAGGATTCACCCTGCAGCGCTGGTCACCCTGATCAGAAACCACAGGTGGCGTCACGAACAATTACTAAAATCCCCTGTAAATATCCCCCTTTGTATGAGCGCCCAGGGCAACGGACCGAGCTGTGCTACCTGTGACCTATCCCCCATTGAAGTTAACGGGCTCGGTGCCGAGTACCCCATAACCCTGGTGTTGTGCGACTCACAGTCATTTGGTAAATGCAAAAAAGTTAATGCTTTTCTTATTAATGTACACTCTGCACCCCATCTTGACCGATAAAAAACAGAAATGTAGAAATTTTTGCAAATTTATTAAAAATGAAAAACTGAAATATCACATGGTCATAAGTATTCAGACCCTTTGCTCAGACACTCATATTTACGTCACATGCTGTCCATTTCCTTGTGATTCTCCTTGAGATGGTTCTACTCCTTCATTGGAGTCCAGCTGTGTTTAATTAAACTGATAGGACTTGATTTGTAAAGGCACACACCTGTCTATATAAGACCTCACAGCTCACAGTGCATGTCAGACCAAATGAGAATCATGAGGTCAAAGGAACTGGCCAAGAGCTCAGAGACAAAATTGTGGCAAGGCACACATCTGGCCAAGGTAACAAAAGAATTTCTGCAGTACTCAAGGTTCCTAGGAGCACAGTGGCCTCCATAATCCTTAAATGGAAGAAGTTTGGGACCACCAGAAGTCTTCCTAGACCTGGCCGACCAGCCAATCTGAGCAATCATGGGAGACGAGCCTTGGTGAGAGAGGTAAAAAAAAGCCCCAAGATTACTGTGGCTGAGCTCGACAGATGCAGTAAGGGGCAGATAGCTTTCCTCTTTCTATCTTTAGGTGTAGTTAATCTCTCAGGCTGTGAAGAGGCGTCTAGGACCAACGTAAGAACGCTCCACGGCTGCCTTTAGTTGTGGTGGTTAGTCAGGGTACTGCAATCCAATAGATTCCAACCTCTCTGGTGTATTGCCGTTTTTGCCTGCTCTCCTCAGCTACCAAAACATAACAGTACTGTTGTGAATGTTTTGGAAATGAATTCTGAGCAGAAGCTCCCTCTGGTGGTTACAAACAGTACTGAACCATTCAATGAGGATTGGCAATCAGGGTCACAGACTGGCTTGATATAAGGGAGGTTCCTTCCCATCATGGTGGCCGGTGATACTGTTATGTTTTGGTAGCTGAGGAGAGCAGGCAAAAATGGCAATACACCAGAGAGGTTGGAACCTATTGGATTGCAGTACCCTGACTAACCACCACAACTAAAGGCAGCCGTGGAGCATTCCTACGTTGGTCCTAGACGCCTCTTCACAGCCTGAGAGATTAACTACACCTAAAGATAGAAAGAGGAAAGCTATCTGCCCCGGAGCAGATCCCCAAAGAACATAGGAAGCCCCCAAACATGTAATGGCGGTTAGACAAGAGGAAATACAGACACAGACAGAAAATAGTATGAGCAAACGATGGGGCCCAATCTGCCTAGACAGAAAAGGATAGAAAAGATACTCACTGCAATCCAAAAAAAACCCTAAAAAATGCCAACGCTACTGATTGCAAAAACACCTGAGATCACACGACCTCTATCACCTAAATCAGTTCTCTGGTGTAACAAAACTAAGCCGCAGCCATTGAAAAAACTGAAAAAGGCAAATGAACAAATAACAGTGGCTCCAGCGGAACTGAGAGGAGCCCAAGCCCCCGGGGGGGAACCTGGCTAACCTCACAGAAATGCAGAGATATATGCAAAAGGTAAGCACAAAAACAAAAACAGAAAATATCTTATCTGAAAGCAGAAGAAAAGGCAAGACTCAGCAAGCTTCCAAGTGAACCAGGAACCACAGTTGAGACAAGAACAATTGATCACCGGCAACCATGATGGGAGGGAACCTCCCTTATATCAAGCCAGTCTGTGACCCCTGGTTGCCAATCCTCATTGAATGGTTCAGTACTGTTTGTAACCACCAGAGGGAGCTTCTGCTCAGAATTCATTTCCAAAACATTCACAACAAAGGGAGCAGCGGCACACATTTTGGGGACTGTCCGGCAACTAAGATTCTTACCTGTGGATCGCAGAGCTCCCGGCGTCCACATGCAACCTACAGCCTGGTAACATTGACCTCTAGCTTAATACCTCTAAGCCTTGTACCATTATTGTTGGATTTTACTGTAATTCCGTTGTATAGCTTACTGTATATTTCTGTAATTATCTAGTGCGCCCTTAAGGCAATTAAACCATAAAATTAATTTTGAGCTGATTCTTTTACTCTGATCACGAATCTTAGCATACCCAGTGGGTAACAGGACAGTCTCACCGGCTGCCATTTGCTCTAGGTGCAGTTCCCTTACTGACCTGAGAGACAAAGGGGCGCAGGAGAGCTGTGACTGTGTAGTTACGTCACTTTGGTGACGAGGGAGGAACCAGGTTTCCTTCACAGGGTCTGAATACATTCCAAACCCACTGTAAACCAAACAATTGGCACTTGGACCATGCTTCAAGGGATGACAAGATGGCAGAAAAATCATGTGCTGCCGTAGTGGTGGGGAGATGGTGTGAGATGCAAGTGTGAAAGTGTCAGTTCAATCCCCAAACTTATAGCTTAAATAAAGATCTTCATATCTCTACTCCAACAATCTTTTTATGTCTATTATATCACCAGAATTTGGCTGTGCTTTGCTGTTGCAGTAAATATTTTTTACACGGGCCCATACACACTAGATAAAACAAAAAAATTCTGCAGGACCTGTTAGTTATCACAAACTAATACTACATGATAGTATGCAAATCTGAGACAAGGTGCACAGCCAAAAACATTTTTTGGGGACTTGTCTGTGACTTGTGATTTTAGAGCTGCCATTTGACTGCTGTGCTTTCCTATACAGTTGAATAATCGTTATACAAACTAATACCAGCAACAAAGATGCCAAAATAACACTTTTTTTTGCCTTCTGATGACTGGGGGCCTATGTGATTATATACAGGAGATTTTTTTTCCAGCATGCACATTAAACATGATGCAAAGGCACAGCCACCTTATAAAGCTGCATCAGCGAGCACAGTTTTGGCTAGCGGCACAATGATGCCGCTGCTCAGAGCTTTTGATCATGTAGGATTTCACCGCCCCATTGCAAGCAGGAAACCTGGAGACTAGGGAGTTGTGCTCTCCAGAAGACAAGATAAGAAGATCTCTTTATTGGCGTACAGGCAGCCGTATTTCTCGTGAGAGGATCACATCACAGTGCACAGACTGGCTGGCACCTCTCCTGAACTGAGCGTGACAGAGTGATGTATTTTTATGCCGCTGTCACGCTCAGGTCACGAAAGCCAACGGTCAGTCCAAGGATTGCGATGCGATCCTCGCAAGAGTTATAAGGCTGTCTGCATCCTAACACAACTAACAACGCAACAATGTACACAGGTGTTACATTACACTGTACATGTAGACAGTTTTTCCTGGGGGGAGTTCCTAATGAACACTTTAGTAGTAGTGTTGAGCGATACGATAATGCAAATATCGGCTATCGGCCGATATTAGCTCTATCGGCCTTTCGATAATTCGTTTCGATATTTTCGTCTTATCGAATACGGAATCGGATTTGTCACTGTCACTGTGAGTGTCCGTCGGTCGGGTCTGTCAGGAGTCAGCGGCACTTACCTGGCAGAAGATCTCTGGCGGTCACGTCCTGGACTGCTTGATGGCCGCCATTATCTTCTCCCTGGCGGTCACATGCAGTTTTTCGCGATAACTGCAGTGACTGCAGGGTAATCCCGGCCGTAAAGCAGTCAGTCCGATGACGTCACCGCCGGGGAAGCAGGTAATCAGCTGTGCTGCGCCGGGATGACAGGCTCTGCCTGTCATTCTGATGTAGCAGAGCTGGATCGTCGTGGGACACTCGTTACTATGGACTGCGTCGGTCAGGTGGTATACTTTTTTTTTTCATTTTTTTACAGGAGATCGATGGCGTCGCAGGATGAGACAGTAATAAAAGAAATGAAGACTGTGTTTTTTTTTTTTTTATTAAATTAAAAAACTTTTTTAGGAACATTCACCCGTCCGGGTACATAAACAATTTAACTATTTACATACAGGGACCCTGTCCGGGTTATTTAGACTTCTTTGGCTGGCCTCTTCCAGGTACCACCTGGTACTCTTCTTGAGATTGCCAAACATCCGAGGCACCAAGGACCACCAGGACCTGATGACGTCGTGTGGCCTGTACAGTGACGTCGTGACCCGCTATCTGGGTCTGTGTGGCCACCTCTTTCATCTCCCTCCGGGTCTGGAGCCCTATGTCACGGACTGAACGAACCCCAGGGGGCCTAACAGGCGCCGGGTACGGGCCACGTATCGATATCATGTCCATGGGTGGGTCTGCTGAGGAGACCACTGAGGGAGGCTGGGGAGATTTACGGCGTGGGGTGGGCACTTTTGCAGAGGCCTGGATGTGGGAGGCTGAAGGCTTCGAGGGTCTCACAGGTTCCTCACACACTGGGGAGTAGGGGTCGCACCTTGTAACATTTAGGGCGTACCACCCATTGTAACCCCAGTGTCAGGTGTAAGTCACCAAGTCTCCTGGCAACAGGTCCCTCCCCGGGTGTCCTTCTGGGAGGTGAGCCTCCACGTCCCACCGGGTCACAAAGACTTCTAAATAAAGTCCAGGCTCCTTGATGAAGCCCCAACCACCTTTCAATTTAAAGTTCCGTACTGCACCCTTACGCCGCGGCTCACTCAGGGTTCCTTTATCATTTCTCATCCGGTCCTTATCTGCCCGGTCCTTCTCCAGGTGACGTGGGCGAAGTTTTAGGGTTTCTCGCTGCTCCCTTTGTCGCTCTGCTTCCCGCTCCCAACGTCTCCACTCCTCCTCCTGACGCCGGTTGAAATTCTCCTCCACCAGCTGCTCCATGTCTCCACCACTCCACTGCAGCTTACAGTGTCCGGTTTGCGGCAGCTCTCCTGTCGCCCCCTAATCCTGGCGGCGCTCCCCTGCGGAGGAAGCAGACGGCTATAAATCAGATGACAGTCGGGGCTCCGGTACAGGCAGGTAGTGCTCTGGTGCCTGCGCGGCCTCCTCCATGAGGACGGGTGTCGCTTCTTCTGTCTCCAGCGACGGGGGCAGACAGCGGGATCTGGGGTGCTGCTGACGGTGCTGCGGTTTTTGCAGGAACGGGTGCCTCCACTGCGACAACGTCAACCGGATCACATTGCAAGGACTCCTCTACTAGAACGGGTGCCTCACCTTCCGGTACAGACACTTCAGGTAAGAGGGATTGGCGCCGCTCCAAGTTTATTTTTAGGGCACGCCAGCTGGCTTCCATCCTGGCGACCTCCTCCCGGTGCCGGGCCAGGCCTCTTAGGGTATCCTCCGCTTCTTGCAGCGTAGGAGGGTTTACAGGCCGGGTGCCCAACGGTGATTCTGTGGCGATCGGGTCGCTTCCGTGGGGGGAGAGCTCTGACTGCTCCATCCCTTCCCACTTCTGCTCGTCGTGTCCATTAGCCATCTCTGCCAAGTCACATGTGTCATTAGCATCTGGAGAGGGCCCCTCTTTTGTAGTGAGGCGGGACCTTCGTGTTAGTTTCCGCACACTGAGGAGGATGAGGAGGCGGAACTGAAGAGCTGTGGGGCACGATCTTACATTGCAGTACCATTTAGAGTGGTCGGCCATCGTTTTCACGCCACTGAGTGAGTGACACCCACGAAGAGCACGCCCTTCTTCTTCACCAGTGCCTCGTCGTGACGCAGATATGGCGGAAAAATGGCAAATACATTCTCTGATGATTTTAGCAATTCTCAAGCACAAGACCAGTGCAATTCTGGCACACAGGACTCGCTTATAGCGAGCTACAGAATCCTGTTCGTGACGCCCAAGTTGAGTCGCACAGAGCCAGAGGTTTTCGGGGTACTCGGCACCGAGCCCGTCGACTTCTATGGGGTATGTCACGTCTTTACCCGGCAATTGAATTAGAGTCGATTTTACTATGTAGAAGTGTATAAACTATAAATATATGTATATATATATGTCACAATGACATGTATATTATATATATATATATATGTATTCTATGTGTGTATATTTAGTGTTTACAAGGAAATAAAGGTTTTTTTTAATTTCGATATTTTGTTCCCATAGACTTACATGGGACTTCCGCTATCGAAATCGGATATCGACGATATTTAGTGCTATCGGCGATACAATTTCGATACGATATTTTTAGATATCGAGCAATATCGCTCAACACTATTTAGTAGTACTTTAAGTGAAGGACATGGCCTTATTTCTATGTGCCTGTTGAGGTCTAGCACTGTCACCCACATTTTAATCAGCACAATAAAATCCACCCTAGCACTGTAGGCAAGGAAGTGGAGTTAAGACATTTTTTAATATTTTTCCATTTAATATTTCATACCAACCAAAAATGGTTTATATTTCTGCATGGGTTGTTCTGTTTGCTCATGGGTTGAGATTTACTCATGTGTATGGGAAAATCTCACAGAGAGGTGGCCTAGTTCCCCATAGCAATTAGTCAGTACTCATCTATTAGGCTGGGGTCACACTACTGTATATTCTCTCATCCGAGAGAATCAGGCCAATTATGCTAATCACACTCTGATTGAACTCTGATCAGAGTGTGATCCGATTCTCTTGGATATGGAGGAGATGGAGGAAAAAAAAAAAAATCTCCATTCTGTCAGTCCATGGAAATCACACTACACTCAAATTTGGTTCAAGAACAGTTGGATGTTTCCCACTCACTCATTGACTTGCATGAATCAAACTTGGGCATACTGCGATTTTTTTTTTCCCTGGACCGGCTTGGTCTGAAAAAAAAAATCTGACATGTGTACAGTCCCATATTATGGCATGGGGATGAGTGCTATCCATCGAATTAGCAGATAGCACTCGTCTGACTATTACGGTCGTGTGCATGAGCCCTTATAGCTGTACTATGAGGTTAACTCGCCACAATGAGTTTTGAAATCCACAAGATATTAATTTCACTTGTGGGTACATAATGTTTTATGTGCAGATTTTCCCCTATTGCATTACATGTGGAAAATCTGCAGGTAAAAAAAAATGAATATGTGTTTAGTGCTTTTTTTGCTGCTGAGACACACTACTGTAGAAACAAATGGGAGCCACACAAGAGTGTATCGATAAAGTTTTGTGAATGCCAGATAACAGGAAGTATCAAAAACAAAGCAGCTTTATTTAAAACATGTAGACTGTGAGCCCTCGCGGGCAGGGTCCTCTCTTCTCCTGTACCAGTCTGTGACTTGTGTAGTTTAAGATTACTGTACTCAATTTTATTATGCATACTCCTTTTCACATGTAAAGCAGTATGGAATAAATAATAATAAAACATGACATTTCAAAAATTCAAAAATTGAAGGGTCAAAAACGCAATAAAAGAAAACAAAAAAAAAAAACCTCACCAAATACTCATTGTGGGAATTTAGTCATACAAAATAAAAGCTGAACTTAGATGCTTGCTTTGGACCACAGTGACTTTTCTTCTTTGGCCTTGATCATAAAATGTAGAGCAATTTATTATAATGATTTCTTGTAGCAACGTCGAATGTAACTTTTAGACATAGTTGATATTTCATCACCCGGTGGTCTCTAATTCTCTTATCTACTGTCTTTGTGTGAGATTCTGCTTCCTCAGACAGTAGACTACACATCCAGAAGGAAACAGACCTGTCTCAGGCCAGAGGTCATGTTGTGCTAACTGTGTCATGGATGGAAACACCTGATCCTGGACTCTATAGTCTTATAGGGTCATATATGATATGAACTGAACGAGCATGCACAGATCACAGGTAAACTAGATATCTGTACATTATAAACATTCTTTACAGTGTGTAGCGGCCAGTGTAAAGGTAATATAGGAGATTTATTAATGGGAAAGCATACAATAATGTGAGACGTAGCACTACAGAAGTAGAAAAATGTGCTTGGTCTAGAAAAGCCGAGTTACAGCTCCCAGAGAAGCCCTAATGGTAGCCAAAAATAAGCAACTCTGCTTTACCTGACACAGATAAAAATCTATATAGCATTTTTACGTTTAGTTAATTACAGTCTCATAATATTTTTAGGGCTGATTCTGTGGAAAATAACATTGCGGTTCCATAATCTGCAATCACAGATTTATTTTGTTTTACTTTTTAAGTCTATGCCTATCTGATCAAGTTTTTATCTGATTTAGCAGAGGGCTGCGACTCATATTTTATTATATTTGCTGCCTAACAAGCCACATCCTTTTATTCCAACTCATAGAAGAGACAATTTGTTTGGGTACCTGAATTAGATTTCTAGCTTAGGGTGCGTGTGTCAATAAATTAATTATGATTTTCTGAAAATATTAAACCAAACAAAAAAAAACTATATTGGAACCATATACATTTACTATTGGGCTTATGTGTTTTGGCTGTCAGAAAAATGTTGATTCTTTTCTACATTAAGAATATACAAGTAATAATATTTTGTAAAGATCTATATTAAAGGCCTGGAATATCTCAGCTATGGTAGCTCTAACTAAAGGAGAAGCTGAGGATATTGATATTAATATTTTTCTGCCTTGTTTCACATTGTCTTACCGGTACTCAAACTAACATTGGTAGCAGACATCACTTCATTCGATGGCTGGCAGACTGCATTGTAATTGTTCCTGTATTTTGTCATTGTGAACTCTCAATTATCTACAGATTCTTGGCCATTTTTCAAAGGCCATAAAATCTAACTTCCTGCAGCATGTCGCGTGCAGTCTCATTATACAGAATCATGGAATATGTGCTGCTTCCAGACTCTTCTACCTCATTCTTTCTTCCCCTGTTCTGGGATCTGGATTTTTAGATCTTACAAGCATTATTGCCAGAAAATATATATACTTCTCATTTTTCCCCTAAAATCTGCTGTCATTCCAGATGCTTAATTCATTTTCCCAGCTTTCTTCTACAATTCAAGTACCCGTAAATTTCAATAAAATAGGAAGTCACAAAAGAGCTAGAATGATGTAAAAAATGCAAGTCCCCAAATGAAGAAGTGCAATGTAGAGATAAAAAAAAACCTTTATATCGGCCAGATGCTTAACATACTTCTACATGTAGAGACTTTTTGATATATAGAATTTAAGATAACTTTCGAAAATGATGAATACTGTTTTTGCTTTGTATTAAGCCATAGTTAGTACCACTCACTTACCAGCTGTGTGCAGGCCACTCCTGGGTGATGGAGAGTCTGAATCTTCTTCACCAAAAATCAAGCGAAAATCCAGCTCCCCATCTTGGCAAATAGCTGTCCCCATTTTGAATGATGCGGTTAGTCAGGATATGGTAAAGAATAAATAGGACTAAAATCATAAAGTAGAATGGGTGATGAGGAAAAAAAAAGTATACAAATGGAAAAGTGAGTAAATTGCAAAGAGCAGTAATGAGAAGGATAGGGGAAAGTAAACTAGAAAGGTGAGGACCAAAGTGTGGAAAAGTAGCGTGCAGTCCAAGAGAAGCTGGAGACGAGATCTAACAGTGGAAAGCAGGAACATGTGAGAGAGGAGATACAAAAGGAGAGGAATGAAGCACGTTACTGTATATACAGGAGGAATATATAAATACAGAAAGGCAGACAGAGGAGGGGTGGGGGATTCCTCCTGCAGATCCCAGTATCCCCAGCTCCCCTCCTGCTCTTGTCCTCCCCACTTCTCAGACTTTAGCATTCCTCACTCCCAGATTTTTCCCTCTGTGTTTTTTTTTTTTTTAATGGGAAACTTATTATAGATTTTTTTTTGTTCAGGGCAGGGAAAACCCAAAAAGAAGAAAGAAACTTTTCCAGCGCCGCCTCTTGACATTTGCAATTGGCTGGAGCTTGTACTGACATCATTCCAATCTTTTTTTTTCCTAGTCCTGGCCTCTGATCTCTCTCCCTCTAAAAATACAGTATGTCACTGGAAGGGATGTTTGTTTTAAAAGATCCAGGCTTTTGACAGGATGTGCAATGGTTGGCTAGGAAGGCTCCCACCTTCTTCTACCATTGGATAGGCAGATTGTCAATTGGCTAGTGGGATGCTGAGGACTGAGCCATGCCTCTTATGTCCAAATCGTAGACAGAACAATCAAGAAAAAGTGCAGACAGAACAACAACAGCGTGTGAGCTACTAACCAGCCTCTCATGAGATCACCTCTGCTAGTTTTCAGTACAAACTTTTCTTGTAAGACATTACATAGACTTTACTTTGACTATTTTTTCACCCTTCTCAGGAGACATATTAAATACCAAGTTCCTCCTCTTGTTTTCTTCACTTCTTCCGCCTGCAGTCTACATGCTGATGAGTCCAGTCACAGGCAGCAGAGAGGTCTGGATGTTATTACTATAAAGAACCTCTGCCTCGCTCCTATCTCATCTGATCGGTTATCATGTACGTAAACAAGGAAAACAGCAAGACCCAACTGCTAAGGTTAACAACGTCCACAAAACTGTCAGATATATGGGAATTAGTGATGAGCGAGCACTAAAATGCTCGGGTGCTCGTTGCACCCGAGCATTCTAATTTGCTCGACCGAACAACGATCCCAATGCAAGTCTATGGGAAACCTGAGCTTTTTTGCAGTGACCCCCCCGGAGGTCTTTCTAGAGTATCAAAACGTCAGAAATCTATGGGAACAGTGCAAAAATGACATGGGAACATCATGGGGAAAATCCCTGGAAGCATTTCTGACTCCTAGGTCACTGATGTGAACAATGTTGTCAGAGTGTTACGCCACTTTTACAGGCACACTAAAACATACAAAAATGACACCAAAAGTGGATTTTCTTGGGAAATATATTAAGGAACATCCTTTCCAGGGTAATGATTTGTATGTAAGGCAAAATAAATAACCACCCCAAAAAATGTACCTCCACCCAGGGCCGGCGTCAGCACCCGGCATACCCGGGCAAGTGCCGGGGCCCTGAGTAGACGGGGGGCCCACTCACCGTAGGGCACCCCGGCGCCCGTTAGCGGTGCCAGCACCGCCACTGGGACCCCCCCGCTT
Organism: Oophaga sylvatica; assembly: GCA_033576555.1. Classification (NCBI taxonomy): domain Eukaryota; kingdom Metazoa; phylum Chordata; class Amphibia; order Anura; family Dendrobatidae; genus Oophaga; species Oophaga sylvatica. The sequence goes on from JARQOD010000001.1 coordinate 721,850,747, forward strand.
GCTCAGGGCCCCGGCAGCAGCCGCGCAATACTTACCTCTCCCCATGCCTCCGCTGCCGCAGCCGGCGCTTCCTCTCTCACAGTAGCGCCGCTGAATGACGTCATCATTCAGCGGCCGGCTGTGTATGTGAGAGAGTGCTGCGATGCTGTATGTGTGATGGTGGTGGGGGAGGCAGTGATGGTGGTGAGGAGGCAATGATGATGGGGAGGCAATGATGATGGGGAGGCAATGATGATGATGACGATGGGGAGGCAATGATAATGGGAAGGCAATGATGATGATGATATTAATGGGGAGGCAATGATGATGTTGATGATGATGATGGGGAGGCAATGATAATGGGAAGGCAATGATGATGATGATATTAATGGGGAGGCAATGATAATGATGATGATGGGGAGGCAATGATAATGGGAAGGCAATGATGATGATATTAATGGGGAGGCAATGATGATGATGGGGAGGCAATGATAATGGGGAGGCAATGATGATGATGATGGGGAGGCAATGATGATGATGATGGGGAGGAAATGATGATGATGATGATGATGAGGAGGAGGCAATGATGATGATGATGATGGGGAGGCAATGATGATGATGGGGAGGCAATGATGATGATAATGGGCAGGCAATGATGATGATAATGGGGAGTCTTTCCACAGCGCCCTTTCCTGAGCAGAACGCAGCACAGTGTAGAGGAGAGCTCCATATTTTGTATGGAGCATTATATGTGGTCCAGTATTCTGTATGGAGCATTATATTGGGTCCAGTATTCTGAATGGAGCATTATATGGGGGATGGCGGGGTGACATCCTGCATGGGGTATTATATGGGTGATGAGGGGGAACTATATGGTGCCCATAATATTGTATGGAGGACTGTACTGTCCAGTCTGTACTGTGCGCTGTGAGGATTTGGCAGTTTTTGAGCTATTGTACAATTTACAATAGGTATCAGTCATGTAATGGAAGAAGAGAAGTGTTTGGCGTTGTGCTATACCCATATTTCTCTGCAGTATCTGTGCATCATGAATTGTGGTCTGTGTTAAGGTGGCCCACTGAAACTCTTTCGCCCGGGGCCCATAAAAACCTGGAGCTGGCCCTGCCTCCACCACTTGGGCTATGTTAACACGTAGCGTTTTTGATGCGTTTTTCAACTTTAGCATTGCTTTCAACCAATACAAATGCATTCATTGGGAAATGTCATTTTAACATTTAACAACTTTAGCTAGCCATGTGGTGTGTGATACATCAGACACATCCTGTTTCATTTATGAAGGAAGGACTCTGAAAGTCACAAAGCCTAGTTTTATGGTGGCATCAGACGGCATTAATCTTCTTAAAGGGCCATCAGCTGGCTATGCTTTGTTGTTCCCATTATTAAACAGTGGGTCTCCTAAACTGTTATTGCCTATACAGTGAGTGGCTGGGCTGCCAAAAATTAGGACGCACCCCAATACCCCTTTGACGAGACGTACAGGAGGGCCTCATGAAAAAATGTTCCCATTATTAGAAAATGGGCCCAAAAGTTACACGCACCCCAATAACCCTTTGAACCGATGTCCTGGATGGCCACATGAAACCAAAGTTCCCATTATTATGAATTTTGTACTCTCATAAAGTTTGGCCCATGAAGTGAATGCAAGGCCTGCTCCAAATTTGGACGCACCACAATAACCCAAAAAACAGACGTCCTGGATGGCCACATGAAACCAAAGTTCCAATTATGCTTATTTTTACTCCCATACAGTTTGCTCATTAAGTGAATGCAAGGCCTGCCCTGCTCCAAAGTTACATGCACCCCAATAACCTTTTGAAACGACTTAGTGAATGGCCACATGAAACCAAAGTTACCATTTTTTTCATTTGGTACTGCCATACTGTTATCCTATGCATTGAAAGCAAGGCCTGCCCTGCACCAAAGTAACAAGCATCCCAATAACCATTTCAACAGACGTACTGTACTTGAGGGCCTCATGACAAAAATGTTCCCATTAGAAGAAAGTGTGTCTCCCATAGTGTTTGCCTATGCATTGAATACAAGGTCTGCCTTGCCCCAAAGTTACACGCACCCCAATAATCCTTTGAACTGACATGCTGGATGGCCACATGAAACCAAAGTTCCCATTTTTTAATTTGGTACTGCCGTACTGTTAGCCTATGCATTGAATGCAAGGCCTGCCCTGCACCAAATTTACATGCACCCCAATACCCCTTTGAAGAGACGTAGAGGAGGGCCTCCTGAAAACAAACTTCCCATTATTAGGAAGTGGGTCTCCCATAGTGTTTGCCTATGCAGTGAATGCAAGGGCTGCCAAAAATTTGGAGGCACTCCAATGCCCCTTGAAAGAGATGTGGAGGAGGGCCTCATAAAAAAGTCCCCATTATAAAGGAGTTGTTCTCCTATACTTGTAATGCCCATACACTAAGTGTATGGGCTAAAAAACATTTTCCTCTGGGGTGGGTACACATCAATTTACTGTGTAAATATTTTTTTTACGGGCATCATAAACACCCTTGCAAAAAACTATAGTGGCTGTTGTTGCAGGGCACAAATCAGATTATCTAAAGCTGACAATGAATTAAGGCTTGCAAATGACGTCAAAAGCAACAAAAAAGGATTTTGGGGATACGTCAAAAGTAAAAGAAAAGTCAAAGATGCTATAGGATTTTTACAGGATGAAAATGATGAAATGGTAAGTCAGGATGTTGAGAAGGCTGAACTTTTAAATTCCTATTTTGCATCTGTTTTCTCTCAGAAAGGAAATGTAACATCAACTGATCTTCACTGTCCTATTAAAGGAATAGAAGAATCCAGGATATCTATAAACAGAAAGACAGTGAGGAAACACTTAGCTAACCTAAATGAATTCAAGTCTCCAGGTCCAGATGAATTACACCCCAGAGTACTGAAGGAGATAGCAGAAGAAATTCTTGAACCACTGTCCATAATCTTTGAAAATTCTTGGAGAACAGGAGAAGTCCCAGAAGATTTGAGAAGAGCAAATGTTGTTCCTATCTTCAAAAAGGGGAAGAAGGTGGACCCAGGGAACTACAGGCCGGTGAGTCTGACTTCTACAGTCATGGCCAAAAGTTTTGAGAATGACACAAATATTATATTTTCACATGATCTGCTGCCCTCTGGTTTTTATGTGTGTTTGACAGATGTTTTTATCACAGACAGAAATATAATAATTGCAAACATATGAGTAACAAAAGCTTATATTGACAGTTAGAATGAGTTAATGCAGCAAGTCAATATTTGCAGTGTTGACCCTTCTTCTTCAGGACCTCTGCAATTCTCCCTGGCATGCTCTCAATCAACTTCTGGACCAAATCCTGACTGATAGCAGTCCATTCTTGCACAATCAATGCTTTCATTTTGTCAAATTTTTAGGTTTTTGTTTGTCCACCCGTCTCTTGATGATTGACCACAAGTTCTCAATGGGATTAAGATCTGGGGAGTTTCCAGGCCATGGACCCAAAATCTCTATGTTTTGTTCCCTGAGCCATTTAGTTATCACCTTTGCTTTATGGCAAGGTGCTCCATCATGCTGGAAAAGGCATTGTTGATCGCCAAACTGCTCTTGGGGGTTTGGGAGAAGTTGCTCTTGGAGGACATTCTGGTACCATTCTTTATTCATGGCTGTGTTTTTAGGCAAGACTGTGAGAGAGCGATTCCCTTGGCTGAGAAGCAACCCCACACATGAATGGTTTCAGGATGCTTAACAGTTGGCATGAGACAAGACTGGTGGTAGCGCTCACCTTGTCTTCTCCAAATGAGGTGTTTTCCTGATGTCCCAAACAATCGAAAAGGGGATTCATCAGAGAAAATAACTTTACCCCAGTCCTCAGCAGTCCACTGCCTGTACCTTTTGCAGAATATCAGTCTGTCTATGATGTTTTTTCTGGAGAGAAGTGGCTTCTTTGCTGCCCTCCTTGAGACCAGGACTTGCTCCAAGAGTCTCCGCCTCACAGTGCGTGCAGATGCACTCACACCTGCCTGCTGCCATTCCTGAGCAAGCTCTGCACTGCTGGTAGCCCGATCCCGCAGCTGAAACACTTTTAAGAGATGGTCCTGGCGCTTGCTGGTCTTTCTTGGGCGCCCTGAAGCCTTTTTGGCAACAATAGAACCTCTCTCCTTGAAGTTCTTGATGATGCGATAGATTGTTGACTGAGGTGCAATCTTTCTAGCTGCGATACTCTTCCCTGTTAGGCCATTTTTGTGCATTACAATGATGACTGCACGTGTTTCTTTAGAGATAACCATGGTTAACAGAAGAGAAACAATGATGCCAAGCACCAGCCTCCTTTTAAAGTGTCCAGTGGTGTCATTCTTACTTAATCATGACAGATTGATCTCCAGCCATGTCCTCATCAACACCCACACCTGTGTTAATGGAGCAATCACTGAAAAGAGGTTAGCTGGTCCTTTTAAGGCAGGGCTGCAATGATGTTGAAATGTGTTTTGGGGGATAAAGTTCATTTTCTAGCCAAATATTGACATTGCAAGTAATTGCTGTTAAGCTGATCACTCTTTATAACATTCTGGAGTATATGCAAATTGCCATTAGAAAAAGTGAAGCAGTAGTGTTGTGAATGTGTTTGAGATGAGTTCTGAGCAGAGGCTCCCTCTGGTGGTTACAAGCGGTACTAGTGAGGATTGGGAATCAGGTGTTACTGATTGGTCTTATTTAAGGGAATCATTTTCCCATCAGGGTTGCCGGTGATCAATTGTTCTGGTCTGAATCCTTCTTTCCAGTTTCCCTTGTAGCCTGCTGTGTCGTGTCTGCATCTCCTGCTATCAGATAAGACAATTTCTTATTTTGTGTTTTTGCTATATTTTTGCATTTGGTCCTGCACTTCTGTGGGGGCCTTCTGGGTCCCCTCCGGGGGCTTCTGCCCTCTCAGTTTAGTCCAGCCACTGTGTTTTGTACTTTTGCTTTTTCCAGTTTTTTCAGTGGCTGCTGTTTTTGTTACACCAGAGAACTAATTTAGGTGGTAGAGGTCGTGTGATCTCAGGTGATTTTGAAATTAGTAGAGTTGGTTTTTTCAGGGTTTTCTGGGATTGCAGTAAGTACCCTTCCTGTCCTTTTCTATTTAGATAGTTTGGGCCCCAGCGTTTGCTCATACTATTTTCTTTCTGTGTCAGTATTTCCTCTTGTCTAACCGCCATTACATGTTTGGGGGCTTTCTATTATCTTTGGGGTTCTGCTCCGGGGCAGATAGCTTTCCTATTTCTATCTTTAGGTGTAGTTAGTTTCTCAGGCTGTGACGAGGCGTCTAGGACCATCGTAGGAACGCTCCACGGCTGCCTCTAGTTGTGGTGGTTAGTCAGGGTACTGCAATCTCATAGATTCCAACTGCTCTGGTGTATTTCCTTTTTTACCTGCACTCCTCAGCTACCGAAACATAACAGTATCACCGGCCATAAAAATTGTATGGTACTCACAGAAGGGAAAAAATATTTTGAAGGAAGAAAAGTTGTCAGAGATATTTTTCTGTTTGTTGCATTTTTTTTTTCCTCTGTATCTCTGGGTGCTGAGGAGGATCTTTTCTCCCAATGGAGTTTGCACAGTTGTCTGGCCGTGTGGATCAGCTTGCCACTGAGGTTCAGAGTATTGCTGCATATCTTGCTGGGTTGCCTGTTGTGGAACCTAGGATCCCCATGCCAGATTTGTTTTTAGGGATCGAGCTAAGTTTCAGAATTTCAAAAATAACTGTAAATTGTTTTTTGCCTTAAAATCTAAGTCCTCAGGAAACGCAGCGCAGCAGGTTCAAATTGTCATCTCTCTCCTGCGCGGCGATCCTCAGGATTGGGCTTTTTCCCTGACACCTGGGGATCCTGTTTTGAGTGATGTTGATGCATTTTTTCAGGCTTTGGGGTTATTGTACGATGAGCCTAATGTCACTAATCAAGCTGAAAAAGCCTTGTTGGCATTAAATCAGGGGCTTGATGACGCTGAGTTATACTGTCAGAGATTCCGTAGGTGGGCAGTCCTGACCAAATGGAATGACGACGCTTTGGCAGCTCTTTTTCGGAAGGGTCTGTCGGATAATGTAAAGGATGTTATGGTGGGATTCCCTGTCCCCTCTGGTCTCAATGATACTATGTCATTAGCGATTCAAATTGACAGACGTTTGCGTGAGCGGAGAAGTATGCGTGGAGTGGTGTTGCCTTGTGAGCCAGCTGCTGAGCCCATGCAGTGTGATGGAGTGGTGTCTGGGGCACAGCGTCATGAATTTCGAAAGCGCAATGGGTTATGTTTCTACTGTGGTGATGCCTCTCATGCTATTTCAGTCTGCCCTAAGCGGGGAAGACGTTTTGCACGCTCAGTTATCTTGGGTAGTGTTCAGACTAAGTTTTTATTAACTGTCACTCTGATATGCTCTCTGTCCTCATTTTCTGCTCAGGCTTTCGTTGATTCTGGAGCAGCTATTAACCTGATGGATTATGATTTTGCTAAACGTTGTGGATTTCCTTGATACCCCTACAGAAGTCTATTCCCCTACTGGGGATCGATTCTACCCCTTTGGCTGAGAATAAACCCCAGTTTTCTACTCAGGTGATAATGAGGGTTGAACCTGATCACCAGGAGTGCTGCAAATTTTTGGTTCTATATAATCTGCATGACATTATCGTGCTGGGTTTCCCTTGGTTACAGTCTCATAATCCTGTTTTGGATTGGAAATCTGTGTCTGTAACCAGTTGGGGCTGCCAATGTGTTAATACCAACACTCCTGTTTTTTCTGCCTCCCCCCAGGCTGAGGATGTTCCTGACTTTTTGTTTGATTTTTCTGATGTGTTTAGCGAAAGTAAATCTGCATCCTTACCTCCCCATAGGAGCTATGACTGCGCTATTGAATTAGTGCCAGGTAGTAAATTCCCTAAGGGTCGCCTTTTTAACTTGTCTGTACCTGAACATGACGCTATGCGGTCTTATATCAAGGAATCATTGGAGAAGGGTCATATCAGACCATCCTCTTCACCCTTAGGTGCCGGTTTTTTCTTTGTGGCCAAAAAAGATGGTTCATTAAGGCCGTGTATTGATTATCGTCTCTTGAACAATATTACTGTGAAATATCAATACCCGTTACCCTTGATTTCTGACCTGTTTTCCAGGGTGAAAAACGCTACTTGGTTTACCAAGCTTGACCTCAGGGGGGCGTATAACCTTATTCGCATTAAGCACGGGGATGAATGGAAGACGGCATTTAACACCCCTGAAGGGCATTTTGAGTACCTTGTGATGCCCTTTGGGCTCACTAATGCTCCTTCCGTCTTCCAGTCCTTCATGAATGACATTTTCAGGGATTTTGTGGACAAGTTTCTGATTGTTTATTTGGATGATATCTTGATTTTTTCTAATGACTGGGACTCTCATGTGAAACATGTTCGAACTGTATTCCAGATTTTGAGAGAGAATGCTCTGTATGTGAAGGGATCAAAGTGTCTTTTTGGCGTACAGAAGATCTCATTTCTGGGATTCATTTTGTCCCCATCTGTTATTGAAATGGACCCGGTCAAGGTTCAGGCCATCTGTGATTGGGTCCAACCTACTTCATTAAAGGCTCTTCAGAGATTTTTGGGTTTTGCCAATTTTTATCGTAAATTTATTGGTTAGTCGGTCCTTTTGGTGGCCTACCTTGTCTCGCGATGTCAGGGAATTTGTGCAGTCCTGCGGGACTTGCTCTCGCTCCAAGCCTTGCTCTCGCTCTAGTGGTTTGTTGATGCCATTGCCTGTGCCCAAGAGACCATGGACCCATATCTCTATGGATTTCATTTCCGATCTTCCTGTTTCTCAGAGAATGACCACCATCTGGGTAATTTGTGATAGGTTTTCCAAAATGATACATCTTGTGCCATTACCTAAGTTGCCTTCCTCCTCTGAATTGGTGCCGTTGTTCCTTCAGGACGTGGTTCGTTTACACGGCATTCCTGAGAACATTGTGTCTGACAGAGGAGTCCAGTTTGTTTCCAGATTTTGGAGGACTTTTTGTTCTAAACTGGGTGTTCAATTGTCTTTCTCCTCGGCATTTCATCCTCAGACCAATGGTCAAACTGAGAGAACAAACCAGACATTGGAGACTTATCTAAGATGCTTTGTGTCTGCTGATCAGGATGACTGGGTCTCTTTTTTGCCTTTGGCTGAGTTTGCTCTTAATAATAGGGCTAGCTCTGCCACTTTGATGTCTCCGTTTTTCTGTAATTCTGGGTTTCACCCTCGATTTTCTTCAGGACAGACGGAGGCTTCTGTCTGTCCAGGTGTTGACTCTGTTGTTGAGCGTATGCAGCAGATTTGGGACCAGGTAGTGGAGAGGTTGTCCCTCTCTCAGGAGAAGGCCCAGCGGTTTGCTAACCGGCATAGGACTGGTGGTCCTCGGTTTAAAGTGGGGGACTTGGTCTGGTTGTCCTCAAAGAATATTCCTATGAGAGTAGCATCTCCTAAATTTAAGCCTAGGTTCATTGGACCTTATAAGATCATGGAGATTATTAATCCTGTTTCTTTTCGTTTGCTTCTTCCAGGGACATTTAAGATCCATAACGTGTTCCACAAGTCCTTGTTGAAGAGGTTTGTTGAGCCAGTGGTTCCTGCTGCTGTGCCTCCTGACCCTGTTTTGGTTGAGGGCAATCTGGAGTATGTGGTTGAGAAAATATTGGATTCTCGTTTTTCTAGACGAAGACTCCAGTATTTGGTTAAATGGAGAGGTTATGGTCAGGAAGATAATTCTTGGGTGTTTGCTTCGGACATCCATGCTAGGAGACTTATCCGTGCGTATCATAGAACTCATCCTGACCGACCTGGTTGCTCAAATGAGGGTTCGGTGACCCCTCCTCAAGGGGGGGGTACTGTTGTGAATGGGTTTGAGATGAGTTCTGAGCAGAGGCTCCCTCTGGTGGTTACAAGCGGTACTAGTGAGGATTGGGAATCAGGTGTTACTGATTGGTCTTATTTAAGGGAATCATTTTCCCATCAGGGTTGCCGGTGATCAATTGTTCTGGTCTGAATCCTTCTTTCCAGTTTCCCTTGTAGCCTGCTGTGTCGTGTCTGCATCTCCTGCTATCAGATAAGACAATTTCTTATTTTGTGTTTTTGCTATATTTTTGCATTTGGTCCTGCACTTCTGTGGGGGCCTTCTGGGTCCCCTCCGGGGGCTTCTGCCCTCTCAGTTTAGTCCAGCCACTGTGTTTTGTACTTTTGCTTTTTCCAGTTTTTTCAGTGGCTGCTGTTTTTGTTACACCAGAGAACTAATTTAGGTGGTAGAGGTCGTGTGATCTCAGGTGATTTTGAAATTAGTAGAGTTGGCTTTTTCAGGGTTTTCTGGGATTGCAGTAAGTACCCTTCCTGTCCTTTTCTATTTAGATAGTTTGGGCCCCAGCGTTTGCTCATACTATTTTCTTTCTGTGTCAGTATTTCCTCTTGTCTAACCGCCATTACATGTTTGGGGGCTTTCTATTATCTTTGGGGTTCTGCTCCGGGGCAGATAGCTTTCCTATTTCTATCTTTAGGTGTAGTTAGTTTCTCAGGCTGTGACGAGGCGTCTAGGACCATCGTAGGAACGCTCCACGGCTGCCTCTAGTTGTGGTGGTTAGTCAGGGTACTGCAATCTCATAGATTCCAACTGCTCTGGTGTATTTCCTTTTTTACCTGCACTCCTCAGCTACCGAAACATAACACAGTAGACTTTGTAAAAATTAATATTTGTGTCATTCTCAAAACTTTTGGCCATGACTGTATACCAGGAAAGATCTTTGAACAAATTATTAAAGAACATGTGTGTACCTGGATAAGAATGAAGTGATTAAACAGAGTCAGCATGGGTTTGTAACTAATAAGTCATGTCAGACTAACTTAATTTCCTTCTATGACAGAATCACTGACTTGGTGGATCAGGGAAATGCTGTAGATATAGTATATCTTGACTTCAGCAAAGCATTTGACAAAGTATCTCACACAATCCTTATTGAAAAAATGACTAAGTATGGAATGGACAAGGCAACTGTTAGGTGGATTCATAACTGGCTTAGTGATCGGACCCAAAGAGTGGTCGTAAATGGCTGCACATCCAGTTGGAAGAATGTCTCAAGTGGGGTACCACAAGGCTCTGTTTTGGGCCCTGTATTGTTCAACATCTTTATCAATGATTTAGATGAAGGAATTGATGGTAAACTGATCAAATTTGCTGATGACACAAAGCTAGGAGGGGTAGCTAATACTAGAGAAGAGAGAGAGAGGATTCAAAAAGATATAAATAAACTGGAGCAGTGGGCAGCAACTAACAGAATGGATTTTAACAGGGAAAAATGAAAAGTACTACATCTGGGCAATAAAAATGAAAAAAAATATCAAAATGGGAGGAATAGGGCTAAGTAACAGCACATGTGAAAAAGACTTGGGTATACTAATTGATCACAGACTTAACATCAGTCAACAGTGTGATGCAGCAGCAAAAAAGGCAAATGCAATTCTAGGATGTATCAACGGAAGCATACAGTCTAGATCACGTGAGGTCATTATTGCCCTCTACTCCTCTTTGGTCAGACCTCATCTGGAATACTGTGTCCAGTTTTGGGCACCACATTTTAAAAAAGACATCAACAAACTGGAGCAAGTTCAGAGAAGAGCCACCAGAATGGTGACCGGTCTGCAAACCATGTCCAATGAGGAACGGTTGCAGGATTTGGGAATGTTTAGCTTGCAAAAAAGAAGACTGAGAGGAGACTTAATAGCTGTCTACAAATATCTCAAGGGCTGTCACATTGTAGAAGGATCATCTTTATTCTCATTTGCACAAGGAAAGACTAGAAGCAATGAGATGAAACTGAATGGGAGAAGACACAGATTAGATATTAGAAAAAACTTTTTGACAGGGTGATCAATGAGTGGAACAGGCTGCCACGAGAGGTGGTGAGTTCTCCTTCAATGGAAGTCTTCAAACAGAGGCTGGACAGACATCTGTCTGGGATGATTTAGAGAATCCTGCTTTGAGCAGTGGGTTGGACCAGAAGGCCCAGGAGGTCCCTTCCAACTTTACCATTCTATGATTCTATGATCACTGAATACGTTCACTCTCATGTTCTAGTGGTGGTGTCTGAAGAGACGTGGAGGATGTCCTCCTAGAAATCTTTTCCCAATTTAAAGGAGCATGTCTCCTATACTTGTAATGCCCATGCACTAAGTGCATGGGCTGAAAAACATTTTCCCCGGGAGGTACACATCAACATACTGTGTAAATATTTTTTTTACGGCCATCACAAACACCCTTGAAAACACTAACGTGGCTGTTGCATCATGGAACACGTTTACCCTGGTGATCAAGTGGTGGTAGATGATGAGGATGAGGAGAAGGAGGAGGATAACACCAAATAGCCAAAATCAGGAAGCGTATAGCCGTGTGTGAGTGTGAAGAGTTGCATGAGAATACACCTCTCAAAAAAAGACACTGGATTTGAGTTTATGTTTCGCTGTTATCATTCGGTGGTGTAGAGAAGTCTGGCCCAATCCAGCCCTAGTTCATTTTTATAAGAGTCAGTCTGTCAGCATTTTCAGTTGACAGGCGGATGCGCTTATCAGTTATAATTCCACCAGCGGCACTAAAAACCTGCTCTGACAAAACGTTAGCGGCAGGGCAGGCCAGGACCTCCAAGGCATAGAGAGCCAGTTCATGCCACGTGTCCAACTTGGATACCCAATAATTAAAAGGTACAGAGGAATCACCGAGGATGTTGGAACGGTCAGCGAGGTACTCCCTCAGCATCTTCCAAAACTTTGCACTCCTTGTGAGGATACCCCGCGCCTCAGGGCCAGTGTGATGGGAGGGTCTGAGAAAACTCTCCCAGAACTTTGCCAGTGTTCCCCTGCCTCTGCTGGATTGGAGTTGTGTCTCTCTCACCTGTACTCCTTGGTTGTCCAGCGAACTGTGACCTCTGCCGCCAGCGTTTTCAGATGGGAATTTTTTAATAATTCCACAACAAGGGCCCTCTGGTACTTTACCATTTTAGTACACCTGTCTGCCACTGGAAAAAGAGATTGAAAGCTCTCCTTGTAGCATGTGTCTAGCAGTATCACCAATCAGTAATGAGTGTCACCTAAAATTTTGGGAAAGGCAGCGCAACATAAAGTCAGCCATGCATGCCAGACTGCTAACAGGCAAGACTTCGTGTCCTCACCAAAATGATGACTGACCATGCTGTCCTCCTACTTCTCCTCCTCCCTGTCCTCAGGCCACCCACGCTGAACAGATGGTATGACAGGTGTGCTTGTAGTACCGTCTATAGCACATGAAAGTAGCTCCTGTTCTTCCTCCTCCTCCTCTCCTCATTGCTGTGTCCTATGAATGGGAACAACTTGTTATGTATTTCTATGTTATGCATTGCATTCTGTTGTTGCTATGGAGAAGCCCTGCTCTTTGAAGTTTGTCCCTTCTTCCCTTCTGTAGTTGATATTAGCCATTGCTCCTCCCTTCTTCTTCATTATGAGTTTGCTGTAGCCATCTTTGGATGCACATGTATACTTCTCTGTTTGGGATTACTCTTTCCTCCTGCTGCATTGTACTTAATACACGATTTCAGACAATATCAACTCTGTTTCTCCTGGACTCTTATTAAAAGTCAGTGCTCACTGAGTTGGCACTATCTGAGGATGCCTGGCATTTGAGTACAACAATCATACAGTTATCTAAGGGATTGATGGCTAAGGATTTAAAGACTCATACTGCCTTGAAGAGTCAGAATAGTGGAAAGAGTGGCCTGCCACCAAGAACAGTATATAGCTTACAATCCAGAGAAAGGAACATCTGTTAAGCTAATTGTGAAGACACAGCAGCTTACATAGAGTCTGCAGACACTGCCCTGTGCTGCTTATAAATTGCAACATTGTATGTGAGCTCCTCTGCAGCTAGGAGCAGAATAGCCCCAACACTTGGCATTCCTGTGTACAATGGAAAAGACAGGAAGAATTTCTAATTCTCTGCCTGATTTACAACCGCAAGAAAAAGACACAGGATCTCATGCAGCCTTCAGTGAAAGATCCAAATGCATGACTAAACCTACATGGAAGGTCAAAGACAATCTAGAAACCGCCAAATGTGAATTACTTTCCAGTGTTACTTCCCTATGGGAAAGGGTGCAGAATCAAGTGACTGTCTTATCTATGCCTGGAGCTCGTAAGTTACCACCAGAGGGAGCCATGGAACGATTGTACTCAGCATACCAGTCTTTCAAGGACAATTGTGAGAAATATACCTCCATCTCGATGAGACTAAACATGCCAGAGTCTCTAAACGAACTTCAGAGCTTTCAAAAACTCAGTTCTGAATGAGACTGCACTGTGCGCAACATCATGAATAAAACAGAAGCAAAAAACACGCAGATGTCAGAAGTGTCATCTCACAAATCCAGGTCCGCTGAGTACTCAAGGCACTCAACCAGATCAAGTGCCTCAAAATTCTCTACCCTCAGTGAACAGCTTATAAGAGCGCGTGCCGAAGCAGAAACTACAAAAGTGCAAGCCGTCTTCGCCCAAAAGAAAGCAGAGATAGAAGCTGAATCTACATTTAAGAAGGCAGAGATGAAGGCAGACATGAAAGCCAAATCTGCACGTAAGAAAGCGGAAATAGAAGTCCTAGAGAAAGAATGCGAACATGCGACAGCCATGGCAAGGTTAAAGGTCTTTGAAAAACCTCTAAGTGGGAGTCAAGGGGACAGTATCAGCTTGTGTGAGATAGATACAGAAGACCCCCCCTTAAGCGCACAAGAGACTATGTACTGAGCCAAAACAACGAACAACCAACCACCGCTTACATTCCTGTCAGTTCTGACACTTCTGCAAGGCACCAAGACGCTGATCTGCCTGCAGCTCCCAGCTTTCAAGGTCAGTCCAATGCACAACCAATGTCCAAACCCGAACCTCATTCATGCTCCAACTCACAGCAAAGCACTGCACCTCAGCAAACTCCATATGCCAACGTCTACATGCAACCTAACATGACGGCAAGTCGCTATACCCTTGACAACCGCATGGCTCCAGCCTCGCATACAACAGAGACTGTCTACACCAAACCGGTTGCTGGGTTAAACGCTTATGCCGCTCCATACGTTCCCACATTTCTGAAACAAGAAACTACAACCAAAGTGAACAGCACTACTCAGCCAGCAAGTGTGCTCCCAAATTCCAAAAGAACAGACATGTCCGACTTTGCGAGGTACATGATTCGCCGAGAACTCACCAACACCGGTCTCACAAGGTTTGATGACCAACCAGAAAACTACAGAGGGTGGAAGTGTGCCTTTAAAACCGCAACTAGTGACCTCGGCATTACTGCTGCTGAAGAGCTGGACTTGCTGATCAGGTGGCTGGGACCACGATCCACAGAGTGAATCAAGAGACTCAGATCCGTTTATATCAGCGATCCAGCGGCTGGTCTCACGACCGCATGGGACAGACTAGAGAAAAGTTTTGGCAGTCTAGAATCTATAGAAGACGCACTGCTCAAACAATTACAGGATTTTCCTAAATATATCCGGCAAGGACGCTTCAAAATTCCAGGAAGTCAGTGACCTGCTGTTTGAACGCCAGTTGGGCAAGACAGACACACATCTACCTGGCCTCAGCTACCTGGACACTGCAAGTGGGGTGAAACCCATAGTTGCCAAGCTGCCATATAACGTGCAAGAAAGGTGGACTACACTAGGGACAAGTTACAAAAAGGAACACAAGGTGTTGTTTCCTCCGTTCTCCTACATCTGCGAGTTCATTAAGGACATTGCATAGCGTAAGGCTGACCCAAGCTTCACCTGAGGAGAACCCACTGGCACAGCTTCACCCGCTCCTAAATATGAGAGTCCTTGTCAAATTGACAGACAACGTAGAGGCCCAGTATCGGTAAAAAAGACTGATGTTCTTCCCACACCAGCATCGGTTCCTGACAAGGATGACAAGGGTGAAAAACTCGAGAATCCAAACCGTCAGTGTCCCATCCACAAGAAGCCACATCCGATGAAGAAATGTATTGGCTTCAGAAAGAAACCACTCCAAGAACGCAAGGAGCTTCTAAAGAAGTTCGGAGTGTGCTTCAGATGTTATGCTTCTACCGAACACCTTGCTAAAGACTATAAGGTTACAATCAAGTGTATGGAGTGTGACAGCGAGGACCATGTACAAGCGCTCCATCCATCCCAGCTTAACCCTACATCTATGCCTTCTCCAACCACAAGCCATGGCGGGGAGAGTACAGGCCAAGCAGCAAGTCATCTCGCAGTATCTTCTTCATGCACGGAAGTCTGTGGAGAAGGTCTTTGGGACAAGTCTTGTGCGAAGATTTGTCTGGTAAAGGTATATCCCAAGGGTCACCCAGAGAACACCATGAAGGTATATAGCATCCTGGACGATCAGAGCAACCGCTCACTAGCAAGGTCCGAACTCTTTGATCTGTTCGATAGAAAGGGAAGTGCCTACCCCTAGACCTTAGGCACCTGCATCGGCATCTCAGAAGTCTTTGGAAGAACGGTCAGTGGTCTCATGGTAACCTCTCTTGAAAATACTATAGAAATACCGCTACCCACACTTGTCGAGTGCAATCAGATTCTGTGCAACAAGGAAGAGATCCCAACCCCGCAAGCCGCTCTTCATCACCCTCACCAGAAGACTATAGCCAGCAAGATTTCAGGTCTCAAGCACAATGCAGAAATCCTGATTCTACTTGGGAGAGACATCCTCCGTTTACACAAGGTACGCCAGCAAATAAATGGCCCACACAACGCACCATTTGCTCAGTGCTTTGATCTAGGCTGGGTGATCATAGGGAATGTCTGTGTAGACAAAATGAAGAGACCTAATGCTATCTTCTCCTACAAGATGCAAGACCTTGCCAAATGGTCGTAGCACTCATTTCCAGCCATGCCCACATCATTACTGGGTAAAAGAGAAACTGAGCGACGCCAAGTGGCAACAGCCACCACTTGACAGTGCGAACATGGACCGTCCATGGGACAACGACCTCGGGTCGATGGTGTTCAATTCCACAAATGAAGACAACAAGTTGGCACCCACAAGAGAAGATTAAGAATTTATAAGGGTTATGGACAAAGAATTCGCTGAAGACGACTCCAACAACTGGGTGGCTCCATTACCCTTTCGTTCTACAAGACCAAGGTTGCCAAACAATCTGCAGCAAGCAACTGCATGGTCCTCTTCTCTAAGCTAAGTTCACATTTGCGTATATGTATACAGCGTATCATCTGCATGCGCAAACGCATGCCAAAACGCATGCTAACGCAGCGTTTTTGATCCTAATCAGCTTACACATGACACAAAAAAAGCTGCTTGTGCATTCATTTGCATGCGTTTTGGCATGCGTTTGCCCTATTTATGTGCATGCGTTCGATATTTCCAGGTGCTGTAATCAGTTCCTGGACATACGCAGTCTGAAGTTAGCATGCGCATCGAACGCATCCATGCGCATGTCCTTGCATACCAATGCGTTCCCATAGATAGTAATGCGTTGTTTTGACGCCTCATCCGCATGCGCATGACGGCACATATTTGACGGATTTTTGATGCTTCAAAAAAAATGCAACATGTTGCGTTCGCCGGACACCGCGAAAAGTTGCATGCGTTTACAAACGCATGTGAACGCATGTCCCTGCGTACACCATGTTAAAGATATGTATGCCTGACGCATGCGGATCTATGCAGATCAAACACTGCGCACAGATACGGAAATGTGAAACCAGCCTAAAGCGCACTTTAAAAAGAAGGCCAGAGATGGAAAGACATTTCATTGATTTCATGCAAAACATCTTTAACAGAGATCATGCAGAACCCACACCACCACTGAAGGAAGGAGAAGAATGCTGATACCTTCCATCCTTCAGGGGTCTACTACCCTCAAAAACCTAACCAAATCAGGGTGGTATTTGACTCAAGTGCTCAGCATGAAGGCGTCTCCCTTAACAACTTGCTTCTTACTGGACCCAACATGAACAGCAACCTCATAGGAGTGTTGATCCGCTTCAGGCAGGAACCCGTGGCGATAATGGCCGACATCCAGCAGATGTTTCATTGCTTCATCGTGAGGAAAGACAGTAGAAACTATCTCAGGTTCCTATGGCACAAGGGCAATGACATCCACAACGAGATTGTGGACTACCGGATGAAGGCACATGTCTTCGGCCACAGCCCTTCACCTGCTGTAGCGATCTATGGACTGAGACAGGCAGCCCAGGAAGGTGAGAGAGAATATGGAAGTGATGCTCAACAGTTTGTAGAGAAGACCTTCTACGTGGATGACGGATTCAAGTCTTTATCCTCGAGTGAAGAGGCTATCGATCTGCTCTCTAGGACTCAGGAAATGTTCTCTTCATTAAATCTCAGGCTCCACAAAATTATCTCCAACAGTCAAGAGGTAATGGAATCATTTCCATCTGAAGACTATGCCACGAGCTTAAGAGACCTCGATTAAGGTTGCGACATCCCTCCAACGCAACGCACCCTTGGTCTGCTATGGGATATTAACCCTTCACCCCAAGGGTGGTTTGCACGTTAATGACCGGGCCAGTTTTTACAATTCTGACCACTGTCTCTTTATGAGGCTATAACTCTAGAACGTTTCAACGGACCTTAGCGATTCTGAGACTGTTTTCTCGTGACATATTTTACTTCATGATTGTGGTAAAATTTCTTCGATATAACTTGTGGTTATTTTTTAAAAAAATTTAAATATGGTGAAAATTTAGAAAATTTTGCTCATTTCAAACTTTAAATTTTTATTCCCTTAAAACAGAGAAATATGTCACACAAAATAGTTACTAAATAACATTTCCCACATGTCTACTTTACATAAGCACAATTTTCAAACCAGATTTTTTTTTTTTACGAAGTTATAAGGGTTAAACGTTGACCAGCGATTTCTCATTTTTTCATTTCATTCATTTTTTGTACAAAACCATTTTTTTAGGGACCACCTCACATTTGAAGTCACTTTGAGGGGTCTATATGGCAGAAAATACCCAAAAGTGACACCATTCTAAAAACTGTACCCCTCAACGTACTCAAAACCACATTCAATAAATTTATTAACCCTTCAGGTGCTTCACAGGAGCTGAAGCATCTTGGAAGGAAAAAATGAACATTTAACATTTTAGTCACAAAAATAATCTTTTACAAGCAATTTTTTTATTTGAACAAGGGTAAAAGGAGAAAATGGACAGAAAAAGTTGTTGTGTAATTTCTCCTGAGTACGCCGATACCCCATTTGTGGGGAAAACCACTGTCTGGTCGCATGGCCGGGCACGGAAGGGAAGGAGTGCCGTTTGACTTTTTCAAACCAAAATTGGCTGGAATTGAGTTTGTCTGCCATGTCGCGTTTGGAGAGCCCCTGATGTGCCTAAACAGTGGAAACCCCCCAAAAGAGACACCATTTTGGACACTAGACCCCCTAAAGAAGTTATCTAGATCTGTGGTGAGCACTTTGAACCCCAAGTGTTTCACTAAAGTTTATAATGCCTGGGTGTGGAAAAAAAAAATTCCACAAAAATGATTTTTTAGTCCTCAATTTTTGATTTTTCCCAAGGAAATTGGACTCCAAAAGTTGTTGTCCAATTTGTCCTGAGTAAGATGATACCCCATATGTGGGGAGAAATACTGTTTGGGCGCACCGCAGGGCTCGGAAAGGAAGTAATGACGTTTTGGAATGCAGATGGGTGTCATGTTCAGTTTGCAGAGTCCCTGATGTGCCTAAACAGTGGAAACCCCCCACAAGTGACCCCATTTTGGAAACTAGACCCCCTAAGGAACTTATCTAGATCTGTGGTGAGTAGAGTTGAGCGATACTTTCCGCTATCCAAAAGTATCGGAATCGGAATGGTATCGCCGATACCATTAAAATATCGGCGATACCCGATACCGATACCGGAAGTCCATGTAAGTCTATGGGAACAAAATATCGAATTAAAAAAAATCCATTCTTGCCTTGTTGGTTAATTGTACATGAAGGAAAACAACAAAGAGTAATGTACAATGTATTGTAGAAGGTTGAGGAGACATTAAAGGCATAGATGTTTAACCCAATCAAATGGAATAGCATAAATATTTTTTTTTTTTAAAGATGTTCGGATTGACGAAGAAATTGACAATGTTGTTAACGTTTTTTCTATTTTGGCAAATATGTATATTTCACAACTTCCATGCTCTTCACCTTTTTAACTTTTCACACACTTTCTCCTTCATAATCTTCAGCAGCATCATCTTTTTCATCAAATTATTCTTCATCTTCACCTTCTTTATCTTCTTCTTAAACTTCTTGCTATTCATCTTTTTGTTAACATTACTCAGATTCTTCTTATTAAACTATTATTCTTATTCATATTGTACTTCATCTTCTTCATCATATTCTTATTTGTGACAGAGAATCCTGTACTTGTAATCTGTCAAAGTATGAATTTTTCATCCTTCCGTTCTTGCTGTCACAAAAGATTTAAATTACAACAGTATTTGTCCGTGTTCAGTTTAGCCTGCAGTAGTAGGCATTTTCCAGGGGCACCACGAGGAGGAACGGACTCACCCCCATACACTGCTTAGTCTTCTTCTGCTTATAATTTAGAGCATATATTTTGCTCTTCATTTTGGTCTTATACTTCATGTTCTTCTGCTTTTTGATCTTCTGCTTATTGTTCTTAAGTCTCTTGTTCTGTATCTTGTAGTTTGTCTTAACCTTCTTAGTCCTGTTTGGTAATCTTTTATTTCTTCTTTGTGATGGTGTTTAGGCTGGTTGGCTTGATGCTCGTGTCCTTGTGGTTGTCATCTTCTTCGGGGTGGTCATCAGGGTCGTCGTCTTCATTGTTGGAGATCCAGAGTGATTACCCAAAAAAGCATTGAAAAAATCTTCAATTTGTAAATGTAGCAGAAGGTACAAGAGCCAATGCAAGTAACGAGGACCAGCTGACTGTGCTGGAACCCGGAGGGGCAGCAGAAGGAAAAGAGCCAATGGCACAACCGAGGACCAGCTGAGGTTACTGGACACGGTTACTAAGCAGGAGGTACCTGTGCTCCAAAGCACTACCAAGGACCAGCAGACATTGCTGGAACTCGGATACCGAGATGGAGGCACCTAGGCCAAAGGCACTGCGGAGAACCAGCTGACGGTACTGGAACCCGGACGGGTAGTCAAGAAGGTAACCCATGGAAATACTTAAGATGGACAGGCCAGTCGCTAAACCGGCACTGCATGGTCGAATACCTAGCCAAGATCGGAACCACTAGGGACTAACCGAAGGTGAGAGGTCCATGGAATTAAGATGACGCGGCCAGTCCATAGTACACAGACCCGCACACGAAACAGCCTTTATTTGCATATCCCGCAGCACACATAGGAAGCACCTAAACTCCAAGCACCATAGAGTCGGCTAACCCGACCGCAACACGACAGGACAACTTATTGGAGGCTAAGTGACGTTTACACTGACAGGAAACAGATGGCGTGCTGTAACCAGTCTGGGCAGGAGTGAGTACCCGTGCCAATGACACTTCCGAGCAACAACTGGCGGTGTTGTAGCCCAGGGGTGAGAAGAGAACATGGTGGAGGCAGCAGGACTTTTTGCCGTTATCACAGCAGGGGAACAGCTGACATTACTGAACCCCAGTAACACAGGAGCAAGTGTTGACTGTGCTAACAGCACTTCCGAGCAACAACTGGCAGTGTTGTAGCCCAGGGATGAGAAGAGAACAGGGTGGAGGCAGCAGGACTTTTTGCCGTTCACACAGGGGGAACAGCTGACATTACTGAACCCCAGTAACACAGGAGCAAGTGTTGACTGTGCTAACAGCACTTCCGAGCAACAACTGGCGGTGTTGTAGCCCAGGGATGAGAAGAGAACATGGTGGAGGCAGCAGGACTTTTTGCCGTTATCACAGCAGGGGAACAGCTGACATTACTGAACCCCAGTAACACAGGAGCAAGTGTTGACTGTGCTAACAGCACTTCCGAGCTAACAACTGGCGGTGTTGTAGCCCAGGGATGAGAAGAGAACATGGTGGAGGCAGCAGGACTTTTTGCCGTTATCACAGCAGGGGAACAGCTGACATTACTGAACCCCAGTAACACAGGAGCAAGTGTTGACTGTGCTAACAGCACTTCCGAGCAACAACTGGCAGTGTTGTAGCCCAGGGATGAGAAGAGAACATGGTGGAGGCAGCAGGACTTTTTGCCGTTATCACAGCAGGGGAACAGCTGACATTACTGAACCCCAGTAACACAGGAGCAAGTGTTACTGTGCTAACAGCACTTCCGAGCAACAACTGGCAGTGTTGTAGCCCAGGATGAGAAGAGAACAGGTGGAGGCAGCAGGACTTTTTGCCGTTCACACAGCAGGGGAACAGCTGACATTACTGAACCCCAGTAACACAGGAGCAAGTGTTGACTGTGCTAACAGCACTTCCGAGCAACAACTGGCGTGTTGTAGCCCAGGGATGAGAAGAGAACATGGTGGAGGCAGCAGGACTTTTTGCCGTTATCACACAGCAGGGGAACAGCTGACATTACTGAACCCCAGTAACACAGGAGCAAGTGTTGACTGTGCTAACAGCACTTCCGAGCTACAACTGGCGGTGTTGTAGCCCAGGATGAGAAGAGAACATGGTGGAGGCAGCAGGACTTTTTGCCGTTATCACAGCAGGGGAACAGCTGACATTACTGAACCCCAGTAACACAGGAGCAAGTGTTGACTGTGCTAACAGCACTTCCGAGCAACAACTGGCAGTGTTGTAGCCCAGGGATGAGAAGAGAACATGGTGGAGGCAGCAGGACTTTTTGCCGTTCATCACAGCAGGGGAACAGCTGACATTACTGAACCCCAGTAACACAGGAGCAAGTGTTGACTGTGCTAACAGCACTTCCGAGCTACAACTGGCGGTGTTGTAGCCCAGGGATGAGAAGAGAACATGGTGGAGGCAGCAGGACTTTTTGCCGTTATCACAGCAGGGGAACAGCTGACATTACTGAACCCCAGTAACACAGGAGCAAGTGTTGACTGTGCTAACAGCACTTCCGAGCTACAACTGGCGGTGTTGTAGCCCAGGGATGAGAAGAGAACATGGTGGAGGCAGCAGGACTTTTTGCCGTTATCACAGCAGGGGAACAGCTGACATTACTGAACCCCAGTAACACAGGAGCAAGTGTTGACTGTGCTAACAGCACTTCCGAGCTACAACTGGCGGTGTTGTAGCCCAGGGATGAGAAGAGAACATGGTGGAGGCAGCAGGACTTTTTGCCGTTCACACAGCAGGGGAACAGCTGACATTACTGAACCCCAGTAACACAGGAGCAAGTGTTCACTGTGCTAACAGCACTTCCGAGCTACAACTGGCGGTGTTGTAGCCCAGGGATGAGAAGAGAACATGGTGGAGGCAGCAGGACTTTTTGCCGTTCACACAGCAGGGGAACAGCTGACATTACTGAACCCCAGTAACACAGGAGCAAGTGTTACTGTGCTAACAGCACTTCCGAGCTACAACTGGCGGTGTTGTAGCCCAGGGATGAGAAGAGAACATGGTGGAGGCAGCAGGACTTTTTGCCGTTCACACAGCAGGGGAACAGCTGACATTACTGAACCCCAGTAACACAGGAGCAAGTGTTCACTGTGCTAACAGCACTTCCGAGCTACAACTGGCGGTGTTGTAGCCCAGGGATGAGAAGAGAACATGGTGGAGGCAGCAGGACTTTTTGCCGTTCACACAGCAGGGGAACAGCTGACATTACTGAACCCCAGTAACACAGGAGCAAGTGTTCACTGTGCTAACAGCACTTCCGAGCTACAACTGGCGGTGTTGTAGCCCAGGGATGAGAAGAGAACATGGTGGAGGCAGCAGGACTTTTGCCGTTCACACAGCAGGGAACAGCTGACATTACTGAACCCCAGTAACACAGGAGCAAGTGTTCACTGTGCTAACAGCACTTCCGAGCTACAACTGGCGGTGTTGTAGCCCAGGGATGAGAAGAGAACATGGTGGAGGCAGCAGGACTTTTGCCGTTCACACAGCAGGGGAACAGCTGACATTACTGAACCCCAGTAACACAGAGCAAGTGTTCACTGTGCTAACAGCACTTCCGAGCTACAACTGGCGGTGTTGTAGCCCAGGGATGAGAAGAGAACATGGTGGAGGCAGCAGGACTTTTTGCCGTTCACACAGCAGGGAACAGCTGACATTACTGAACCCCAGTAACACAGGAGCAAGTGTTCACTGTGCTAACAGCACTTCCGAGCTACAACTGGCGGTGTTGTAGCCCAGGGATGAGAAGAGAACATGGGGAGGCAGCAGGACTTTTTGCCGTTATCACAGCAGGGGAACAGCTGACATTACTGAACCCCAGTAACACAGGAGCAAGTGTTGACTGTGCTAACAGCACTTCTGAGCTACAACTGGCGGTGTTGTAGCCCAGGGATGAGAAGAGAACATGGTGGAGGCAGCAGGACTTTTTGCCGTTCACACAGCAGGGGAACAGCTGACATTACTGAACCCCAGTAACACAGGAGCAAGTGTTCACTGTGCTAACAGCACTTCCGAGCTACAACTGGCGGTGTTGTAGCCCAGGGTCAAGGAGGATGTTTAAATACTATATCAAGTATTTTCCTTGTTACGTGTCAATTAAAAATGTCTATACTCCAAACAAGAGAAATATAAACTTTAGTACCATAAGATGATGATTTAACTTAAAAAAATATATGTAAATTAATAATTTACAAACACAAACGCATACATTAACATGTTGAAAAGCAATGCAAACCACAATTAAAATAGGTTAAATAATCTGCTATACGGTTTAAAATAAAAGCATACAAGTACACATCAGAATCCATTAATGATGGGTAAGTAACAGTATGTACACCATTTTTATTGTGTAGACAATGAATGGCTGACTTAAAAACATAATCAGCATTACAAGTTTTCTTTGACATTCATAAAACTTTACATTTGGTGAATAATATCACTAAAATTTTTTGAAAAATATCTAAAATTTCCATCATGTAATACTGATAATATGTGCCAATCATTTATATTAACAAAACAAAAATTTAAAAAGTGCATAGTGCAGAGTGAAAACAGATATTTATGCCTGACTGTGGACTTGCAAGCATGACAACGGATAGATAAGGTATATATAGATGAGACTGCATAGCCACAGATGGTGAATGGCGATGTAATACTGTACCTCAATAAAGTGTGCGTTACTACTACATCCTTTTTTTTATCTAGCTTTATAAAAGGTTACGTGCATGTATGGTTGCGCCTTTGTTTGGACGCACAGACTGGCTTCCTGCTGTGACGCGTTGGGTATTGGAGAGTCTGTACGTCTTATGACGCAGACTAACATTCACGGTGCGCATCGTTCATCATCGCAAGCGTACCGACAACACAAAGGCGTTGTCATGACTGCTTTACTCAGTAAACATGCACCTATGATGAAACATACACGCATGTGCCCTATTACATAACAAGCTACAAGAAAAACGAGTGTGAGGTGTGACACAGCTGTTTTGTTAAGGTACAGTATTATATCGACATTGTACAGATGTCGCTATTCAGTCTGATAAATATATATCATTCACGTATTCTATCAGTTGTCGTTCTTTCAGCACCACTTACAGGTATATATTTTGCTATTGTGACTATGCACTATTGACTTTACCAAGGTAATGCATGATTTTTGTTAGCGATTATCATGTTTACATGAAGGACCTTTATGATATGGGCTGTTAACTTTCTAATCAAATATGTATTTTTTAAAATGACACAAATATAAGTAATGTTGAAGAGGACTATTCCTACATGCATTGTTTGCACAATATTACAGGTGTACATCACGTCCCTTAATCAACATTGGATTATTATATTTACTTGTATGCTTTTATTTCAAAGGCAAGAACACTGAAGTATAACCTTCGCACTGCAGCAGTTGTCAAAGTTCAACCCACATTATGCACTTCCAACATTGCAGTATTTGAGTCATCATGATGTGAGTTGGATTTGTCTAAGCTATGGAGTGACAAGGTTGACCATCAGTATCCTATAGCATAAGTAGGCTTTTGTGTTTGCATTTGTTTTCGACATGTGCATATCTGTAATAATATGTCACAATTATTTTGTTACAGATTTGTGACAAAGACAAATCATTTTATGGTTTGAAAGTTGACGTTTCAAATGTTTACAGCTTAGAAATCATGGTGTAGCCTCATATCTATGTGTAGCACTAGACACTTTGAGATGTCATGTTTTTTTCACCATGATTAGGTAGCTAGCAGTAATTTTTGCCGGACACACAGCAGGGGAAGAGCAGGCGTTACTGAACCCCACAAACACATCAGCGATTGTTTTCATCTGTGCATCTAACACTTCTGAGCAGCAACTGGCGCTGTTGAAGCCCAGGGTCAAGGAGGGTGTAGGCAGAGGCCTAGTATGAGACGTTTGAAGTTGAAGTTGTAGTTAGCAGCAGTAATTTTTGCCAGACACACAGCAGGGGAACAGCAGGCGTTACTGAACCCCACAAACACATCAGCGATTGTTTTCATCTGTGCATCTAACACTTCTGAGCAGCAACTGGCGCTGTTGAAGCCCAGGGTCAAGGAGGGTGTAGGCAGAGGCCTAGTATGAGACGTTTGAAGTTGAAGTTGTAGTTAGCAGCAGTAATTTTTGCCGGACACACAGCAGGGGAACAGCAGGCGTTACTGAACCCCACAAACACATCAGCGATTGTTTTCATCTGTGCATCTAACACTTCTGAGCAGCAACTGGCGCTGTTGAAGCCCAGGGTCAAGGAGGGTGTAGGCAGAGGCCTAGTATGAGACGTTTGAAGTTGAAGTTGTAGTTAGCAGCAGTAATTTTTGCCAGACACACAGCAGGGGAACAGCAGGCGTTACTGAACCCCACAAACACATCAGCGATTGTTTTCATCTGTGCATCTAACACTTCTGAGCAGCTACTGGCGCTGTTGAAGCCCAGGGTCAAGGAGGGTGTAGGCAGAGGCCTAGTATGAGACGTTTGAAGTTGAAGTTGTAGTTAGCAGCAGTAATTTTTGCCGGACACACAGCAGGGGAACAGCAGGCGTTACTGAACCCCACAAACACATCAGCGATTGTTTTCATCTGTGCATCTAACACTTCTGAGCAGCAACTGGCGCTGTTGAAGCCCAGGGTCAAGGAGGGTGTAGGCAGAGGCCTAGTATGAGACGTTTGAAGTTGAAGTTGTAGTTAGCAGCAGTAATTTTTGCCGGACACACAGCAGGGGAACAGCAGGCGTTACTGAACCCCACAAACACATCAGCGATTGTTTTCATCTGTGCATCTAACACTTCTGAGCAGCAACTGGCGCTGTTGAAGCCCAGGGTCAAGGAGGGTGTAGGCAGAGGCCTAGTATGAGACGTTTGAAGTTGAAGTTGTAGTTAGCAGCAGTAATGTTTGCCGGACACACAGCAGGGGAACAGCAGGCGTTACTGAACCCCACAAACACATCAGCGATTGTTTTCATCTGTGCATCTAACACTTCTGAGCAGCAACTGGCGCTGTTGAAGCCCAGGGTCAAGGAGGGTGTAGGCACAAAATATTGAGTTATTGCCTTGTTACGTGGCCATTGCAAATGTATGTACTTCAAACAAGAATAAATGAAGTTTTACTAGGACAATAAAATGATGAATTTCAATTCCAAGAATAGAAAAATATTTATACTTGAGAGTCCTCTGTGGTTGATACCGTTTAATGGCTAACTGAAAATATGGTAACAAATTCAAAGCTTTCGAGACTACTCAGGTCTCTTCATCAGGCTAAGACTAAAAAAAAAAGGAAGAATCACATATTTCTACACACAACAGGACACAGGAATAGGTAAGACAAGTGAGGGAGGGACAAGTGAGGGGAGACCGGCCAAAAAATGAGAACAAGGATGAATTATCAGCGCCACACGATAAGACAAAAAATAATGGATTTACCTGTGGCAAAACACTTTTGTATGCCCGGTCATAGCATGATGGATATGGAATTACTGGTATTAAAATATAACTTCAAATATGACAAAGATACAAAGGTTTCAGAATATAAGCTCATCATGACCTTTGACACTGTTAGTAATGGAATGAATAGATCACACGGATTTATGTCATTCTATATCAATTAAGGAATCTGCGTCTCTGCCCTTCCAGGGGCATGAAAACACAAAACCAGACCCCAATCAGAGGGCAATAAAACTTTCTATCGTTATCTAGGAACTGTTCCAATATTTATGTTCATCCCTCTGTGAAAATGACAGTTCTGCTACACGTCACTTACTTGTCTTACCTATTGCACTATTCCTGTGTCCTGTTGTGTATAGAAATATGTGATGCTTCATTTTTTGGTTTAGTCTTTGCCTGATGAAGAGACGTGAGTAGCCTCGAAAGCTTGCAATTTGTTACCATCTTTTCAGTTATCCATTCAAAGGTATCAACCACTGCGGACTCTCAAGTCTAAATATTTATCTATCTACTGGCTAACACGGTACAAAGATACACATGTTTCCTAACTTCAAGAATAAAAATAAAGACACTGCAAATATAAACGCATATATGCACATGCCAACAAGAAATGGAACAACACACCACCCAAAAAATTGGTTACAAAATATAGTGTTGTAAATTTAACAATAAAAGTCCATTTTTGTATTTATGAATAATGCTTAAGGAACGCTATGTTAAACCATAACATAGTGAAGACAATGGATTTTGTAATAGTCACTTATCATCATCATCATTGCAATTTAGATGTGACAGTCACAGACATTTCAATTATTTAAGTTAATAAAATAGTTACTTTGTACACCATGTATGATATGTCCAGCATGGACTCATCAATGTGATGACACAATAATGTACGATAAAAAATAACCATTTAAAAAAACATAATGCATTGTCACAATTTAAGTGTGTGCCTGCAAGTGTAGGTGAAACAAAGGCTACGGATAGCAAAGGTATATTCTATGTCTGTATCAGACAGTGGACAGCCTCTGATGGGTAATGGTGATGTTATACTGTACGTCAATAAAGTCTGCGGCTGCAATCATGCATTTTTTGCTTGTACAGTGTTGAAGAGGGTAAAAGCATGTCTGGTTGCGCAAGGCTTTATCCGTCAACACTACCTTCCTACTGTCACACGTAGGGTAGGGTAGCGTGTGTCAATTAGATGACTCTATAAAATGTGACGTTACGCAGCGTTATTGCGCCCTAGGGACGCCAAAAATACGACAGCAGTAATCATTTACTGTCTAATACTCCACCTATGACCAACCAAAAAAGACCGTTCCCTCTTTAACAATCTACAAGACTAACAAGCATAATGGTTGACGCTGACTTTATTGAGGTACAGTATTACATCGACATTGTCCATGAGTAACTATGCACTGTGATACCTATATACCATTATTAATTTATATCTGTTGTGGTTGTTTCAACAGCACTTGCAGGTATAACTAGTACTACCTATTGTCAGTATGCATGATGCACTTTCTAGATGTAATAATTTATTATTGCACATTATTACCAGGTTTAGATGCTGGCCATTTCATATATGGTGTGTGAAGTTACAGTTGGCATCAGTATGTGTATTTTATAATGTCTGTCATAAATAAAACTCGTGATGATGATGATGAGGATTTTATGATTCATACATCCATTGACTGCATTATCTTACAGGTACAGATAAAGTTCCTTAAAAAGCATTAATTGATAAGTATGAAATGTACTTTTATGCATTAATTTCAAAAAGTGAAGACTATGTTTTAGTTTTTGTTACCATTTATAATAGACATGTGCAGATATGCGCTGTGATGACAAATTATTATTTGTCCATATTTGTCATAAAAATTTATCATTCTAGGCCTGGAAAACTTCACAATTTCATGTTTTAAGCATAACAATCAGAGTGACGGCTCTTCCCTATTTGGAGCATGTTCGACATGGGTTTTTCTGTGCATGTGTAGGGAACAGGAGACTTGTTGCCGGACACACAGCAGGGGAACAGCTGGCGTTACTGAACTCCACTAACACTATAGCTTGTGTATTGGTCTGTGGACACGACACTTCTGAGCAGCAACTGGCAGTGTTGTAGCACAGGGAGTAGAGTTCAGGTGGTAGAAAGATGAACATAACAGGAGACATGGATAACGTTGCGAACCAGTTATTTAATCTGAAAACGGACAGACAAATTCTGGCGAGATCCATGCCTTGTTCATTTTCAGAAAAGTAAGCCGGTCTACATTATCGGAGGATAGTCGCATGCGACGGTCTGTTAGTACACCACCTGCGGCACTAAAGACGCGCTCCGATAATACACTGGCAGCAGGGCAAGCCAGCACCTCCAATGCATACTGGCTAAGCTCTGGCCATGTATCCAGCTTAGAGACCCAAAACTTGAATGGGGAAGAGCCATCTGGGAGTACACTGAGAGGGAAAGACATGTAGTCTGTCACCATCTTACGGAAACGTTGCCTCCTGCTGACTGGAGCCGTCTCGGATGGTGTAGACATTGGTGGCGCTGCCACAAAACTTCGCCACATTTGGAACATACTGGTCTTGCCCTGTGCAGAGGCGCTGCTTGTGCTCCCTCTTGTTGCAGAGCTGTCTCCACTGCCTGGACGCACAGAGCTGCTTTGTAAAGCAGTAGCAGCAGCAGTGCTCTCGGCTGGAATGGAGAACATTATGGATTGCACCAGTGTGTCTTGGTACTCCCGCATTTTACGCTCCCGGTTCAACGGTGTGATGAGGCTTTGTAAGTTGTCCCGGTAGCGAGGGTCTAGGAGGGTGTACACCCAATAATCAGACGTGGTGAGAATGTGGGCGATGCGGCGGTCGTTTCTCAGGCACTGCAGCATGAAATCAACCATGTGCTGCAGACTCCCAACTGGCCAAGAAACGCTGTCCCCTGCAAGAGGCGTCATCTCTGCCTGCTCTGCATCACCCCACCCTCGCTCTACATACTGACTAGAGCGTTGTGTACCTCCCTCTGGAGCGATGTCTTCCTCCTCCATTGACTCCTCCTCATCCTCCTCACAAAGTGAACACTGCCCAGCCCTTTGTGAGGAACCACGTTGCGCTGACTGTCCAGAAGGTGATGGAATTTGTGACTCCTCATCCTCCACCTCTTCCAAAACCTCATCCCTTATTGCTTGCAGTGTTTTTTGAAGCAGGCAGATAAGGGGGACAGTCAGGCTGACTAGTGCATCATCTGCACTCGCCATCCGCGTTGACTCATCAAACGCACGCAAAACGTGGCAGATGTCCTTCATAGAGGCCCACTCAGTAGTGGTGAAGTGTGAACGACGCAAATTGCGAGTTGATTGCGCCTGATGCAGCTGATACTCCATTACTGCTGGCTGCTGCTCACACAACCGCTCCAACATATGTAACGTGGAATTCCACCTGGTGGGTACGTCACATATGATGCGATGTTCAGGAAGGCGAAATCTGCGTTGCAGAGCTGCAATGCGCGATCTGGCCATGCTGGAACGTCGCAAGTGAGCGCACTCTAGGCGGACCTTGTGCAGCAGTGCATCAAGATCCGGATAGTCCCTCAAAAAACTCTGCACGACCAAGTTGAGCACATGTGCCAGACATGGTATGTGAGTGAGGTTGAAGGGCCAGAGCTGCCACCAGATTTCGGCCATTGTCACACACTACCAAGCCTGGCTGGAGATTCGCTGGCAAAAACCACACGTCGCTCTCCTGCTTGATGGCATTCCAGAGCTCCTGCGCTGTGTGGCTTCGATTCCCCATGTAAATTAATTTCAGGACGGCCTGTTGACGTTTGGCCACCGCTGTGCTCATATCGGTCGCATCAGGTAAGCGTTCACGGGTCCATGTGGAGGTAGACCGTGACGGCTCCTGCAGCGATGATTCTGAGGAACTGGAGTAGGAGGAGGAGTCAATGTGGACAGACTTGATTCCTGCAATCCTTGGAGTTGGCAGAACACGTACAGCGCCACTCTCAAGATCTGTACCCGGCTCCACAACATTGACCCAATGGGCAGTGAGGGAAAGGTATCGTCCCTGGCCATGGGTACTGGTCCACGCATCGGTGGTCAGGTGGACCTTGCTACTGACGGCGTTTAGTAGCGCATGTTTAATTTTTCCCTCGACATGCTTTTGCAGACCAGGGACGGCTTGCCTGCTGAAATAAAATCGGCTGGGCACATTGTATTGTGGGACTGCCAATGCCATAAAGTTACGGAAATTGTCAGTCTCCACCAGCCTGAATGACAGCATTTCAAGGGACAGGAGTTTTGCAATGCCAGCATTCAGAGCCTGTGCTCGTGGATGGTTTGCCGAGTATGGCCGTCTTTTATCCCATGCCTGTGCTACCGATGGCTGTTTTGTGGCCTGGGAGTGTGAGGATGACAGGGAACTTGCAGCTGTGGGTGGAATAACACTGGGTCTCTGGACAACAGTTACAGAGGTTCTTCCATGGCGGTCCTGTGAGGAAGCCGAACCAGCTGTGTGTGAGCTGGAGGAAGAGGCTCCAACACGAGCTGAAGATGTAGGTGCTGCTGTAGGTTGGCCTACATCTCCAGTGTGTCTTTGTAACTCAGCTACGTGCTTTGTCCGTACATGTTTCCACATATTTGTGGTATTGAGGTTACTGGTATTTTTACCTCTTTTAACTTTTTGATTACACAGCTTGCATTTGACATAGCAAATATCATCTGCAAGTGTGTCAAAAAAGGACCACGCAGTGCAAGTTCTGGGAGCGCCCGTTTTGGCTGTTGGAAGAGAACTGCTACGAACGGGTGCCAAACTGGAGGGTACAGGCAACCGAGTCTGCAGCCTACCTCTCCCTACTGTTTGGACCGTTGGGGCAATCTCTTCCTCAGAGCTGCTACCACCACCTTCCTGTTCCTCACGCCATGTTGGGTCTTGGACCTCATCATCTCCACTACCCTCTTCCAACACCTGCTGCTGTTGGGTGGTCTGGCCAGCACCTTGCTCAACAGAAAATGGCACCTGAGTCTCATCATCATCAGATGCGTTCTGCGGTGTGCTGACCATCGGCACTGGCTCACCCGCCTCTTCAGATTCAGAGAGACACAGCTGTTGCGCATCACTGCACACTGCCTCTCCTTCACATTCCAGAATGCTGCTTGGCTGGGCCCCTGTTTCCAAGCCAACAGATTCTGAGAACAGAAGCAGAGACTCAGCTGGCTCCAGTTCAGAACTCTCTGACTGCCTGGGCAATTTGGCAGGCGGTGAAGAGACAGATGGTTGTTCAACAGTGCTGTGGTCCTGAGAGGAGGTGGAAGCAATTGAAGTCGATGCATTGGCTACCATCCAACCAACAACGGCTTCAATTTGTTCTTCCCGCAGCAGGGGGGTACGCTGAGCTCCTACAAAAGTGCGCATAAAGGAACGCTCACGGGGAAAACTGGTGGATGCTGTGTCACTGGGTGCGGCAGCAGCAGGCACAGAATCCCCACGTCCTCTCCCTGCTGCAACTCCACGGTGTAGCGCCCGCGTCCCTGCCTGCTGCCAGACAGGGACGTCGCTCTCCTCACCTGCGCTCAGCGTCCTCAGTGCTCCCAGCCCCCTCTGCGCCTCTGGCATCCTCGGCGTCCTCCTTCCACCCTGCTGGTCCCACGCGCTCCTTCCCTGCTGCTGGCCTTAGGGCGCGCGCCGCACCCTCCCCGCTCTTAAAGGAGCCGCGCGCATTTTCCAAATCAGTCTCCAGCCAATGCTGGTGGACTCCACCCTATATTAAGGGCTTCCTCCTTAATGGAGGTGCCCGAGCAATGTTGTTTCTGTGCAGTCTAACTCTGCTTCAGCCATCAGCTCCTGTTTCCAGTTGCCTGCCTGTTACCTGTCTGTTTGCCTGTCGGCCATCTGACTGCAGCTCTATCCAGAGGTTCGGACATCTTCAGCAGAGATCCCCGGCTGTTGCCTGCTCACCTGGGAGCGATCATCTGCCATCCGACTGCAGCTCTATCCAGAGGTTCGGACATCATCTGCGGAGATCCCCGGCTATTGCTGAGACTCTTGCCTGCTCACCTGGGAGCGATCATCTGCCATCCGACTGCAGCTCTATCTAGAGGTTCGGACATCATCAGCAGAGATCCCGGCTATTCCAGAGACTCTTGCCTGCTCACCTGGGAGCGATCATCTGCCATCCGACTGCAGCCTACCAGGAGGCTCCACCAACTCAGGTCGTATATGCCTATTTGTCTAGAGATTGCCTTGGTCACTTACCGTGACAAACCTGCCTGTCTAGAGACTGCCTTGGTCACTTGCCGTGACAAACCTGCCTGTCCAGAGACTGCCCTGGTCACTTGCCGTGACAACCTGCCTGCCCAGAGACTACCCTAGTCACTTGCCGTGACAAACCTGCCTGCCCAGAGACTGCCCTGGTCACTTGCCGTGACAACCTGCCTGTCCAGAGACTGCCCTGGTCACTTGCCGTGACAACCTGCCTGTCCAGAGACTGCCCTGGTCACTTGCCGTGACAACCTGCCTGTTCAGAGACTGCCCTGGTCACTTGCCGTGACAAACCTGCCTGCCCAAGGACTGCCCTGGTCACTTGTCGTGACAACCTGCCTGTCCAGAGACTGCCCTGGTCACTTGCCGTGACAACCTGCCTGTCCAGAGACTGCCCAGGTCACTTGCCGTGACAACCTGCCTGTCCAGAGACTGCCCAGGTCACTTGCTGTGACAACCTGCCTGTCCAGAGACTTCCTTGGTCACTTATTGTGACAACCTGCCTGTCCAGAGACTGCCTGGCTTATTGCCGTGATTCCCTGTCCTATTCCCGGATGCCACCCGCTCTCTTGCAAGTAAATTGTCTTGTATAATAAAGCTTAGTGGTTCCACCAACCAGACCCGTTTCCGTCAGTGGTTCCACCTACCAGACCCGTTACACACGGCCACGACCACGTGCCTTACTCCCTGCCTTCTTCATCTTGGTAGATTGATAAAGAAAGTCAGAAAAGTTATAAGGCCTAAGTGTGGTTATTCCTCACAGACTACAGTGAACACTGAAACACAACTGTTCAGTAGCTGTGAAAGGCCCCTTTGTCTACTTCTATAGTGTTTGCAACCAATGTATTGTATACGGATGGAAGCGCGTCACACTAATAGATTAGATTTTTTTCAAATATAATGGAGCAGCACCAATTACAGAAAAATGTGAAGGATGAGGCAGTGACACACGCTCAGCAGACTACAACCAGCAGTAGTTGAAGAACTAACTGGAGCGTGATCTGCACTCAAAAATGAAAAGCTCACAGACTACAGTGAACACTGAAACACAACTGTTCAGTAGCTGTGAAAGGCCCCTTTGTCTACTTCTATAGTGTTTGCAACCAATGTATTGTATATGGATGGAAGCGCGTCACACTAATAGATTAGATTTTTTTCAAATATAATGGAGCAGCACCAATTAGAGAAAAATGTGAAGGATGAGGCAGTGACACACGCTCAGCAGACTACAACCAGCAGTAGTTGAAGAACTAACTGGAGCGTGATCTGCACTCAAAAAATGAAAGGCTCACAGACTACAGTGAACACTGAAACACAACTGTTCAGTAGCTGTGAAAGGCCCCTTTGTCTACTTCTATAGTGTTTGCAACCAATGTATTGTATACGGATGGAAGCGCGTCACACTAATAGATTAGATTTTTTTTAAATATAATGGAGCAGCACCAATTAGTGAAGGATGAGGCAGTGACACACGCTCAGCAGACTACAACCAGCAGTGGTTGAAGAACTAACTGGAGCGTAATCTGCACTCAAAAAATGAAAAGCTCACAGACTACAGTGAACACTGAAACACAACTGTTCAGTAGCTGTGAAACACCCCTTTGTCTACTTCTATAGTGTTTGCAACCAATGTATTGTATACGGATGGAAGCGCGTCACACTAATAGATTAGATTTTTTTCAAATATAATGGAGCAGCACCAATTAGTGAAGGATGAGGCAGTGACACACGCTCAGCAGACTACAACCAGCAGTGGTTGAAGAACTAACTGGAGCGTGATCTGCACTCAAAAAATGAAAAGCTCACAGACTACAGTGAACACTGAAACACAACTGTTCAGTAGCTGTGAAAGGCCCCTTTGTCTACTTCTATAGTGTTTGCAACCAATGTATTGTATACGGATGGAAGCGCGTCACACTAATAGATTAGATTTTTTTCAAATATAATGGAGCAGCACCAATTAGAGAAAAATGTGAAGGATGAGGCAGTGACACACGCTCAGCAGACTACAACCAGCAGTAGTTGAAGAACTAACTGGAGCGTGATCTGCACTCAAAAAATGAAAAGCTCACAGACTACAGTGAACACTGAAACACAACTGTTCAGTAGCTGTGAAAGGCCCCTTTGTCTACTTCTATAGTGTTTGCAACCAATGTATTGTATACGGATGGAAGCGCGTCACACTAATAGATTAGATTTTTTTCAAATATAATGAAGCAGCACCAATTAGTGAAGGATGAGGCAGTGACACACGCTCAGCAGACTACAACCAGCAGTGGTTGAAGAACTAACTGGAGCGTAATCTGCACTCAAAAAATGAAAAGCTCACAGACTACAGTGAACACTGAAACACAACTGTTCAGTAGCTGTGAAACACCCCTTTGTCTACTTCTATAGTGTTTGCAACCAATGTATTGTATACGGATGGAAGCGCGTCACACTAATAGATTAGATTTTTTTAAAATATAATGGAGCTGCACTAATTCCACAAAATCAAATAAAAAAAAGAGTCAGTGAGTGACACGTGCAGATGCCTACAAACAGCGGTGGATGCAGAGCAAACTGCAGCGTCACCTGCACTCTCACAGACACCTTGCACAGAGCTGTTAAAACAACGCTGGCAAAAGGAAGCTTTACACAGTGGTTGGTAAACTAGCCTGCCTAAAGCACAGTAGAGTACACAAAATCGCAATGTCTAACTGTCCCTCAGAGTCAGCACAGCAGCGTTCTGTCCCTAACTGAGTTCACAGCACAGTGACGCTAAAATGGAGGCGGCGCCTTTTATAGTGCATTCTGACATCATTTCAGCAGCCAATCACAGCCATGCCATTAGTTAAGATGACCGCAGCATTACAGGATGTGCCCACACTTCATAAGATTCCTCATTGGCTGACTAAAATCACATTGCCTCTCAAAGAATTATGGGAACTTCCGATTCCGGTATACGATATATGAAAAATATCGGAACTAAGTATCGGAATTCCGATACAGCGAATATCGGCCGATACCCGATACTTGCGGTATCGGAATGCTCAACACTAGTGGTGAGCATTTTGAACCCCCAAGTGCTTCACACAAATTTATAATGCCCGGGCATGAAAATAAAAAATCCTATTTTTTTCCCACAAAAGTAATATTTAAGTCACCAATTTTTTATTTTCACAAGGGTAAGAAGAGAAATTGGACCATAAAAGTTGTTGTCCAATTAGTCCTGAGTATGCTGATACCCCATATGTGGGGGGAACCACTGTTTGGGCGCACGGCAGAGCTCGGAAGGGAAGGAGCGCCATTTGACTTTTTCAAACCAAAATTGGCTGGAATTGAGATTGGATGCCATGTCGCATTTGGATAGCCCCTGATGTGCCTAAACAGTGGGAATCCCCGACAAGTGAGCCCATTTTAGAAACTAGACCCCCTAAGGAACTTGATAACACAAGAATGAATAGTATAAATTGCAAATGTAAAAGGGATTTTATTACAAATTTAATTAAAACACATATTCAGTATGACATAAATAACAATGATTAGGGAATACTGCTAAATCTAAAACGGGGAGCAAAAAAAACACGTGGTCCCTTTAAATAGCTGTGCTTGCAATGAGCATTAACTTCATATGGGAGTAATAAACTTCCCGTTATCACCATAAGATTCAATAGCAATAAGGAACTTATCTAGATCTGTGATGAGCACTTTGAACCCTCAAGTGCTTCACACAAGTTTATAACGTAGAGCCGTAAAATTAAAAAATCATATTTTTTCCACAACAATGATTTTTTCATCCCAATTTTTATTTTCCCGAGGGTAACAACACCTCAAAATTTATTGTGCAATTTTTCCTGAGTAAGCTGATATCCAATATGTGGGGGTAAACCACTGTTTGGGTGCATGGCAGAGCTTGGAAGGGAAGGAGCGCAGTTTGACTTTTTCAACGCAGAATTGGCTGTATGCCATGTCGCGTTTGGAGAGCCCCTAATGTGCCTAAACAGTGGAAACCCCCACAAGTGACCCCATTTTGGAGACTAGACCCCTAAGGAACTTATCTAGATCTGTGGTGAGAACTTTGAACCCCAAGTGCTCCACACAAGTTTATAATGCCCGGGCATGAAAATAAAAAATCCTATTTTTTACCACAAAAATTATCTTTTAGTCACCAATTTTTTATTTTCCCAAGGGCAAGGGGAGAAATTGGACCACAAAGTTGTTGTCCAATTTGTCCTGAGTACGCTGATACCCTATATGTGGGAGTAAACTACTGTGTGGGCGCACGTCGGGGCTCGGAATAGAAGTAGTGACGTTTAGTAATGCAGACTTTGATGGAATAGTCTGCGGGTGTCATGTCGCCTTTGGAGAGCCCTGATGTGCTTAACAGTGGAAACCCCCACAAGTGACCCCATTTTGTAAACTAGACCCCCAAAGGAACTTATCTAGGTGTTTGGTGAGCACTTTGAACCCCTAAGTGCTTCACAGAAATTTATAACGCCTGGGCGTGAAAATAAAAAAATCATATTTTTTCCTCAAACATGATCTTTTAATCCCCAGTTTTTTATGTTCCCAAGGGTAACAGGAGAAATTGGACCCAAAAAGTTGTTTTTCAATTTGTTCTGAGTACGCTGATACCCTATATGTGGGAGAAAACTACTGTATGGGCACACGTCAGGACTCGGAAGTGAAGTAGTGTCGTTTTGCATTGCAGACGTTGATGGAATGGTCTGCGGGTGTCATGTCACATTTGGAGAGCCCCTGATGTGCCTAAACAGTTGAAACCCCCACAAGTGACCCTATTTTGGAAACTAGACCCCCAAAGGAACTTATCTAGATGTGTGGTGAGATCTTTGAACCCCCAAATGCTTCACAGAAGTTTATAACGTAGAGCCATAAAAATAATAAATCATATTTTTTTCAACAAAAATGATATTTTCGCCCCCAATTTTTAATTTCCCAAGGGTAACAGAAGAAATTGTACCCCAAGAGTTATTGTGCAATTTATCCTGAGTATGCTGATGCCCCATATGTGGGGGTAAACTACTGTTTGGGTGCATGGCAGAGCTCAGAAGGGAAGGAACACAGTTTGACTTTTTCAACGCCGAATTGGCTGGAATTGAGATCAGACGCCATGTCACATTTGGAGAGCCCCTGATGTGCCTAAACAGTGGAAACCCCCCAATTCTAACTCCAACCCTAACCCCAACACACCCTAACACTAATACCAACCCTAATCATAACCCTAACCACAAACCTAACCCTAACACACCCGTAACCCTAGTCCCAACCATAACCCTAACTTTAGCCCCAACTCTAACCCTAACTTTAGCCCCAACCCTAACCCTAACTTTAGCCCCAACCCTAACCGTTTTTGGAAAATGGAAATAAATACAATTTTTTAATTTTATTATTTTTCCCTAACTAAGGGGGTGATAAAGGGGGTTTGATTTACTATTTATAGCTGGTTTTTATGATTGGCAGCTGTCACACGCTAAAAGACGCTTTTTATTGCAAAAAGTAGTTTTTGCATCATCACATTTTGAGAGCTATAATTTTTCTATATTTTGGCCCACAGAGTCATGTTAGGTCTTATTTTTTGCTGGACGAAGTGACGTTTTTATTGGTACCATTTTTGGGCACATGACATATTTTGATAGCTTTTTATTACGATTTTTGGGAGGCAGAATGAACAAAAACAAGCAATTCATGAATTTCTTTTGGGGAGGGGTGTTTATAGCGTTCCGCGTGAGGTAAAATTGATAATGCAGTTTTATTCTTCCGGTCAGTACGATTACCGCGATACCTCATTTATATCATTTTTTTATGTTTTGGCGTTTTTATACAATAAAAACAATTATATATAAAAAATAATTATTTTTGCATCACTTTTTTTCTGCGAGCTATAACTTTTTACTGTTTCGCTGATGATGCTGTATGGCAATTTTTTTATGCGGGACAAGATGTCGTTTTCAGCGGTACCATGTTTTTTTATATCCGTCTTTTTGATCGCGTGTTATTCCACTTTTTGTTCGGCGGTATGATGATAAATCATTTTTTTTAGCCTTGTTTTTTTTTTTATTAAGGGGTTCACTAAAGGGGTTAACTAATGGGACAGTTTTATAGTACGGGTCGTTACGGACGCGGCGATACTAAATATGTGTACTTTTATTGTTGGTTTTTTTTATATTAAAGAAATTAATTTATTGGGGAATATTTTTTTTTTTTTCATTATTTAGGATTTTTTTTTACAAATGTTTATTTTTATTTTTGTTACTTTGTCCCAGGGTGGGACATTACTGTGTAGGGTCAGATCGCTGGTGTGAAAGTGTGCACAGCACTCTGTCACACCAGCGATCGCACAGGCACTGCTGCAGGCTTCCTCAGCGCCTGCTCTCAGCAGGCGCTGAGGAAGCCGCTCCCTGCAGGACCCGGCGGCCATCTTGGATCCGGGTTCCTGCAGTGAGGAGACTCTCTTGGAACAGCGCGACACATCGCGCTGTTCTGAGGGTCTCAGGGGAGCACGCAGGGAGCCCCCTCCCTGCGCGATGCTTCCCTGTGCTCCCGGTACACAGCGATCATATTTGATCGCGGTGTGCCAGGGGTTAATGTGCCGGGAGAGGTCCGTGACCGCTCCTGGCACATAGTGCCGGGTGTCAGCTGTGATAATCAGCTGACACCCGGCCTCGATCGGCCACGCTCCCCCGGGAGCGCGTCCGATCGCATGCTGCGTACTATCCGTCCCTGGTCATACGGGCCCAGGTACCATGGACGGGATAGTACGTCGCATTGCAAAAAGGGGGTTAAACAGGACGCATTCACCTTTCAAGTGTCACCCTGCAACAAACCATTCACCAAATGAGGAGTCCTATCTGTCATAAACAGTATCTACGATCCTCTTGGGTTCGTCGCACCCATCACTATTCAAGGCAAGATTCTGCTAATACAGCTCACTGCCGAAAATACTGATTGGGACGCTCCGCTGCTGTCCCTGAAACAACAAAAATGGGAGGCCTGGAAGAAGTCACTGAAGGTCCTAGAACAACTCCAGGTCCCACTTTGTTATTCTGTAAAATCTTCTTAAGTTGTCACCAGAAGAGAAGACCACATTTTCTCCAACGTGTCTATAGAAGCCATAGCCGCAGTAGCTTATCTGCAGACCTTGGGAGTGCACAATGAAGTGCACTGTGTTTTCATCCTGGGTAAGGCCAAACTAAAGGGTATGCCACACTAAGCGAGATCGCTAGCGAGATCGCTAACGAGATTGCTACTGCGTCACCATTTATGATGCAGTAGCGATCTCGTTAGCGACTTAGCTGTGTGTGACATGTAGCAGCGATGTGGCCCTGCTGATCCTCCACACTCATCACACATGGGTGGATCCTGGGAACGCATGATTGGAATTGCACGAAGAATTCTTGATTCCATGTTGCTGGACCATAAGCTTCCTCTCACCCATGAAGTGCTGGTCACTTTCCTTGCAAAGGTGTCTGCTATAGTAAATGCCAGACCTTTGGTTCCGATATCATCTGACCCTGATGGTCCAATAATTCTCACTCCAGCTACACTCCTTACCAGAAGATTGGAGCTGTTCCAGTCCCTCCCGGGGACTTTGATCACAAAGACATTGTCAGACATCAGGTAAGCAGGTACAACATTTGTCTAATGTATTCTGGCACCGGCGGAAGACTAAATATCTGCATCTGCTTCAAAACAATCACAAATAGCACAAGCCAACTCGTAACCTGCAGGAAGGAGATCTCTTCATTTTAAAAGACAAAGAAGCTCATTGTAACCAATGGCCGATGGGTCTTATCACCAAGGTTGTGCCCAGCGACGATGGAAAGACTCGGAAGGTAGAAGTCAAGGTGACAAAAGGGGGTTCAACTCGAATCTTCTTTCGCCCACTCACTGAGCTTGTGCTACTTTTACCAAAGGAGGATGTCACATGAACTGAACATTGTTGCTGGACTCTGTCACAGCGGGGAGCATACTTTCTCATATCCCAGCCATGTTAGGACTTAAAACCCTCTGCGTACAACCAGACTTAAACACTTCCTCGTGGATTAAATGTTACCATTGGATTGTTGGGTTGGTGGACGAGTTGGCTTGTTGCGGCTTCCCCAACCCGAAGATGGTTTTATTCTATCAAACTCATATTCATTTTTATTTTTTACTAGCTGAAGAGCCCGGAGTTGCACGGGCATAGTAAATAACTATGGTTAGTTATAACAAATTATAATGATTATATCGATATATATGAAGCTGAGTGTATAGCCCACTCCGCATAGCCACACTCACTATAATATCCCACATCATCCATCAGCCAGAGCCACTGGACAGCTACCGCTAATATCCCACATCATCCAATCAGAGCCACCGGACTACTACCCCTAATATCCAACATCATCCCGTCAGCCAGAGCCAATGGACTACTGCTACTAATATTCCAAATCATCCCATCAGAGCCACTGGACTACTACCCCTAATATCCCACATCATCCCATCAGAGCCACCGGACTACTACTCCTAATATTCCACATCATCCCATCAGTCAGAGCCACTGGACTACTACCACTAATATCCCACATCATCCCGTCAGAGCCACTGGACTGCTACCGCTAATATCCCACATCATCCCGTCAGAGCCACCGGACTACTACCACTAATATCTCACATCATCCTGTCAGAGCCACCGGACTACCATCAGTAATATCCCACATCATCCCGTCAGCCAGAGACACCGGACTACTACCCCTAATATCTCACATCATCCATCAGAGCCACCAGACTACTACCATAATATCCAATATCATCCCAACAGCAAGAGCCACTGGACTACTGCCACTAATATCCCACATCATCCCGTCAGAGCCACCGAACTACTACCCCTATTATCCCAATCATCCATCAGCCAGAGCCACTGGACTACTACCACTAATATCCCAATTATCCCATCAGCCAGAGCCACCGGACTCCTACACATAATATCCCACATCTTCCATAAGAGCCACCGGACTACTACCCTTAATATCCCACATCATCCGGTCATCCAGAGCCACCGGACTACTACCACTAATATCCCACATTATCCCGTCAGAGCCACCGGACTACTACCCCTAATATCCAACATCATCCCGTCAGCCAGAGCCAATGGACTACTGCTACTAATATTCCAAATCATCCCATCAGAGCCACTGGACTACTACCCTAATATCCCACATCATCCCATCAGAGCCACCGGACTACTACTCCTAATATTTCACATCATCCCATCAGTCAGAGCCACTGGACTACTACCACTAATATCCCACATCATCCCATCAGAGCCACTGGACTGCTACCGCTAATATCCCACATCATTCAGTCAGCCAGAGCCACGGACTACTACCACTAAGATCCCACATCATCCCATCAGAGCCACCGGACTACTACCCCTAATATCCAACATCATCCCGTCAGCCAGAGCCAACAGACTACTGCTACTAATATTCCAAATCATCCCATCAGAGCCACTGGACTACTACCACTAATATCCCACATCATCCATCAGAGCCACCGGACTACTACTCCTAATATCCCACATCATCCCATCAGAGCCACCGGACTACTACTCCTAATATTCCACATCATCCCATCAGCCAGAGCCACTAGACTACTACCACTAATATCCCACATCATCCCGTCAGAGCCACCGGAGTACTACCACTAATATCTCACATCATCCTGTCAGAGCCACCAGACTACTACCCATAATATCCAATATCATCCCAACAGCAAGAGCCACTGGACTACTGCCACTAATATCCCACATCATCCCGTCAGAGCCACCAAACTACTACCCCTATTATCCCAATCATCCCATCAGCCAGAGCCACTGGACTACTACCACTAATATCCCAATCATCCCATCAGCCAGAGCCACTGGACTACTACCACTAATATCCCAATTATCCCATCAGCCAGAGCCACCGGACTCCTACACATAATATCCCACATCTTCCCATAAGAGCCACCGGACTACTACCCTTAATATCCCACATCATCCGGTCAGCCAGAGCCACCGGACTACTACCACTAATATCCCACATTATCCCGTCAGAGCCACCGGACTACTACAACTAATATCCCACATCATCCCGTCAGAGCCACTGGACTACTACCACTAATATCCCACATCATCCCATCACCCAGAGCCACCGAACTACGATCCCTAATATTCTAATCATCCCATCAGCCAGAGCCACCGGACTACTACCACTAATATCCCAAATTATCCTGTCAGAGCCACCGGACTACTACAACTAATATCCCACATCATCCGTCAGCCAGAGCCACTGGACTACTACCACTAATATCCCACATCATCACATCAACCAGAGCCACATGATTACTACCCTAATATCCACATCATCCTGTCAGCCAGAGCCACCGGACTACTCCCCTAATATCCCACATCATCCTGTCAGCCAGAGCCACCGGACTACTCCCCTAATATCCCACATCATCCTGTCAGCCAGAGCCACCGGACTACTCCCCCTAATATCCCACATCATCCTGTCAGCCAGAGCCACGGACTACTACCCCTAATATCCCACATCATCCTGTCAGCCAGAGCCACCGGACTACTCCCCCTAATATCCCACATCATCCTGTCAGCCAGAGCCACCGGACTACTCCCCTAATATCCCACATCATCCCGTCAGCCAGAGCCACCGGACTACTCCCCCTAATATCCCACATCATCCTGTCAGCCAGAGCCACCGGACTACTCCCCCTAATATCCCACATCATCCTGTCAGCCAGAGCCACCGGACTACTCCCCTAATATCCCACATCATCCTGTCAGCCAGAGCCACCAGACTACTATCCTAATATCCCACATCATCCTGTCAGCCAGAGCACCGGACTACTACCCCTAATATCCCACATCATCCGTCAGCCAGAGCTACCGGACTACTACCCCTAATATCCCACATCATCCTGTCAGCCAGAGCACCGGACTACTCCCCCTAATATCCCACATCATCCTGTCAGCCAGAGCCACCGGACTACTCCCCCAAATATCCCACATCATCCCGTCAGAGCCACCGGACTACTCCCCCTAATATCCACATCATCCCGTCAGAGCCACCGGACTACTCCCCTAATATCCCACATCATCCCGTCAGAGCCAACTTTGTCAGGTTGGCGCTGTTACACCGATTAAAATGATACCTGGGTTGGAGAAATCCGTCTTGTGTTTCTTTTTTTAATCTCTGTTTGAATTTTTAAGTTAATGAGATGCTTCATTCCAGACAAAGAGAAGTTCCTGATACTGGGCTCCCCCTGCAGTCTGTGTTGGTACGGTAATAAATTGTGTTATTTCCAGCTTTACAGAAGGACGATATCACCATAGAAACGATAAGAATAATAGGCCTCAGTTACCACCACTCTCTAAAAGGAAAACTGTTGCTCATAGCAACCAATCACAGCTCAGCTTCTTTTAAACAGCTCTGGTGAAATGAAAGATGTTTAGTGATTGGTTGGGGCTATGTGGAGTGGGCATGGCTGATACACACATACATACACTCATTTTTATATACCGTATATACCCATGTATAAGCCGAGATTTTCAGCCCATTTTTTAGGGCTGAAAGTCCCCTCTCGGCTTATACGCGGGTCATATACGGGGGTCGGCGGGGGAGGGGAGCAGGGGTGTCGGATCATACTCACCCCTC
The DNA here is from genome assembly GCA_033576555.1 of Oophaga sylvatica. Classification (NCBI taxonomy): domain Eukaryota; kingdom Metazoa; phylum Chordata; class Amphibia; order Anura; family Dendrobatidae; genus Oophaga; species Oophaga sylvatica. The sequence goes on from JARQOD010000001.1 coordinate 721,895,700, forward strand.
CGCCGGCGCGGTCTCTGCAGCCCCCCTACTTTTCCCACGATCTCCGGCTCCTTCCTGCAGCTGTCACATGGTACCGCTCATTAAAGTCATGAATATGCACATATTCATGACTTTAATGAGCGGTAGCACGTGACCGCTGCAGGACTGAAGCGCTGCGGAGAGCGCCGGGAGAAGAGGAGAGGCTGCAGGACGCGCGGTTTTAGGGGTGAGTATAGCTATATTTACCTGTCCCCGTGCCACCGCTGCACACTGCGTCCTCGTCCAACTCCTCTTGCTGTGAATGATCAGGCAAAGGGCGCGATGACGTCGTTAGTGCACGCCCCGCCCCCTGCCAGATCATTCACAGCCAGAGGAGTCGGACGAGGACGCAGTGTGCAGCAAGGCAGAGAGGACAGGTAAATATCTCAGGTGCTGGAGTCCTGAGCGAGCGATGACACCGGCACCTATCCCCCATAGCGCGCCGGTGTCACCGCCTGCTCAGGACACCGGCACCTGGCCCCCAGCGACGAGAGGTGAGTATGTCATTTTTTATTTTTGCAGCAGCAGCAGCAGCATATGAGGCCTATACTATGGGGCATAATTGTGCAGCATATGGGGGCATAATCTGGAGCATATGGGGGCATAAGCTGTGGAACATATGGGGCATAATCTGGAGCATATGGGGGCATAATCTGTGGAACATATGGGGCATAATCTGGAGCATATGGGGGCATAATCTGTGGAACATATGGGGCATAATCTGGAGCATATGGAGGCATAATCTGTGGAACATATGGGGCATAATATGGAGCATATGGGGGCATAATATGGAGCATATGGGGCATAATCTGTGGAACATAAGGGGCATAATCTGGAGCATATTGGGGCATAATCTGTGGAACATATGGGGGCATAATCTGTGGATCATACGGGGGCATAATCTGTGGAATATATGGGGGCATAATCTGGAGCATATGGGGGCATAATCTGTGGAGCATATTGGGCATAATCTGTGCAGCATATGGGGGCATAATCTGTGGAGCATCATATGGGGGCATAATCATTTTTCACCCTAGGTGTAAGGTTCTGTGTACATGTTCCTGAAACTCAGTTTGTTCGTCAGCCATTTTACTTTCTGTCTTGCTGCAGCTATCTTGCCCTCAGTCAAAATGGAGTTTCCAGCTTGCATGTTCCCGCCCAGATTCTCTCCTTTTGCTTCTTAAGCAGCCACAGCTGAGCAATCAGTGCTTCAGAATCTAGCCTGCAGTGAACCTGTGACCTGACTCCTAAAGCCTTGGACCTTGTACTCCAGCTATTCCTACTGAGGAACTCTGAAGCACTTGTGGACTCTGAACCCTGCTCTTTGAAAGACCCACGTTTGCATGGACTTACGGTAACAGAGAAGAAGATCCTGAACCTGTTGTGGAGAGTGATTGCTGAGCTTAGATTACTCTGGCCTGCTGTGTCTCCTGCTTCTGTGTCTGCAAACTGTGTGACTATTTTTGCCAACTTGTATGAAGTAATACAAGACTTTCTATATCAAACCTGTGTCTCATGTATTTTCATCGCACCCAAGCACAAGACGCTATATGAACTGTACCACATACATTACAAGATTCTGAAGCCAAAATGTTAGTGTCTGCTGGGTCTGGAAAGGCTGTGTCTGCTGTAACTGTGGATATCGGATGTCCGGTTGTACTTTCTGTGATGACAGTGGTTGTGACTTCTCACAACCATTCCAGATGTCCGGGTGAACTTTCTGTGATGATAGTGGTTGTGACTTCTCACAACCATTCCAGGTGAGCAGTTCCCTTAATTTTTTTTTTTCTCTCTGCAGTGTTACCACAGGTAAACACTATTGTTTTTTTTTTCTCCTCTCCTCTTCTTCCAGTACTCCTGTCTTAAAAGATCTGGAAAATGGAGGCCCGCATAAAGGAACTTTGCGGAGTGACTGATAATATCTTGCAGATTTGCAGAATATAAAGACCCGTTTTTCAAGCCTACAGGACCTCACTAATCACAATTTGCAAGTGTTTGGACAGACTGCCCAGGATTTGCGAGCCAGGATTGAGGTTCTAGAAGAGCGAGTCCAGGCTCCTGCCGTAGCCCCGAGTTCTGGGATTCCCAAGTTGCCCCCTTTTCGTTTTGGCGGTGAACGTGAGAAATTCAGGGGATTTATTAATCAATGCAATCTTTTTTTTTCTGCACATGCTTCACAATTTCCCACTGAACGATCTAAGGTGCTTACTATAATTATGTTGCTTACCAACAAGGCTTTGATGTGGGCAAACCCTCTGATTGAGACTGAGGATGATTGTTTGAATCACCTTGATGCTTTTATTTCAGCCATGGGGCAGGTGTTTGATGACCCCAATCGAGGTGCAACAGCTGAAGCAGCCATGTTAGCTTTGCGCCAAGGTAAGCACTCGGTAGCTGAATATGCCTTGGAGTTCAGGAGATGGGCCCTTGATACCACCTGGGACAGTTCCGCCAAAAAATCTATTTTTCGAAAGGGGTTATCTCCACTGATTAAGGATGAACTTGCTCGTGCCGACCCTCCCACTGCGTTAGGTGACTTTATTAACTACTGCATCCGTATTGATACTCGTCTGACTGAACGCAGGCAAGAGAGATGGTTCGAAAGCAATCGCACTAACCTTTTCCTACCTTCCTCTCCAGCTAAGGAACCTTTGAGTAGGATTACACGGGAACCTGAACCCATGCAGGTAGACTCTTTACAACGACGGGTTAGTGATGCACGCAAGGAACATCGTTTTAAGGAGAATCTATGTTTCTATTGTGGTAAGTCAGGGCACTTCATTATAAACTGCCCCAGCCGTTCTCGTAAGACTACTGCAGCACTCATTCATTGTGAGTGTTGCGAGAGGGGATCTGTCAGGTCCGAGCCTCAGGCTCCAGAGAGATCTGCAGCAACAGATCTTGATTTCTCGGACTTAAACTCCGTTACCTCTGAGGACGTTGACTGTGTAAACGCTGCCATTTTTCAAGTTTCCTCAGCGGTTGTCCCAGCTGAGTTGTAAGAAAAACAATTCTCATTGCTTTCTTTCCATCAAACTCTGGGTTGACTCAGCTTGGGTGTCTAGCTCTGCTATGATCGACTCAGGGGCAAGTGGAAATTTTATGGATGTCTCCTTTGCTCTGAAACAGGGGATACGTTCAGTGAAGAAGGCTACTCCAGTACAGATGGAAACTGTGGATGGCTCCCTGCTGACCTCTGGACCAGTGGATCAGGAAACAGAGCCTTTGAGGGTTCTTATGGGTAAAGATCATCAAGAGAAACTGTCCTTTATGCTTATCTCTTCTCCCCACTTTCCCATTATTCTAGGGCTACCATGGCTGCAGGCTCAGAATCCTACCATTAACTGGGAGACCAAGGAATTACACTTTCCAGAGAAACAGATGAGTCCAAAAGTTTCAGCTTGCTCTGTTCCTAAAGGAACCATGTCAGTCCCTGAACTACCAGCTGTATACCAGGACTATGTGGATTTATGTGACAAGAAGAACGGTGACCAGCTTTCTCTTCACCGTCCATATGATTGTCCAATTGAATTATTGCCTGGAGCGGAGATACCTTTTGGTAAGATCTACCCCTGGCGGGGCCCGAGCTAAAGGCTTTAAAGGATTACATAGACGAAAATCTAGCCAAGGGCTTCATACGCCCCTCTTCATCTCCTGCAGGTGCACCCATCTTCTTTGTAAAGAAGAAAGATGGATCTCTGAGACCATGCGTAGACTATAGGGAACTCAATAAGGTTACTATTAGAAACCGTTATCCATTGCCTTTAATCCCTGAGTTATTGGAGAGAGTGCGACATGCCAAAATTTTCTCTAAACTAGATCTTCATGGGGCCTATAACTTAGTCCGTATTAGACCTGGGGATGAATGGAAGACTGCATTCAGGTCACGCTATGGACACTTTGAATATCTAGTTATGCCTTTTGGTCTGAGTACCGCCCCAGCCACTTTCCAACACTTGGTGAATGACATCTTCAGGGATCTCCTAGATACATTCGTGGTAATTTATTTGGATGATATTCTAATTTTTTCTAACTCCACAGAGGAACATCATGGACATGTGAGAATGGTCTTGGAACGTCTAAGACAAAATCATCTTTACATCAAACTTGAAAAGTGTGAATTCCATAGGACCGAAATTCAATTTCTGGGGTATGTACTGTCTACACAAGGAATTAGTATGGATGGAAGCAAAACCCAAGCCATCAAGGATTGGCCAAGTCCTAGAAATGTGAAGGAGGTGCAGCGTTTCATCGGGTTTGCCAACTTCTATAGACGTTTCATTAGAAATTTCTCTGAGGTAGTGTCACCTATCACCCAACTTACCCGGAAAGAGTCTAGGTTCTCCTGGACTCCCCAAGCCCAGGAAGCATTTTCCCGTCTAAAAGATAAATTTACCACTGCACCTATCCTAGTACATCCCAACCCGAGCTTGCCTTCATAATAGAGGTGGATGCTTCAGACTGTGCCGTTGGAGCTATACTCTCTCAGAGAACAGGTGAGAAGAATGTCTTGCATCCCTGTGCCTTCTTTTCCCAGCAGTTGTCTTCGGCTGAGAGGAACTACGATGTGGGCAATAGAGAGTTGTTGGCCATTATTGCCGCCTTCAAAGAATGGAGACACCTTCTTCAGGGAGCTGCACAGCAAATAGTCGTCCTGACAGACCATCGTAACCTTGAGTTTATCAGGTCGGCTAAGTGCCTGACTCCTCGCCAGGCTCGCTGGAATCTTTTCTTAAACCAATTTAATTTTATCATTTCTTATAGACCAGGATCGCGCAATGGAAAGGCTGATGCACTCTCTAGGATTTACTCAGCAGAGACACGTCCAATTACTCCTCCTAAGACTATTCTTCCTGACTCTAGATTCCTAGGAGTAATTCATAATCAAGACCTACTTAAGGACATCAAGGAAGCATACCATGCGGATTCCTTTTTGGCACAACCCCAAGGGACATAAGTCTTGTCTTTAAGAATGGTGTGTGGATTCAGGGACAACGCCTGTATATTCCTGAAACAGTCAGATTGAGAGTATTGCAACTCATTCACGATTCCAAGATAGCTGGGCATAGAGGAATTCTAAAGACACAGGAATTTCTCTCTCGTTTCTTTTGGTGGCCCACTTGCAGGAAGGATGTTTTAAACTATGTCACTTCATGTGAAGTCTGTGCAAGATGCAAAACACCTCGCTCCTCACCAACTGGTCTGTTACAGCCTCTTCCCACCCCGTCCGCCCGTGGGGATCCATTTCTATGGACTTCATTGTGGAGTTACCAACCTCTCAAGGGAAGAACACCATTCTAGTGGTGGTTGACCGTCTAACAAAGGCAGCTCATTTTATCCCTTGTGTCGGCTTACCCACTGCAAAACAGACATCAGATTTGATGATTAAAGATGTGTTTCGCTTACATGGAGTACCGGATGAGGTTATTTCGGATCGAGGGGTGCAATTCACTTCTAGGTTTTGGCAAAATTTCTGTGCAGCATTGGACATTAAAGTAAACCTTTCTTCTGCTTTTCATCCTCAGACTAATGGACAGACCGAACGAACCAATCAAACCCTGGAGCAGTATCTCCGGTGCTTTATCTGCCACCTACAGGATGATTGGGTGGATCTACTTCCATTAGCTGAGTTCTCGTATAACAACTCTCAGAGTGCCTCCACTAAGCAGTCTCCTTTTTACTCTAATCTAGGTTATCATCCTAACATTCTACCACGATTTCCCATAGAAACGCCTTTACCAGCAGTGGCTGAAAGAATCACGTCTTTACAGAAGAATATGGATCTTCTAAAGGAGAATCTGGAATCGGCTCAGGAAAGGTACAAGAAAGCAGCAGATAAATTTCGTAAACCTGCACCAGCTTTCAAGGTAGGAGACTTGGTCTGGCTGTCAACCAGAAATCTTAAGTTAAGGATTCCATCGTCTAAGTTGGGACATAAGTACATTGGACCCTATAAAATCAGTAAAATTATAAGTGCCGTTGCTTGTCGTCTTCAACTGCCCAGAACTATGAGAATTCACCCTGTCTTTCATGTATCCCTACTAAAGGCTGCGACACCCAATACGTTTCCTGGACGTTCTTCTCCTTGCCCTGACCCAGTGCTAGTCGATGGTCAGGAAGAATTTGTGGTGGAAAGGATTTTAGATTCCAGGTTGTATAGAAATCAGTTACAATATCTGATTAAATGGCAGGGCTACCCAGTGGAGGACAACTCATGGGAACCAGTCAATAACGTTAATGCTCCTCGCTTGCTCCGTCAGTTTCATCAGAGGTACCCACACAAGCCTGGCCTGAGGTCATCCGGAGGTTGTCCCTAAGGGGGGAGTAATGTAAGGTTCTGTGTATATATTCCTGAAACTCAGTTTGTTCGTCAGCCATTTTACTTTCTGTCTTGCTGCAGCTATCTTGCCCTCAGTCAAAATGGAGTTTCCAGCTTGCATGTTCCCGCCCTGATTCTCTCCTTTTGCTTCTTAAGCAGCCACAGCTGAGCAATCAGTGCTTCAGAATCTAGCCTGCAGTGAACCTGTGACCTGACTCCTAAAGCCTTGGACCTTGTACTCCAGCTATTCCTACTGAGGAACTCTGAAGCACTTGTGGACTCTGAACCCTGCTCTTTGAAAGACCCACGTTTGCATGGACTTACGGTAACAGAGAAGAAGATCCTGAACCTGTTGTGGAGAGTGATTGCTGAGCTTAGATTACTCTGGCCTGCTGTGTCTCCTGCTTCTGTGTCTGCAAACTGTGTGACTATTTTTGCCAACTTGTATGAAGTAATACAAGACTTTCTATATCAAACCTGTGTCTCATGTATTTTCATCGCACCCAAGCACAAGACGCTATATGAACTGTACCACATACATTACACTAGGCTTATACGCGAGTCAATAAGTTTTCCCAGTTTTTTGTGGCAAAATTAGGGGGGTCGGCTTATACACGGGTCGGCTTATACATTAGTATATACGGTATATAAATTCAAGGACTATGCGTCTTTGCTCAAGTATGAACTTGAATTGTTGAATTATCATTGCATATTGTTTTCTTCTCTCTCCTCTTCCAGGTTCCATGTCGGTGTTGGACAGTAATGACTCATCACGTCATACAGAGACATTGTGAAATCTGAAGATTTCCGATGGGAGTGTTGTGTCCCATGAATGGGAACAACTTGTGTGTATTTCTATGTTATGCATTGCATTATGTTGTTGCAATGGAGAAGCCCTGGAGAAGTTTGTTCCTTCTTCCCTTCTGTAGTTGATTATGTTAGCCCTTGCTCCTCCCTTCTTCTTCATTATCAGTTTGCTGTAGCCATCTTTGGATGCGCATGTATACTTCTCTGTTTGGGATTACTCTTTCCTCCTGCTGCATTGTACTTAATACACGATTTCAGACAATATCAACTCTGTTTCTCCTGGACTCTTATTAAAAGTCAGTGCTCACTGAGTTGGCACTATCTGAGGATGCCTGGCATTTGAGTACAACAATCATACAGTTATCTAAGGGATTGATGGCTAAGGATTTAGAGACTCATACTGCATTGAAGAGTCAGAATACTCATTGTCAACCAATCCATATTGGGATGATATGAGGCTGGGCTGTGTGTAATTACCCTGCATGGTTCCTTGCTCCATCTCATCGTGCTCCTCCTGCAATGCATTCTCTTTCATTGTGAGCAGAGTGCTGTTCAGAATACAGAGAAGCGGGATGGTGATGCTAATTATGGCATAATCGCCGCTCATCATCTTGGTGGACTCCTTAAAGTTTTTTAGGATGGTAGATATGTCTGACATCCAAGTCCACTCTTGAGGACTTATGGAGTCTGAACTGAATAACAACGGCCTTGTTGATGCTGGTAGTCAACAACTGCCCTCTTCTGCTCACAAATCCTTTCCAACATATGCAGTGTAGAGTTCCAATACGTGGGGATATCACACACCAGTCCATGAGCCGGAAGCTGCAAAAGCTGCTGAAGCACGGCAAGGGCGGCTGAAGCTGTAGCTGACTTTCTAAAATGGGCACACAGGTGACGTACTTTGACAAGCCAATCCGGCAGCTCCGGGTAGCTTTTGACAAACCATTGAACAATGAGGTTAAGCACATGGGCCAGGCATGGTACGTGTGTGTGCTCGCCTCTCCTCACAGCCACCACCAGGTTACGGCCATTGTCACACACGACCATTTCTGGCTGTAGGTTTAGCGGTGTCAGCCACACATCTGCCTGCTCTTTCAGAGCTGTCCACAACTCTACAGCATTGTGCGGTTTGTCACCTAAGCATATTAGCTTCAGCACAGCCTGTTGCCGCTTGGCTCAGGCAGTGCTGCAGTGCTTCCAGCTTGTGACTGATGTGGTCATTTTGGAGATGGAGGATGAAGAGGAGGTGCAGGAGCTGTAGACTGTGGGGGTAACCCTGATTGACGTAGGTCCCGCGATCCTCGGTGTCGGGAGGACGTGTTCCATCACAAGGTGGAGCTGGGTACCAGCTTCCACTATGTTAACCCAGTGTGCCGTCAGCGAGATGTACCGTCCCTGCCCACAAGCACTTGTCCACGTGTCCGTGGTTATGTGGACTTTCCCAGTAACAGCATTGTTGAGGGCACAGGTAATGTTGTGGGACATGTGCTTGTGTAATGCCGGGACGGCACACCGGGAGAAATAGTGGCGGCTGGGAACCGAGTACTGAGGGACAGCCGCCGCCATCAGGTTGCGGAAAGCTTCCCTCACCACGAGCCTAAAAGTCAACTTTTCGAGCGCAAGCAGGCAAGAAATGTGTGAATTTAGTACTGTGGCCTGTGGGACATTGGCTGCATATTTCCACTTGCGTTTCAATGACTGGAGTATGGTCAACTGAAGGCTGCGCTGGGACAAGGACGTGGACGTGCATGATAATGGTGCTAGTTGAGTGTGGGCAATGACAGTGTGCAGGGCAGGAGGCATCTTCGCATGCACCATGGACATGGGATTGGCTTGCACGCACAACTGTGGAAGAAGCAGTGGTGTCATCCGCAGACACTGTTCCTTGAGCCTGGGGTCGGCCCACAAAGTCGGGTGCTTTGCTGCCATGTGCCTGATCATGCTGGTGGTGGTCAGGTTGGAAGTTTTGCTACCCCTGCTGATGCGGGCATGGCAGGTGGTGCAAATGGCCTGTTTGGGGCTATCGGCAGAGTCTTTAGTAAACAACCAGACTCGGGAAGACAGTTGTTTTACCAACTTCTGTCATGTTGGTGTTACAAGGAATGGATGCCCACCTTCTGTCTGCGGCCGCTATACACCTCCCCCTATGTGCTGCTGTCCTTGCTCTGCATGTCCTCCTGCCAGGTTGGGTTAGTTACTATATCATCCACCACCTCGTCTTCCACTTCCGTACCCTGGTCCTCCTCCTGACTTTCTAGCAATAGTGTCTAATCATCGTCCACCTCTTGTGACACGTTCCCACCATCTCCTTCATGTATCGTGGCTGCTCAAATATTTGGGCATCGCTACATGCGATCTCATCTTGCCTCACTTCAAGTGTACTGGGCGAGAGGCCCAACTATAAATGGAAAAGTGAACAGCTCTTCCAAGTGTCCAAGTGTGGGATCAGTTGTCTCTGGGCACTCGGCATGGTGGGAGGAAGGAGGATCAGAGGGAGGAATATGTGATCCAGACTCACGGCTACTCAGACTTGACCGTGTGGAAGACAGGGTGCTGGTGGTGGTGGCAAATTGAATGGAAGCATTATCCGCTATCCAACCAACACTTTTGACACTGTTCTATGTTCAATAGAGGTGTTCTGCTGCGGTTTCCTAGTAATTGGGACAGGAAGGTCGAGCGAGAAGATGTGGGTGTTTGTTATCGTCCAATTTCAGCTTGCCCAGGGCCTCGGCCTCTGCATGCACCACCACATCCACTTCCCTGTCCCTTGCCACACGCCTTGCCAATTTTAAATGTACTACAACATTTTCCACGTTCACTACAATCGCTTGAATTTGGAGCAAACTTATATGTGATCTGTGTGCGTTAAAACCACAGTTTAAAATATGTGGCCTGTAGGATACAATTTATTTTTGGCAGATAAATAGTGTCAATAACTAGGGTATGACACAGCAAAAACAGTTAAATGGAGGCCATAAATGACACAATTTGTAGCCCACAGACAGATGAGGTGTGTGATGTAGATACCACAATGTTCAATATGTGGCCTGTATTTTTTATTTTTTCCCAGTAAAACAGTGTATAGAACTAGATTAAGACACAGCAAAAACAGTTGAATATAGGCCTCAAATGCCACAATTTGTATCCCACTGATAGATGAGGCGTGTGATGGAGATACCACACTGTTCAATATGTGGCCTGCATTTTTTGTTTTTTTCCAGCAAAATAGTGTATAGAACTAGGGTAAGACACAGCAAAAACAGTTGAATGGAGGCCTCAAATGCCACAATTTGTAGCCACTGATAGATGAGGTCTCTGACGGAGATATCACACTCTTCAATATGTGGCCTGTAGTTTTTAAATTTTTACCCCAAATTAATGTATTGAACTAGGGTAACAGACAGCCGAAACAGTGGAATGGAGGCCTGTAATGCTACAATTTGTAGCACACAGATAGATGAGGTGTCTGACGGAGATATCACACTCTTCAATATGTGGCCAGTATGTTTTTAATTTTTACACCAAAATAGTGTATTGAACTAGGGTAACAGACAGCAAAAACAGTGGAATAGAGGCCTGAAATGCTACAATTTGTAGCACACAGATAGATGAGGCGTGTGACGGAGATACCACACTGTTCAATATGTGGCCTGAATTTTTTGTTTTTTTTCAAGCAAAATAGTGTGTAGAACTAGGGTAATGTTGTGAATGTGTTAGAAATGAATTCTGAGCAGAAGCTCCCTCTGGTGGTTACAAACAGTACTGAACCATTCAATGAAGATTGTAAGATTGGCAATCAGGAGTTACAGACTGGTCTTATATAAGGGAGGTTCCCTCCCATCAGGGTTGCCGGTGATCAATTGTTTTTGTCTCAACTTTGGTTCCTGGTTCACTTGGAAGCTTGCTGAGTCTTGCCTGCATCTTCTGCTAACAGATAAGATATTTTCTGCTTTTATTTTTGTGCTTGCTTTTTGCATTTTTTCCTGCACTTCTGTGGAGGTCAGCCAGGTCCCCTCCGGGGGCTTGTGCTCCTCTCAGTTTATCTGAGCCACTGTTATTTGTTCATTTGCCTTTTCCAGTTTTTTCAGTGGCTGCGGCTTAGTTTTGTTACACCAGAGAACTAATTTAGGTGGTAGAGGTCGTGTGATCTCAGGTGTTTTTGCAATTAGTAGAGTTGGTATTTTTTAGGGTTTTTTGGATTGCAGTAAGTGTCCTTCCTATCCTTTTCTTTCTAGGAAGATTGGGCCCCAACGTTTGCTCATACTATTTTCTGTCTGTGTCTGTATTTCCTCTTGTCTAACCGCCATTACATGTTTGGGGGCTTCCTATGTTCTTTGGGGATCTGCTCCGGGGCAGATAGCTTTCCTCTTTCTATCTTTAGGTGTAGTTAACCTCTCAGGCTGTGACGAGGCGTCTAGGACCAACTTAGGTACGCTCCACGGCTGCCTTTAGTTGTGGTGGTTAGTCAGGGTACTGCAATCCAGTAGATTCCAACCTCTCTGGTGTATTGCCGTTTTTGCCTGCTCTCCTCAGCTACCAAATCATAACAGGGTAAGACAGCAAAAACAGCTGAATGGAGGCCTCAAATGCCACAATTTATAGCCCACTGATAGATTATTCGTGTGATGTAGATACCACACTGTTGAATATGTGACCTGTGTTTTTTTTACAGCTAAATAGTATATAGAACTAGGGTAAGACACAGCAAAAACAGTTGAATGTAGGCTTAAAATGCCACAATTTGAAGCCCACAAATAGATGAGGCATGTGACGGAGGTACCACACTGTTTAATATGTGGCCTGTATTTTTTGTTTTTTTCCAGCAAAATAGTGTATATAGGTAGGGTAAGACACAGCAAAAACAGTTGAATGGAGGCCTCAAATGCCACAATTTGTAGCCCACAGATAGATGAGGCATGTGGCGTAGATACCACACTGTTCAATATGTGGCCTGTATTTTATTTTTAAAGCTTTATACTGTATAGAACTAGTTTAAGACACAGCAAAAACAGTTGAATGGAGGCCTGAAATGCCACAGTTTTTAGCCCACAGATAGATGAGACATGTGACAGAGATACCACACTGTTAAATATGTGGCCTGTATTTTTTTTTGGTCAGCAAAATTGTGTCAATAAATATGCTAAGACACAGCAAAAAAATTCTATGGAGGCCTGAAATGGCACAATTTGTAGCACAATGATATGCGATCCGTGAGGCAGACAAAACCCAGTGTAAAATATCTGCCCTGTAGCTAAATATTTTTTTGCCTGCTAAATATTTTTTGGGCAGCAAAATAGTGTCAAGAAATTGTGTAAGACTCTCCCAAAAAATTTTACAGTACCACAAAAATGGCAGAATTTGATGCGCACTGATATGTGATTGCTGGGAAGGGCAAACCCGTTTAAAATAGCTGGATTTTCACGCTGTACTATGAACGGATCTGGCTGTATTCTGCAGTGTCAACAAACAAATGGAGAAAAAAAGGGGGCTCTGGATTGCTTTGGAATAAAATAATCAGGATTAAGATGTAAAAAAATTATTCCTGGCCACTGATACCTGGGGCTATGTATAAACGGTCAATATATGTAATAGGCAGCAGCAGACAGTAATGGAATGAACCCTCTTGAAGTACGCAATGAAGTATGCCACATACAATGCCTGCCTGCTACTGATATCTATATACCCACATATACTCCCTGCCTACCTTGCACTGCAATCTATATACCCCGTTATTAGTCCTTAGAAGGACTGTTGATTTAGCTGTATTTGTGTATTCTATTATGGTATACCCACACTAACTTTGAAACCCCCAAATCTGACCCTATCTCGGCAGCAGCTCTCCCTACACTAGCTGATTCCAGAGCTGAATGTTACAACTCAGCATGGCGGCGCCAGGTCTCTTATAGACCTGGTGACGCTGTGCGGCCAGTCAATTAGTGTAATACCACACCCAAGATGGCTGTAGCATTACAGTGCATGGCAGACAATCCCTGCATGTTGATTGGCTCTCTAAAGAGCGCCAAACATGCAGGGCAGGGACCCGAATTCTCGCCAAACAATCCCGGAAATGCTCGGCACTTGCCGAGTACCGTGAGTACAGTGATGCTCGGGTGAGCACTGAGCATTACCGAGTATGCTCGCTCATCACTACTGGGAATCAAATTCATTTTTAAGTAATATTAAAAAATAATAATTGTACGATCATAGCTAAGTACATCAAATTTTTTTTTCTCTGTTCCCAAGCTCGCAAAATTCTGCTGCTAATCTTAAGACGTGATTTAACAATTTAGCTCTAAGGGGTCAGTTGCATGGCAACTTTTCTTATGATAAAAATAATACTATGATATGATACTTAACCATTTAAAATGCACAAAATAATAGATTAATTGATGAGCAGGGCTAATTCAACGTTTCCTACTGCTTGATGCAAAAATTTAAATAACACCTCTCCTTTCAGTGTGATTTAAACCTGCAGGGAACAAACGCAATTCTGTCACTGTTTATTATTCCCATAGTCCTATATTTAACAGGCGGGGGACACTTCAATTACTTGACATGATACCAAATCTACAGTGGAAGGTGCCACCCATAGATAAGAAGTGCAGAGAAAATTGTTAAATAAAAATAAGATTTTTATTGTGATTCAAAATCTAAAAACATACATATATGAAACATATTCAACACAGATAAGGGAGATTCCAAAAGTAAGAGAAAAGGGGAAAAAGAAAGTAAGATATGCCAACGTAATTCACACTGATATATGCACAAATCACAAGTAACCATGAAACACATGTATAGCAATACACTATAGCAAGGCACTAAAAAATTCTCAAAAATAGGAGCATTAAAGCCTCCTCATTGTCATTAGAATGCCCATAATATAGTAGATGTAGTAAAAGAAAGGGTGTCATGGAGCTTGTGAAACCTTCCCCATGTAAGCCAGCCAGAGGAATGATAGTGATGTTGAAGTGCTAAATAGCATACATCATAACATAAACTTCCATGAGACAATCAGCCTTAAATGGATTAGGGTATTAGTCCCATCTACATACCTAGGCGCTGCAAGGCAATAACGCTGACCCTGGGGTAGTGCAGGAGTGGAGATGCGGTGGCATAGATTCAACCCTCGCCCGGGGCATCTCCACTCCTGCACTACCCCAGGGTCAGCGTTATTGCCTTGCAGCGCCTAGGTATGTAGATGGGACTAATACCCCTAATCCATTTAAGGCTGATTGTCTCATGGAAGTTTATGTTATGATGTATGCTATTTAGCACTTCAACATCACTATCATTCCTCTGGCTGGCTTACATGGGGAAGGTTTCACAAGCTCCATGACACCCTTTCTTTTACTACATCTACTATATTATGGGCATTCTAATGACAATGAGGAGGCTTTAATGCTCCTATTTTTGAGAATTTTTTAGTGCCTTGCTATAGTGTATTGCTATACATGTGTTTCATGGTTACTTGTGATTTGTGCATATATCAGTGTGAATTACGTTGGCATATCTTACTTTCTTTTTCCCCTTTTCTCTTACTTTTGGAATCTCCCTTTATCTGTGTTGAATATGTTTCATATATGTATGTTTTTAGATTTTGAATCACAATAAAAATCTTATTTTTATTTAACAATTTTCTCTGCACTTCTTATCTATGGGTGGCACCTTCCACTGTAGATTTGGTATCATGTCACTGTTTGTTTATTTTCAGCTTTACGTTATTCATTATTGTTTTGTCTCCTTAAGGAAATTGGACCTGCGATCAGTGCCATACTGCTAACAGCGACATCTTGAATTAACACAGCAAAAAGGGGCAGCATTATTTACCTGCCAAGATCTCAGAACTAATGCACTCTCAGGATGCAGCAAGCATCAATTTGTAAGGGTAGCAGAAGGTACAAGAGCCAATGCAAGTAACGAAGACCAGCTGACTGTGCTGGAACCCGGAGGGGCAGCAGAAGGAAAAGAGCCAATGGCACAACCGAGGACCAGCTGACGTTACTGGGACACGGTTACTAAGCAGAGGTACCTGTTGCTCCAAAGGCACTTACAAGGACCAGCAGACGTTGCTGGAATCTGGATTACGGAGATGGAGGCACCAGGCCCAAAGGCACTGCGAGAACCAGTTGACGGTACTGGAACCGTAAGGGTAGCAGAAGGTACAAGAGCCAATGTAAGTAACGAGACCAGATGACTGTGCTGGAACCCGGAGGGGCAGCAGAAGGAAAAGAGCCAATGGCACAACCGAGGACCAGCTGACGTTACTGGGACACGGTTACTAAGCAGGAGGTACCTGTGCTCCAAAGCACTACCAAGGACCAGCAGACGTTGCTGGAACTCAGACGGGTAGCAGAAGGCTCACATGGAAATTTAAGTTGACAGGCCGCGAGCCGGCCGCAGTTACCGAATCCCACAGTACTACAGTGGGTGATTGTCCTATTGTCACAACGGAAACAGCCTTTATTTGCATATCCCGCAGCACACATAGGAAGCACCTAAACTCCAGGCACCATAGAGTCGGCTAACCCGACCGCAACACGACAGGACAACTTATTGGAGGCTAAGTGACGTTTACACTGACAGGAAACAGATGGCGTGCTGTAACCAGTCTGGGCAGGAGTGAGTACCCGTGCCAATGACACTTCCGAGCAACAACTGTCGGTGTTGGAGCCCAGGGATGAGAAGAGAACCGGTTGGAGGCAGCAGGACTTTTTGCCGTTCACACAGCAGGGGAACAGCTGACATTAGTGAACCCCAGTAACACAGGAGCAAGTGTTGACTGTGCTAACAGCACTTCCGAGCAACAACTGGCGGTGTTGGAGCCCAGGGTCAAGGAGGATGTTTAAATACTAGATCAAGTAATTTCCTTGTTACCTGTCAATTTTAAATGTCTATACTTCAAACAAGAGAAAGATAACCTTTACTACCATAAGATGATGATTTCATTTAAACTAATATCTAGATAAATAAAGAATTGACAAACATAAACACATACATTAACATGTTGAACAGCAATGCAAACCACAAAATAAATTAGTTAAGGAATCTGCTATACGGTTGTACATGAAAGCATACAAGTACATATCTGAATCCATTAATGATGGATAAGTAACAGTATGTACACCATTTTTATTGTATAGACAATGAATGTCTGACTTCAAAACATCATCAGCATTACAAGTTATCTGTGACATTACTAAAATGTTACATTTGCTGAATAATGTCACTAAACAGTTTATACAAAATTATACAATTTCCATCATGTAATACTCATAATATGTGGCAATAATCATTTTTATTAACAAACATAACCTTTAAAAAGTGCATAGTGCATAGTGAAAATTGCTATTTATGCCTGACTGTCGACTTGCAAGCATGACAACGGATAGATAAGGTATATATAGATGAGACTGCATAGCCACAGATGGTGAATGGCGATGTAATACTGTACCTCAATAAAGTGTGCGTCACTACTACATATTTTTTTTATATAGCTTTATAAACAGGGTACGTGGATGTATGCTTGCGCCTTTGTTTTGACGCACAGACTGCCTTCCTGCTGAGACACGTTGGGTAGTGAACAGTTGTGTGCAGTGTTCACTGTAGTCTGAGGTTTTCCTTTTTGGAGTGCAGATCACGCTCCAGTTAGTTCTTCAACCACTGCTGGTTGTAGCCTGCTGAGCGTGTGTCACTGGCACATCCTTGAAATTTTTCTCTAATTGTTGCTGCTCCATTCTATTACAAATAAATAAAATCTATTAGTGTGACGCGCTTCCATCCGTATACAATACATTGGTTGCAAACACTATAGAAGGACACAAAGGGGCCTTTCACACCTACTGAACAGTTGTGTGCAGTGTTCACTGCAGTCTCTGCGGAATAACCACACTTAGGCCTTATAACTTTTCAGACTTTCTTTATCAATCTACCAAGATGAAGAAGGCAGGGAGTAAGGCATGTGGCCGTGGAGTTTCTTCAGGGAGAGGACGTGGGGATTCTGTGGCTGCTGCGGCCCCCAGTGACACAGCATCCACCAGTTTTCCCCGTGAGCGTTCCTTTATGCGCACTTTTGTAGGAGCTCGGAGTACACCCCTGCTGCGGGAAGAACAAATTGAAGCCGTTGTTGGTTGGATGTCAGCCAATGCATCGACTTCAATTGCTTCCACCTCCTCTCAGGACCACAGCACTGTTGAGCAACCATCTGTCTCTTCACCGCCTGGCAAATTGCCCAGGCAGTCAGAGAGTTCTGTACAGGAGCCAGCTGAGTGTCTGCTTCTGTTCTCAGAATCTATTGGCTTGCAAACAGGGGCCCAGCCAAGCAGCATTCTGTAATGTGAAGAGGAGGGAGTATGCAGTGATGCGCAACAGCTGTGTCTCTCTGAATCTGAAGAGGCGGGTGAGACAGTGCCGATGGTCAGCACACCGCAGAACGCATCTGATGATGATGAGACTCAGGTGCCAGTTTCTGTTGAGCATGGTGCTGGCCAGACCACCCAACAGCAGCAGGTGTTGGAAGAGGGTAGTGGAGATGATGAGGTCCAAGACCCAACATGGCGTGAGGAACAGGAAGGTGGTGGGAGCAGCTCAGAGGAATCCTAATAATAATAATAATATTAATTTATATAGCGCCATCATATTACGCATCGCTTTACAGTTTTGCAGTTTAAGAACACAAGTCATAAGTAACAACGTTAACAATACAATAATTTAAGCTAAATAAGTCGCCCCTGCTCGTGACAGCTTACAATGTACAATGAGGTGGGGGAGATACAAAGTATAGGTGTTAATATACAATGGTGCATTTACAATGATGGTCCAGCCATCTTAAGGGAGTGAGGGATGGAGATAGTGAATGGACTAGAGACACACACACACATACACACTTACACAGAATACATAGAATGACTTTGATTAGTGAATGTGATAGGCCGCTCTGAACAAATGTGTTTTGAGGGAGCGCCTGAAACCATGCAAATTGTGGATAGTCCTAATTTCTTGGGGTACAGCATTCCAGAGGATTGGCGTAGCGCGGGAGAAGTCTTGGAGTCGGGAGTGGGAGGTACGTATTAGTGCAGAGGTTAGTCGAAAGTCGTTTGCAGAGCGCAGCAGTCGGTTAGGCCGATAGATAGAAATGAGGGTGGAGATGTAGGAGGGGTGCTGCACTGTGGATAGCTTTGTGGCTGAGAACCAGTACTTTGGTTGAAAGCTGGGAGAGGCCTAGAGAAGTGGTTAGTGATAGAAGGAAGATAGAGGAAGACATTGCCCCAACGGTACAAACAGGAGGGAGAGTTAGGCTGCAGACTCGGTTGCCTGTAGCCTCCAGTTTGGCACCTGTTCGGAGCAGTTGTCTTCCAAAAGTCAAAACGTGCGCTCCCAGGACTTGCACTGCGTGGTCCTTTTTTCACACACTTGCACATGATATTTGCTATGTCAAATTCAAGCTGTGTAGTCAAAAATTAAAAATAGATAAAAATGTCAGTCACCTCAATACCACAAATATGTGGAAACATGTGCGGACAAAGCACGTAGTTGAGTTACAAGACACACTGGAGATGTAGGCCAACCTACAGCAGCACCTACATCTTCAGGTTGTGTTGAAGCCTCTTCATCGAGCTCACACACAGCTGGTTCTGCTTCCTCACAGGATCGCCATGGAAGAACCTCGGTCACTGTTGTCCAGAGACAAAGTGTTATTCCACACACAGCAGCAAGTTCCCTGTCATCCTCACACTCCCAGGCCACAAAACAGCCATCGGTAGCACAGGCATGGGATAAAAGACGGCCATACTCCGCAAACCATGCACGAGCACAGGCTCTGAATGCTGGCATTGCAAAACTCCTGTCCCTTGAAATGCTGTCATTCAGGCTGGTGGAGACAGACAGTTTCCGTAACTGAATATCATTGTCAGTCCCACAATACAATGTGCCAAGCCGATTTAATTTCAGCAGGCAAGCCGTCCCTGGTCTGCAAAAGCATGTTGAGGGAAAAATTAAACATGCGCTACTAAACGCCCTCAGTAGCAAGGTCCACCTGACCACCAATGCGTGGACCAGTACCCATTGTTATGATCTGCTACAACCAGTAAGGAAAGAAGGGAATTCTGTCCATACAATACAACTAAGCTGAATCCCTACGATGTAACGGGGAACCTGATCCTGCGACCAGACCCGCTAAAGTCCTCATCTAGTGTGAACGAAGACCTATAGTTGCGAGGGAGGAATCCCTACAAGATCTAGGGACTGGGAGAAAAGGTGGACACCTCCTAACATAAATTGTAGCATGGATAATTAAACAGAAAAAAAATACTTTGCGATCCTAACATCAAGCAAAACTGACTGATTAAGGCACCTAAGCACCCGGCTAGCTTAACAGTAGATAATACAATGAAGTCAAGCAAAGCCAGAAGGGCGGAGCCAGACTAAATAGGGAAAAAAGGTCATGTGACCAGCAAACTGAAACAAAACCTAACAAGAGGGTTCTAACACCCATGGCCAGGGACAATACCTTTCCCTCACTGCCCATTGGGTCAATGTTGTGGAGCCGGGTACAGATCTTGCGAGTGGCGCTGTACGTGTTCTGCCAACTCCAAGGATTGCAGGAATCCAGTCTGTCCACATTGACTCCTCCTCCTACTCCAGTTCCTCAGAATCATCGCTGCAGGAGCCGTCACGGTCTACCTCCACATGGACCCGTGAACGCTTACCTGTTGCGACCGATATGAGCACAGCCGTGTCCAAATGTCAACAGGCCGCTCTGTAATGCCATAAAGCAGGAGAGCGACGTGTGGTTTTTGGAAGCGAATCTACAGGCAGGCTTGGTAGTGTGTGACAATGGCCAAAATCTGGTGGCAGCTCTGGGCCTTGGCAACCTCACTCACATACCATGTCTGTCATATGTGCTCAACTTGGTCGTGCAGAGTTTTTTGAGGGACTATCCGGATCTTGATGCACTGCTGCACAAGGTCCGCCTAGAGTGCGCTCACTTGCGACGTTCCAGCATGGCCAGATCGCTGATTGCAGCTCTGCAACGCAGATTTCGCCTTCATGAACATCGCATCATATGTGACGTACCCACCAGGTGGAATTCCTCGTTACATATGTTGGAGCGGTTGTGTGAGCAGCAGCCAACAGTAATGGAGTATCAGCTGCATCAGGCGCAATCAACTCGCAATTTGTGCCGTTCACACTTTACCACTACTGAGTGGGCCTCTATAATAAGAATAATAATAATAATCTTTATTTATATAGCGCCATAATATTCCGCAGTGCTTTACAGTTTAACAGTTTCAAAACACAAGTCATAAGTAACAACGTTAACAATACAATAATTAAAGCAAAATCAGCCGCCCCTGCTGGTGAAAGCTTACAATCTACAATGAGGTGGGGAGATACAAAGTACAGGTGTTTATATACAATGGTGTTTTTACAATGATGGTCCAGCCATTTTAAGGGAGTGAGGGATGCATGGAGATTGTGAATGGGCTACACACACAGACTTACACATAGAATGACTTTGATTAGTGAATGTGATAGGCCACTGTGAACAAATGTGTTTTGAGGGAGCGCCTGAAACCATCCAAATTGCGGATAGTCCTAATTTCTTGGGGTAGAGCATTCCAGAGGATTGGCGCAGCGCGGGAGAAGTCTTGGAGTTGGGAGTGGGAGGTACGGATTAGTGCAGAGGTTAGTCGAAGGTCGTTTGCAGAGTGCAGCAGTCGGTTAGGCCGATAAATATAAATGAGGGAGGAGATGTAGGGGGGTGCTGCACTGTGGAGAGCTTTGTTGGTGAGAACGAGTAATTAGAATTGGATCCTATAATGAATGGGCAGCCAGTGTAATGAGTGGCGAAGGACTCTATGAAGGACATCTGCCATGTTTTGCGTGCGTTTGATGAGTCAACGCGGATGGCAGAAAGATAAATCAGAGCCATAACTTTTTTATTTTTTAGTCAAAATGGCCATGTGACGGCATGTTTTTTGCGAGAAGAGTTGTATTTTTGACCTGAAGACCCACCTGTTCCGACAAGCCTACAACCTGCAATGATCCTCAGTGTACTGAACCATCGTACGACCAGCTCTACCCTTTCCTAGTGTATTCTCACCCATCCCTGCAGACTGTGAGCCCTCGTGGGCAGGGTCCTCTCTCCTTCTGTACTTGTGTGTCCCTTGTCCAGCACATGGTTATTGTACCTGTCTATATTTTTCCCCTTTTCATATGTAAAGCGCCATGGAATAAATGGCGCTATATAAATGTATAATAATAATAATAATAATAATGGCGAGTGCAGATGATGCACTAGTCAGCCTGACTGTCCCCCTTATCTGCCTGCTTCAAAAAACACTGCAAGCACTAAGGCATGAGTTTTTGAAGAGGTGGAGGATGAGGAGTCACAAATTCCATCACCTTCTGGACAGTCAGCGCAACGTGGTTCCTCACAAAGGGCTGGAGGACTTTCAAAGTACCATGCTGTATCAACAATTGAACCTCCAGAGTCGTTGTCTAAATTTTCATAACCATTCCAAACTTTTAATGTATTTACAAAGCACATAATGTACATTTTTTGTCTATCCTTTTGTAATGCTATTGTGTTTCCATAAAGTGATGTTACAGAATTATGATACAATGTTTTTAAATTTTATGAGTTTTAAATTTTGTAAATTTTTATGTATTTGAAGGACTTTTTGTGAGGAGGATGAGGAGGAGTCAATGGAGGAGGAAGACATCGCTCCAGAGGGAGGTAGGCAACGCTCTAGTCAGTATGTAGAGCAAGGGTGGGGTGATGCACAGCAGGCAGAGATGACGCCTCTTGCAGGGACAACGTTTCTTGGCCAGTTGGGAGTCTGCAGCACATGATTGATTTCATGCTGCAGTGCCTGAGAAACGACCGCCGCATCGAACACATTCACACCACGTCTGATTATTGGGTGTACACCCTCCTAGACCCTCGCTACCGGGACAACTTACAAAGCCTCATCACACCGTTGAACCGGGAGCGTAAAATGCGGAAGTAACAACACACTGGTGCAATCCATAATGTTCTCCATTCCAGCCGAGAGCACTGTTGCTGCTACTGCTTTACAAAGCAGCTCTGTGCGTCGAGGCAGTGGAGACAGCTCTGCAGCAAGAGGGAGCACAAGCAGCGCCTCTGCACAGGGCAAGAACAGTATGTTCCAAATGTGGCGAAGTTTTGTGGCAGCGCCACCAATGTCTACACTATCCGAGACGGCTCCAGTCAGCAGGAGGCAACATTTCCGTAAGATGGTGACAGACTACATGTCTTGCCCTCTCAGTGTACTCCCAGATGGCTCTTCCCCATTCAAGTTTTGTGTCTCTAAGCTGGATACATGGCCAGAGCTTAGCCAGTATGCATTGGAGGTGCTGGCTTGCCCTGCTGCCAGTGTATTATCAGAGCGCGTCTTTACTGCTGCAGGTGGTGTACTAACAGACCGTTGCATGTGACTATCCTCCGATAATGTAGAACGGCTTACTTTTCTGAAAATGAACTAGGCATGGATCTCGCCTGAATTTGCCTGTCCGGTTTCAGATTAACTAACTGGTTGGCAACGTTTTCCGTGTCTCCTGTTATGTTCATCTTTCTACCACCTGAACTATACTCCCTGGGCTACAACACTGCCAGTTGCTGCTCAGAAGTGTCGTGTCCACAGACCAATACACAAGCTATAGTGATAGTGGGGTTCAGTAACGCCTGCTGTTCCCCTGCTGTGTGTCTGACAAAAATTAATGCTGCTAACTCCAAATTAAAGTTCAAATTAAAGTTCAAACATCTCATACTAGGCCTCAGGCTACACCCTCCTTGACCCTGGGCTCAGAAGTGTTGGATGCACAGATCAAAACAATCGATGATGTGTTTGTGGGGTTCAGTAACGCCTGCTGTTCCCCTGCTGTGTGTCCGGTAAAAATTACTGCTACCTAGCTACACATGTTGAAAAAAACATGACATGTTAAAGTGGCTAGTGCTACACATAGATATCAGGCTACACCCTTATTTCTAAGCTGTAAACAAGTCAAACGTCACATTTAAAACCATTCAATGATTAGTGTTGGTAACAAATCTGTAACAAAATAATTGTGACATATTATGGCAGATATCCACATGTCTAACACAAATGCTAACACAAAAGCATACTTATGCTATAGGGTACTGATGGTGAACCTTCTCACTCCATAACTTTGACAAATCCAACTCACATCATGCCTCAAATGCTGCAATGTTGGAAGTGCATAATGTGGGTTGAACTTTGACAACAGCTGCAGTGCGAAGGTTATCCTTCTGTGTTCTTGGCTTTTAAATAAAAGCATACAAGTAAATATAATAATACATTGTTGATTAAGGGACGTGATGTACACCTGTAATATTGTGCAAACAATGGATGTAGGACTATTCCTCTTCAACATTACTTATATTTGTGTCATTTGAAAAAATACATATTTTAGTTAAAATTTAACAACCCATGTTCACTAGCTGTGAAAGGCCCCTTTGTGTACTTCTATAGTGTTTGAAACCAATGTATTGTATATGGAAGGAAGCGCGTCACACTAATAGATTTGAGTTATTTGAAATAGAATGGAGCAGCACCAATTATAGAAAAATGTCAAGGATGAGGCACTAACTGGAGCGTGATCTAACTGGAGCGTGATCTGCACTCCAAAAATGAAAACCTCTGACTACAGTAAACAGTGCACACAACTGTTCAGTAGCTGTGAAAGGCCCGTTTGTGTACTTCTATATTGTTTGCAACCAATGTATTGTATACGGATGGAAGCACGTCACAGTAATAGATTTGAATTATTTGAAATAGAATGTAGCAGCACCAATTCGAGAAAAATGTGAAGGATGAGGCAGTGAGACACGCTCAGCAGAGTACAAGCAACAGTGGTTGAAGAACTAACTGGAGCGGGATCTGCACTCCAAAAATGAAAACCTCTGACTACAGTAAACAGTGCACACAACTGTTCAGTAGCTGTGAAAGGCCCGTTTGTGTACTTCTATATTGTTTGCAACCAATGTATTGTATACGGATGGAAGCACGTCACAGTAATAGATTTGAATTATTTGAAATAGAATGTAGCAGCACCAATTCGAGAAAAATGTGAAGGATGAGGCAGTGAGACACGCTCAGCAGAGTACAAGCAACAGTGGTTGAAGAACTAACTGGAGCGGGATCTGCACTCCAAAAATGAAAACCTCTGACTACAGTAAACAGTGCACACAACTGTTCAGTAGCTGTGAAAGGCCCGTTTGTGTACTTCTATATTGTTTGCAACCAATGTATTGTATACGGATGGAAGCACGTCACAGTAATAGATTTGAATTATTTGAAATAGAATGTAGCAGCACCAATTCGAGAAAAATGACAAGGATGAGCAGTGACGACACTCAGCAGAGTACACGCAGCGTGGTTGAAAGTAAGTGGAGCGGGATCTCACTCCTACAAAAATTAAACCTCAGACTAAGTAACAGTGACACAACTGTTCATTGCTGTGAAAGGCCTTTTTGTGGACTTCTATTATGTTTGCAACAATGTATTGTATTTTGATGGAAGCATCACATAATAGATTTAGAAATTTAAAATAGAATAAGCAGCACCAATTAGAAAAATGACAAGGATGAGCCAGTGACAGACACTCAGCAGAGTACACGCAGCGGTGGTTGAAGTAAGTGGAGCGGGATCTACACTCCTACCAAAAATTTAAACCTCAGACTAGAGTGAACAGGAACACAACTGTTCACTTGCTGTGAAAGGCCTTTTTGTGGACTTCTATTATGTTTGCAAGCAATGTATTGTATTTTGATGGAAGAGCTCACACTAATAGATTTTAGTAAATTTAAAATAGAATAAAGCAGCACCAATTTTAGAAAAATGACAAGGATGAGCCAGTGACAGACACTCAGCAGAGTACACGCAGTGGTGGTTGAAGTAAGTGGAGCGGGATCTACACTCCTACCAAAAATTTAAACCTCAGACTAGAGTGAACATGAACACAACTGTTCACTTGCTGTGAAAGGCCTTTTTGTGGACTTCTATTATGTTTGCAAGCAATGTATTGTATTTTGATGGAAGAGCGTCACACTAATAGATTTTAGTAAATTTAAAATAGAATAAAGCAGCACCAATTTTAGAAAAATGACAAGGATGAGCCAGTGACAGACACTCAGCAGAGTACACGCAGTGGTGGTTGAAGTAAGTGGAGCGGGATCTACACTCCTACCAAAAATTTAAACCTCAGACTAGAGTGAACAGTGAACACAACTGTTCACTTGCTGTGAAAGGCCTTTTTGTGGACTTCTATTATGTTTTCAAGCAATGTATTGTATTTTGATGGAAGAGCGTCACACTAATAGATTTTAGTAAATTTAAAATAGAATAAAGCAGCACCAATTTTAGAAAAATGACAAGGATGAGCCAGGGACAGACACTCAGCAGAGTACACGCAGCGGTGGTTGAAGTAAGTGGAGCGGGATCTACACTCCTACCAAAAATGTAAACCTCAGACTAGAGTGAACAGTGAACACAACTGTTCACTTGCTGTGAAAGGCCTTTTTGTGGACTTCTATTATGTTTTGCAACCAATGTATTGTATTTTGATGGAAGAGCGTCACACTAATAGATTTTAGTAAATTTAAAATAGAATAAAGCAGCACCAATTTTAGAAAAATGACAAGGATGAGCCAGTGACAGACGCTCAGCAGAGTACACGCAGCATTAGTTGAAGAAGTAACTGGAGCGTGATCTGCATTTAAAAAAAAAAAAAAAAATACCTCACAGACTGCAGTGAACACTGAAACACAACTGTTCACTATCTGTGAAAGGCTCCTTTCTGTACTTCTATAGTGTTTGCAACCAATGTATTGTATACGGATGGAAGCGCGTCACACTATAATTTCTATTGAATGGAGCAGCTAGAATTACACTAAAAAAAAAAAAGAGTCTGTGAGTGACACGTGCAGATGCCTACAGACAGCGTTGGATGCAGAGCAAACTGCAGCGTCACCTGCACTCTCACACACACACCTTGCACAGAGCTGTTAAAACAACACTGCAAGGCAAAAGGAAGCTTTACACAGCGGTTGGTAAACTAGCCTGCCTAAAGCAAAGTACACAAAATCGCAATCTCTAAGTGTCCCTCTGAGTCAGCAGAGCAGCGTTCTGTCCCTAACTGAGTTCACAGCACAGTGACACTAAAATGGCGGCGGCGCCTTTTATAGTGCATTCTGACATCATTTCAGCAGCCAATCACAGCCATGCCATTAGTTAAGATGACCGCAGCATTACAGGATGTGCCCACACTTCGTAGGATTCCTCATTGGCTGACTAAAATCACACTGCCTCTCAAAGAATTATGGGAACTTCCGATTCCGGTATACGATATAGGAAAAATATCGGAACTAAGTATCGGAATTCCGATACAGCGAATATCGGCCGATACCCGATACTTGCGGTATCGGAATGCTCAACACTACTGCCGACGCTTGGAGAGCGGTGAAGGGAAGGAAGCTGACATCTACTGAAGTTGTGCTTATGTTAAAGATGTGAGTAGGACGACAGGCAAGTGGAAAAAGGGAAAGAGAGTGACTGAGGAGAAATAGCAACGATAGCTTACCTCCACTCTGCACTACCGGATACCAGGTCCGAGCTTGCTAGTACCTTCACGGCTAGTGGGAAAAACCGGAGACCCTGCTGGACTACAGGTCTCAGAGGGGCCCAACAGTGCTGATACGTAACCGGGGTCAGGAAGAACAGGAGTCTAGCAGGACGCTGCAGATAGAGACTTAGTTCTGTCCAAAAGAAGGCTCCACCACAATGTCAGCCGGGTGTAGCTGTTTCACACGGAGTTATGCTTTGCTTCATGCAAGTCAGAAACTCACACATATGAAGACGTAAGGAGGCCCTACACCTACTCAGTGATTACTGGACGTGCATCCTCCACCCTGAGCAGCTTCCCGGGACGTGCCTGAATCTACCACTAGTAAAGGTACCGAAAGAGACTGTCTTGTGTGTGTCTGCATTATTGCTCCTGCACCTCTACACCGCCATATACTCCGAGGGATCAGTCTCACCTGTGGGAGACTTAACACCTTGCTGCCCCAAACCCTCAGAGGATCTACACTGCAGTGCTGGTCACCTGACCAGGAACCACAGGTGGCGTCACCAGGGCCGGCTTCAGCACCCGGCACACCCGGGCAAGTGCCGGGCCCTGAGCAGGCAGGGGGCCCACTCGCCGTCTGGCACCCCGGCGCCCGTTAGTGGTGTCAGAGCCGCTACTGGGCCCCCCCGCTTGCTCAGGGCCCCGGCAGCAGCCTGCGCAATACTCACCTCTCCCCGTGCCTCCGCTGCCGCAGCTTCGGGCTCCAGGGGGCGCCTGCAGGACGCCGGCACTTCCTCTCACAGCAGCGCCGCTGAATGACGTCATCATTCAGCGGCCGGCTGTGGCAGTGAGCGCGCGGACGCCAGACAGGTGAGATGTTTGTGTGTATATCTGTGTCTATGTGTGTATCAGTGTGTTTGTATGTAGTGCGGTGCTTTGTGTATGTGTGTCTGCTGTATGTGTGATGGTGGTGGGGGGAGGGCAGTGATGATGATGATGATGGGGAGGCAATGATGATTGATGATGATGGGCAGGCAGTGATGATGATGGGAAGGCAACGATATTGAAGGGGAGGCAATGATGATTATGGGCAGGCATTGATGATGATGGGCAGGCAATGATGATGATGGGAGGCGATGATGATGGGCAGGCAATGATGATGATGGGGAGGCGATGATGATGATGGGGAGGCGATGATGATGATGGGGAGGCGATGATGATGATGGGGAGGCAATGATGATGATGGGCAGGCATTGATGATGATAGGCAGGCAATGATGATGATGGAGCGATGATGAATGGCAGGCAATGATGATGATGGGCAGGCATTGATGATGATGGGCAGGCAATGATGATGATAATGGGCAGGCAATGATGATGATGGGCAGGCAATGATGATGATAATGGGCAGGCAATGATGATGATGGGAGTCTTTCCACGGCGCCCTTTCCTGAGCCGTAACAGTGCAGAACGCAGCACAGCGCAGAGGAGAGCTCCATATTTTGTATGGAGCTTTATATGGTGACCAGTATCCTGTATGGAGCATTATATTGGGTCAAGTATTCTGTATGGAGCATTATATGGGGGATGGAGGGGTGACATCCTGCATGGGGTATTATATGGGTCATGAGGGGGAGACTATGTGGTGCCCATAATATTGTATGGAGGACTGTACTGTCCGGTCTGTACTGTGCGCTGTGAGGATTTGGCGGTTTTTGAGCAATTGTACAATTTACAATAGATATCAGTCATGTAATGGAAGAAGAGAAGTGTTTGGCATTGTACTATACCCATATTTCTCTGCAGTATCTGTGCATCATGAATCGTGGTCTGTGTTAAAGGGCCCACTGAGACTCTTTCGCCCGGGGCCCATAAAAACCTGGAGCCGGCCCTGGGCGTCACGAACATTTCTATCATCCCCTGTAAATATCCCCCTTTAGTGAGCGCCCAGGGCAACGGACCGAGCTGCGCTATCCGTGACATCCCCCAGTAAAGTGAACGGGCTCGGTGCCGAGTACCCCAAAGCCCTGGTATGTGCGACTCATATGCGCCCGAGTTCTTGCATTTGAATGCATCTTTCCAGAACTGTCACAAAGTATTATCTGAACAACTTGCCGCAGGCATTAATCAGATAACCTCCAGCATTTTGGAGGTAAAGACACTTCTGCAAACCATGCATTCAGAAGCAAGAACATCTCCAAATCACAGCTTTTTTAGGTCTGTGGCGGAGCGCATGGATACGCTATCTACTGACCAGCAGATGTATGTAATGCATACGTGCCATGCTGCTCTAGTGCAGGCTACCACCCAACCTCCTCCATCCACCCCAGTCGTTCCTCCACTTCCCCCCTCTCCAGCCGCCATCCCTCCTCCCCCTCCTATTCAATACCAGCCACCTCCCCAGCTCCAGCAACCTCCCCAGTACCAGCCACCTACCCAATTCCAGGAACCTCCCCAGTACCAACCACCTCCCCAAATCCAGCCACTTCCACAACTGCAGTCACCTCCCCAGTACCAGCAACCTTCCCACTACCAGCCACCTACCCCGTACCACACTCCTACCTCTTACCGATCTCCTTCCCCCTTCCAATTCCCTACCATCTCACCTGCTCCTCCTGCCCAACCCTCTACTCCACCACCCACCTGTTCTGCCTCTATCTTGTCTTCCCATTCTCTTACTCTTTCCACCCCTTCACCTGTTCCTGTTCCTTCACCACCACCATCCCGGTTGTCCCTCCACACTCCCACGGTCGAAGTGTCCCGCAGCCCCTCCAGCACTATTTCCACCCCACAATACACACAACTCTAAATATGTTATTCTTTTTTTTTCCTTCAATAAAAAATACTATTTTAATAAAAAACATAAAGTTTATTACAATTGCAACAGTTTTCAAAAAGGCCACATTTACAAAAAATTATATTAAAAAATTATTTTTTTAATAAAAGTTAAAGTGGTTTACAAATGTTGTCTGTCATTTCTTTATAGGATGTTAAGTAACATGTATTAAACCAGGTAAACATATGTGGGTACACAAACACCAACATCTGTTAGGATAATATGTCAAAAATTTCTACATAACTTTGAGGAACATAAATTTTACCTTTTTGCCAAAGTTGTGTCCGGGTTGTGGAGTATTGAAAGTATCTTACCTTTTTCCAAAACTTGTGTACTTAGGTTATCCGCTAGCAGGTACACATTTTTTGAAAAAAGGTGAAATACTTTGGGTTACAAAAAAAAAAGACAGGGACACAACTATGGCCAAAAGGTAACATATAGTACAAAACACACAAGAAGGTAGAAAACTTTCCTTATTGTGGGTACAGAAAGAGTTTTAAAGGAACTAATCAATTGATCACACTCTGTCATCCTGCCAGTCTACTCTACCTTCTGGTGACACAAAGTATTGTGCAAAATGGTCCCTCATTCTTGAAACCGCCAGTGTACTCCGAGTGGTAATGTTGCTGTAGTCGTGCAAGGTTGTTTCTTGATTGTGGTCCTCAATAGAAATCGGTTCCTTGGTGATCACAAAATTATGTAGGACCACGCACGCTTTTACAACGTCATCCACAGTCTCTGTCTTCAAGTTTATCGCAGTCAAAAGGACACGCCATTTGGCTGTCATAATCCCAAACGCACACTCCACATCCGTCTGGCTCTTGTGAGGCGGTAGTTGAAAATTCTCTTTGTATGGGTCAATCCTCTGCTGGCGTATGGCTTCAAGAGGTGTTCAGACAGCTGGAATGCCTCATCACCTACACACACGAAAGGCATAGGTGGGCCTGAGGTTTGAGGCAGTGGCCTAGGGGGTGGAAACTGAAAAGTGTTTCCGTACAGTCTCCGCCCCATAGCAGAAAGTTTAAACACTTGAGAGTCATTGGACCATCCATAAGCCTCAATGTCCACAGCAATAAATTTGTACTCCGCATCAGCAATAGCCATCAGGACGACCGAAAAATATTTCTTGTAGTTAAAGAATTCTGATCCGGTTCCTGAAGGCTTTTGAATGCGGATGTGTTTGCCATCAACAGTGCCCAGGCAATTTGGAAACTGACAGATATGGAGAAACTGGTCCGCTATTTCAAGCCACCGGTCTGTAGTTGGCTCTGGAAGAAATTCTCCAACCAAAGAGTCCCACAGAGCATGACAAGTGTACTTAATGATGCCTGATAGTGTGGAGATTCCCAGGCGATACTGGAAATGGAGCGATGACAGCGTTTCTCCACTTGCCAGAAATCTGTAAACAAATTAGAAAATAGAAATTAGTTCACAATCACAGCATTACATAGCAGAACTCAGCTAGAACTATTGGAGATAACAAAAATAAAAAAATTAAAGGAAAGAAACACACAGTTTTTGACCATGTTCTATTGTACTGATATTACTTAGATTCCCTTGTTCTCCTGTGATTTAAAAAAATAATAACAACAGTACAAGTGTGATCAAGCGAGCAGATCCAATACATATAGCTTACCTTATAGTGACCATGAGACGCTCCGCCGGAGAAATCAAGAAGCACAATAGGTGTCGGATCTCCGGATTTTTTCTCCACGCTCCAGCAAAAAGTCAAAATTCTCTTTCTTCATCCGAAGATAGGCAAAAAATTTCTCCGGATTTTCTCTCAGCTCCATGTTGAGTGTAGAATACACACCACGGGTTAGTCTCTGTGCTGTGATGGGGTGGATCCACATACGGCGTCGTCTTCGCTGGCACTGACGCATAATGCGCTGCTCTATCTTTCTCTCATTCTCCATAACTATAAACCTCAAGCCATTCGCCTCCGCAGTAAAATCCACCAGATTCTTCAATATATTTCCAATAATAACATCCATGTTCGCCAGTCACTTGCTACTTGCTCTTCTCTCCAACCTGAACTTGCTCCTCTACAACCTGTCAAAGATGGGCTGTAGGAACAGTGTATATATAGGATTACAGTAGCCAATCATGTTTGGAACCCCAAAAAAGGGCGTTTTTAAAAACTGGATCCGGCGTAATCCGTCGATAAACGGATAAAAAATGGGATACACCGGATGAGACGGATCCGGTTTTTGTTCGGATGCCCGAGACGGATCCGGCGAAAAACCGGATGAGTCTCATCCGGTTTTACATACTAGTTGCCGGATGCGGCGATCCGGCAAAACGCCGGTGGCGCCGTCAGGCGCAAAACGGATGTGTGAAAGAGGCCTTAAAGATGTTTCTGTATTTTCATGACTATGAAATTTGTACATTAACACTGAAGGCATCAAAAATATGAATTAACACATGTGGAATTATATACTTAACAAAAAGTGTGAAACAACTGAAAATATTTCTTATATTCTAGGTTCTTCAAAGTAGCCACCTTTTGCTTTGATGTGAAAATATATCGTAGCACTACCGTGATGGTGCACAAGTAGGTTTCCCAACCAAATATCGTGAATAGAAAAACTTGACACTCAACTTTAGAAGATAAATTCCAGGTTTATTGCAGTCAAAGTACAGATGGAAACGTTTCGGTCCAACAGGACCTTCGTCAATCTGACAGCAATAGAATATACAACAAAATAAAGAACAATAAGAAAACAGCACAAAACAAAAATATATACACTCTCGTGTCAAAAACGACCTATTAAAAGATGGATAACAAGGAAGAGACCCTCCGTAGTGAGCTATCCATATTAAGTGAAAGGAACGTATTAAATGTGATTAGAGAAGCTCCAATACTTACCCGACTGCTTGTGACGAGGAAATAGTATGAATAGAAAGGCAGATTGCCTAAAAGGAAGGTAAAGTACTATGTTGTATGTTAGCCCTATAGTATCATCATTATAGGTATAAATAGAGAGCTAATGTCATAGAGCTACCTTTAGAGGAGAAATTCCTCTATGGTTTTATTGGTTGGATTCCTGAATGATTGTCCCTTGCCTAAGATATAAAATTATAGGGTCAGGGGCCATGATCATATTAAATAAGAGTATATATAAATAAACGTATGAAAACTCACATTGTCTTAAAAGAAATACAGATGTAGGAATGGGGGCCAGGGTGGCTCTAAATGTAACCTAAAATGGCAAAAATGTGCCAGACTTGAACTATATATGCATAAATAGATATTAGGGTATCATATATTTGGCTCTAAATGTAACCTAAAGTGGCAGAGATGTGCCAGAGTTGAACTATATATGCATAAAGAGATATTAGGGTAATATAATAAAACCATAGAGGAATTCTCTCCTCTAAAGGTAGCTCTATGTCATTAGCTCTCTATTTATATCTATAATGATGATACTATAGGGCTAACATACAACATAGTACTTTACCTTCCTTTTAGGCAATCTGCTAATCTGCTTGTTGTATATTCTATTGCTGTCAGATTGACGAAGGTCCTGTTGGACTGAAACGTTTCCATCTGTACTTTGACTGCAATAAACCTGGAATTTATCTTCTAAAGCTGAGTGCCAAGTTTTTCTATTCACGACCTTTTGCTTTGATGACTGCTTTGCACACTCTTGGCATTCTCTTGATGAGCTTCAAGAGGTAGTCACCGGAAGTGAAAACCATTTCCGGTGACTACCTCTTGAATCTCATCAAGAGAATGCCAAGAGTGTGCAAAGCAGTCATCAAAGCAAAAGTTGGCTACTTTGAAGAACCTAGAATATAAGAAATATTTTCAGTTGTTTCACACTTTTTTGTTAAGTATATACTGTAAATCCACGTGTTAATTCATAGTTTTGATGCCTTCAGTCTGAATTTACAATTTTCATAGTCATGAAAATACAGAAACATCTTTAAATGAGGTGTGTCAAAACTTTTGGTCTGTACTGTATTTATAGTTTTTTTGCATGTTATATTTCAGGGTGCAGCCAGGTCCATCATTTTTGGCCTTGTAAACTAGGGTGTCTGTTCTCATGGGATGCACTTAGATAGTGCTGGGAAAATCACCTAATCTATAAGGCTATGTGTGCACGTTGAGTATTTACTTGTAGAAATTTCTGCAATGTTTCTGCATCTCTTAGCAGGAAAAATGCTGCGGCAAAGACATGCATTTTTACTTTGATTTGATGCATTTTTGCCGAGCTTTTGTATGCATTTTTGTACAGCAATGAAAGCTTTTTTGAGCTAAGTAAAGATATTTTTAAAAAAAGGTTTGTGATGTAATTTCTTGGTTCAACACGACCTTTTTCATTGCTAATGCAGTGTGACATCAGGGTAATGGAATTAGGGCTTTGTGTCAGCAGCTGTCATTGACGCTTAGCTCTAGATTTAGTAATGAAAAGGTGTCAGCCCGACACCTCATTACTAAGCTGATAAGTAAACATAAACAAACATACACAAACCTACACATACATCTTTACCAGCCTATGCAGGAGCGTTAACAGAACGAATGTACATAGGCTGTAACCAGACAGCAACTGTTAATTTTAAAGAAAAAAAATTACAGTATATACTCATGTATAAGCCGACCCGTGTATAAGTCGACCCCCCTAATTTTGCCACAAAAAACTGGGAAAACTTATTGACTCACGTATAAGCCTAGGGTGAAAAATGATTATGCCCCCATATGATGCTCCACAGATTAGGCCCCCATAAACTGCACAGATTATGCCCCGTATGATCCACAGATTATGCCTCCATATGCTCCACAGATTATGCCCCCAAATGCTCCAGATTATGCCCCATATGCTCCAGATTATGCCCCATATGCTCCAGATTATGCCCAATATGCTCCAGAGATTATGCCACCGTATGCTCCAGATTATGCCCCCATATGTTCCACAGATTATGCCCCATATGCTCCAGATTATGCCCCCATATGTTCCACAGATTATGCCCCCATATGCTCCAGATTATGCCCCATATGTACCACAGATTATGTCCCCATGTGCTCCAGATTATGCCCCATATGCTCCAGATTATGCCCGATATGCTCCAGAGATTATGCCCCAATATGCTCCAGATTATGCCCCATATGCTCCAGAATATGCCCCCATATGTTCCACAGATTATGCCCCCATATGTTCCACAGATTATGCCCCCATATCCTCCAGATTATGCCCCCGTATGATCCACAGATTATGCCCCATAGTATACGTCCCTTATGCTGCTGCAAAAAAAAATGACATACTCATCTCTCGTCGCTGGTGGCCAGCTGCCGGTGTCCTGAGCAGGCGGTGACACTGGCGCGCTATGGGGGACAGGTGCCGGTGTCACCGCTCGCTCAGGACCCCGGCACCTGAGATATTTACCTGTCCTCTCTCCACCACTGCGCACTGCTCCCTCTTCCGGGTCCTCGGCAGTGAATGATCAGGCAGGGGGCGCGACGCGCACTAACTACATCATCGCGCCCTCTGCCTGAACATTCACAGCCAGAGGAGTCGGATGAGGGAGCAGTGCGCAGCGGTGGAGAGAGGACAGGTAAATATTGCTATACTCACACCTCCACCGGCGCGTCTTTGCAGCCTCTCCTCTTCTCCCGGCGGTCTCCGCATCTCTTCCTTCCTACAGCGGTCGCGTGGTACCACTCATTAAAGTCATAAATATGTGCATATTCATGACTTTAATGAGCGGTACCACTGTTATGGAAATTTAATTAGGATAAATCTATCCTGCAGTGTTTGCAGCTGCTGTTCCCAATTTTAGATTAAATGTCTTTTTGAGCGCTCAGAACGAAATGAGGACTGTCCACACGGAAAGTGTCAGTATAACAGTTTGTCAAGACCAACAGTTTATTATTCATTCAAGGTTTTATACATTTACAAAAAGGGGCTGGATAGTCAATTAGCATACAATTAAAAGCTGCTCGATTATTGGCTGTTTTAGTGTAAGTATGATAATTATGATAATTATGATAAAAGGGCTGAAGTTGCAGATTTATTGTTTATTGTTCTTTGCCCCAGCTTTCCTGCGTGACTAGTAAAGAAAACAATAGATATCTATCAAGACTTTCTGTCCTTGTTTCCATTTTCTGTGTCCTTGTACAAAAAAGTCCCTATGAGCTATAGCCTGACTTATGTAGGCCAGGGTCGTCTTAAACGACTGATTATAGCTAGCATCAGCTTTTTCATAGATATGTGTGAGCACAGGATTTTTAGCAAGTGAGATCTATCTAACTGTAAATGCATATATATGAATATACATTGAATACGTGGAATACATATATATTTCCATGACAGTCCCCCCTTAGATACCACTTGCCCTAAAAACCTGCTCCTGTCCCAAAGCGCTGCAACTCTTTTGTGCTGCCGATGGGCTGGCACATGCGTGCCACATGTACCCCTCATCGATGCAGGCTTTTCGCAAATGGGCGGTCAGGAGATCTGTCCCTAGCAGGGGTTCATGTGTTTGCAATCATAGTCTCTTTATTTAACTGCATGTTCAGAAAAACGTGTGTATTCTTTGTCAGGTAGGTCATCTGTCTGGTCAGTCAGAGCATCCACGACATCCTTCATGGCTTAGGTGTCTCTTCTGGTAAGGGAGCTTCCTTGCAATGCAATACGTGGATCCAAGCAGGCTTTCCTCTAGTTTCACAGAGGTTGGTGTCATCTGGGGCTCTTGGACAGGACCATCAAATCTGGGATCGAGTGTTCTCATTTCCAACTTTTTTCACCAACACCCAGTCTCCTGGCTTTCAAGGAGTGCATACCGGACACTGAGTCTGGATCTGGCAGTGAAGAGAAAAGCTTGAGAATGGACATTAGTTTTTGACCAATTCAATTACATAAGCAAACAAGATATCATTTTGCATATTCTGCTGCTGAAGGAAGAATGCACCTAACTTGGGACTAGACCCAAACAAAATTTCGCATGGTGACAGCTTTTCTGGGTCTCTGGGAGTGTGCCTTACGCTAAACAGTGCAATTGGAAGTGTGTCATGCCATGGTTTGCGTGTCTCTTGGGCAATTTTCAGCATCCTATTCTTAAGTGTTCCATTCAGTCTTTCTACCTTCCCGCTGCTCTGGGGGTGGTAAGGAGTGTGTAGGCCTAAATCTGACCCTACTGCTAACCAGATTTCTTGTGTCAGATTTGCTGTGAATGCGGGTCCCTGATCACTTTCTATCATTTCTGGAACCCCGTATCTGCACACTATTTTCCGGAAGTAGCTTCTTTGCAGTAGTCTTTGCTGACTTGGAAGGCTTCTGTCCATCTTGAAAACACTTCTTTGACCACAATGGCGTATTTGAATCCTTCACTTGGCGATAT
Organism: Oophaga sylvatica; assembly: GCA_033576555.1. Lineage (NCBI taxonomy): Eukaryota > Metazoa > Chordata > Amphibia > Anura > Dendrobatidae > Oophaga > Oophaga sylvatica. The sequence goes on from JARQOD010000001.1 coordinate 721,932,628, forward strand.
CTGGATGTGGTCTATCTGGATCCTCTGAAGCTGGTAGAGTGGTCTTGCCAGATGAGGTGAGGGGACTTTCTTCCACACGTCCAGGCTTGCATTTGCCGCAGGTCAGACAGCTGCTGGTGAATTTGACTGTTAGGGTGGAAGATCCCTGAAGCGAACCAGTAAGCACCAATCAGATCATTCATCTGTGTCTTTGATTGTGGGTGTGGGTCCATGTGCCCATTGGACCACCATAGGGTCCATATGTGTCGACCCGCCACCACAATTGTGGATTACCAGGGCAATGGGGTACTCAGAGCCGAGCCCATGGAAGTCTATGGGGTTTGTCACAGGTAGCGGTGGCTCGGTCTGTGGCCCTGGCGGTCTGGCGTATGTTGGGGGAATATTTACAGGGGATAGATATATTTACAGTTCGTGACGCCACCTGTAGTCTCTGGTAATTTGTACCAGCGCTGCTGTAGATCTCTGAGGGGATGGTGAGGCAGCTAGATGTCGGGTCCCCTACAGGTGGGACTCTTCCCTCAGGTCGATGGTTATGTGGGGTTGTGCAGGCATGCAATTAAATAACTCAGTCTCACACCGTCAGCGTCTTTCCATACCTTTTACTTGTTAGATGGTAAGGTAGGTCCCAGGGAGGCTGATGGGGTTGATGGAGGATGAGTTTTGAGGCAACGGCTGAGCAAGGCAGGGGCCTCCTTTACTTTCCAATGATGATGAGTCCAACCAGCATAAAGCGTAGTTCACTCCTGAAACTTCAGCTATTTCAAAGCTGTACTGCCCGGTCAGTTTTGTGGTGGAGCCTTCCAGTGATGAAACTAGGTTCTTCTATGCTTGGCCTAGCTCAAAGTTCCTATTCCACCTGACCCCTGTTACGTACTGACACTTCAAGGGCTGCTTTCTGTTACCTAAGGTCCAGTAAGCCTCTGATTTTTCTACCACTATGCGTGAAGCTATAGTGATGCTTCGGTCCCAGTGACCGGTGACAATGTGCAGGATACTTCAATCCTAAAGCACTTCTGATTTCCTTCCACTGTGCCTTTCGACTTGCTCAAACTCTCAATCTCAGCACTGACTAGGCTAAGGTGAACTGGCTCACCTGTACTAGCCTCCACTACTGTACTGTCTCTCTGAATCGACAGGAATCTTGGTGCTCCAGACAGGCACTCCTTCTCTCTCCCTTTACCTCAGGAGACACTACTAGACTCTCTTGTGCTAAAAACCACACCCCTCTACACCCCTGCTGGGTGTGTCCGAAGTATATGTGATGTCATGTAGAGCCCTTAACCGTTACCTCTCCACTCATCCTCCTGGTATTGTGTACCTTAAATACCAGGGCTACACATTCCCCCATGGTAAACGACAGCACTCCCGGGCTGTGAAATACAAAGAGACAATTTTGTTTATGTATTAAACATTAACATTAACTCGTCCCATCCGGGAGGTAAGGATTTCTTGAACGTTGCAAACAAAACATTAAATATAGAAAAATACAAAATATTAAATAGACATGTTCATATAATAAACGGCAAGATTCTTGTGAAGGACCCGCACCAAACCTTCAACGTGGGTCCTGGGTGGGCTGCAGGACATATGAATGCAGACCTCACTCAGTGCCACACCACACGGGTTTTATGTTCAGAGGTAAGTCAAGGCTTCGTGTGAAACCATTATAAGGCACCTTAGTGCAACTATTTACAAGATAAGTTCTGGGCTGGCACAGTCCTCAGCCTCTCAGTCCATTATAAGACACATATATATATATACTTTTTACAATATTCACATTAATTTGTTATAATTACTGCTGGTATCGAATGGGTATCTTCCCTTTTGTGATTCGCTCTGATCTACGTGGAGTAGCTTCAGGTATATTAAGTTGTGATCTGTCTGCACTGCGTAACGGCAAACTATAGAACTGCCTCAATCTTTCTATGGATCTGGCAAGCGTACTGATGGCTGGGCGGTGTGAGTCAGCTTCACCAGGGGATCCCATAGTATGGGGCGCTGCTTCTGATGATCCTTCTTGAGATTCCGTAGGTTGAGGTGTTGCTGGAATGGGTAACTCCTGAACGGACTCAACTGGCACCACGGGCACAACTGGAGGTAGAACTTCCTCTTGTGGCTGATAAAACTGCAACACCGGAACTATTACAGCATCTCCCAGTCGGGGCCAATCCGCAGGAAAATCTCCCAGATCCGTGTGTATGACCTCTTCCTTTCCTTCTTCTTGATTGATGACAGGGTTCTTTTCACAAAGCTTTAAGGGTTCTGGACACAATTTCAAATGGTCTCTGGACACAGTGGTTATTGTTCTTCCTCCGTCCTTACTGATGATACAAACTTTTCTGTTGTCATATTTAGAATCTTGTACAACGTAGGGTTCTTGTTCCCACTGGTTATCCAATTTGTGCATTTTCCTTTTTCTTTTTAATACCACTTCTCCAGGCATCAAAGGCTTGGCAGGAGCATTTCTGTTGTAAATATCTTCCTGTTTCTCCCGTGCCTTGTTGAGACTTTCTTCTACACAGATTTGCACTCGTCTGTACTGCTCTTGCCGATTGATGTCCCAGTTTTCAATGGCGTCGTCTGCCTCCGGTTCTACCACTCCAAGTTCTAAATCCATTGGTAGTCTTCCGGGCCTTGCTCTCATAAGATAGGCTGGAGTGCAGTTAGTGGAACTTACAGGTATATGGTTATACAAGTCAACCAAATCAGGTAGTAAGTCCGGCCATCGATTTCTGTCTTCCAACGGTATGGATCTCAACAAGTCAAGGACAATATGGTTCATTTTTTCGCAAAGACCGTTGGTTTGAGGGTGGTATGGCGTTGTTCTAATTTTCTTGCACCCGTACATGTGACAGAATTCCTTGAATAAATCAGCTTCGAAAGCAGGTCCTTGATCGGTTAATACTTGCTCCGGATACCCATGCGGTCTGCAGAAGCTTGCTTGAAAGGTTTTCGCGGCCGTCACTGCGGTCTGGTCCTTAACTGGAACAACCACCAGAAATCTGGAATAATGGTCCACCATGGTCAGGGCGTATGAGTATCCAGATCTACTTGGCGACAGTTTGACGTGGTCCAGGGCCACAATCTCCAGGGGGCGAGTCGTCCGGATAGGTTGCAGGGGTGCCTTCTGACTACCGTAGTCCTTCCTTCTGAGACCACAGGGTCCACAGTTCCGACACCACCTCTCAATGGAGCTGCGCATCCCTACCCAGTAGAACCGGCATCTCAACAGGGTCTCCAGCTTTCTCCAGCCAAAGTGTCCTGCTTGATCGTGGTATGCTTCCAACACCATTGGGACTCTGCCTTGGGGACCACGATTTGCCAGACCATCTCATGGGTTCTGGGGTTGACGTATCTCCTGCACAACTTCTCACGGTATAGGAACAACCTGCTTTTCTCGTTCCACAGGAGCTTGGCTGACATAGGTGCTTCCTTTTCCAAAGAGGAGCCTTCCTGTCTTAACAACTCCTTGATGGGCTGACCACTGGATCACTGTCCTGAGTCTCTTTCCAGCTGTGATGGGGTAAAGGATTTAATGTTGCACCATACTGCTTTCTGTTGACTCGATGCTCGTGGACTACCCCATTTCGATGGAACGCAGGTAGCTCAATTTCTTCCAGGTCGTCCGATTCTTCTTCCGTATCAGAGTCATGCGGCATTCGGGACAATGCGTCAGCATTAGCATTCTTTCGACCTGCCCGGTACTTGATAGTAAACTGGTAATTGGACAACCGAGCCATCCATCGCTGCTCCATGGCACCCAGCTTGGTGGTTTCCAGGTGCGTTAAGGGGTTGTTATCTGTAAACGCAGTGAACCGATTGGAGGCCAGATAATGCTTAAATCTTTCAGTAATGGCCCAGACCAGCGCCAGAAACTCCAGCTTGAAGCTGCTATAATTTTCCGGATTCCTTTCAGTTGGCCTGAGTTTTCTGCTGGCATATGCGATGACTTTTTCTTGGCCATTCTGCTTCTGACTGAGAACTGCTCCCAACCCTTCATTACTGGCATCGGTGTACAACAGGAACGGTTGGCTGTAATCAGGATAGGTTAAGATCTCATCACCTGTAAGGATCTCTTTCATCTTTTGGAATGCTTCAGCCTGTTCCTTACCCCAATTAAAGGGAGGGTTTCTGCTCTTTAGGGATTGTCCTACTAGGAGGTCCTGTAAAGGAGCTGCCTTCTTCGTGTAATCTTTCACGAATCTCCTGTAGTAACCCGTTAGTCCCAGGAACTGTCGCACTTCCTTAAGGTTCTTCGGCTCCGGCCACTTCTGGATGGCAGTGACTTTCTCTGGGTCCGGCGCTACTCCTTCCGAACTGACGATGTGCCCCAAGTATTGTACCTTCTGTTTGAGTAGATGGCATTTTGAGGGTTTTAATTTCATCCCGTACCTGGACAGGGACTCGAATACTTCTGCCAGGTGCTTCAGATGATCCTCATAAGTCTTGGAATACACATGACGTCGTCTAGGTATAGCAGCACGGTTTCAAAATTGAGATGTCCCAGGCAGTTCTCCATCACTCTCTGAAATGTTCCTGGGGCACTACTGAGCCCAAACGGCATTCTGTCGAACTCACAGAGCCCCATTGGGGTGGTGAAAGCCGTTTTCTCACGATCCTCCTCAGCCACAGCCACTTGCCAGTAACCACTAGTCAGATCAAGGGTAGAAAAGTAGTTAGCCGTTTTCAGAGCAACTAATGATTCCTCTATGCGTGGTAACGGGTATGCATCCTTGTGTGTTATGCGGTTCACCTGCCTGTAATCCACACACATTCTCATACTACCATCTTTCTTTTTAACCAGAACTAGAGGGGCTGCCCAGGGGCTACAACTATCCCTTATCACCCGGCTTTCTTCATATCATGCAACATTTCTTTAGCCTTCTGATAATGGGCTGGGGGTATAGGCCTATACCGCTCTTTGATGGGAGGATGACTGCCTGTAGGGATATGATGTTGTACTCCCTTAATTATCCAAAATCAAGTGGATTCTTGCTAAACACTTGGGCGTACTCTTGCACCACCCGTAATACCCCTTGCTTCTGGTGAGCGGGAGTGGTGTCCGTCCCAACATGGAGTTGCTGACACCATTCCGCCACCTGAGTTGCTGGGTCATTGTCCTCCGCTATTTGACAGGAGTCTAAGGACTCAGCCGGGAGAATAGAATTATTGTCGACAGCATGTAGTTTAGCAATGGTTGCATAACGGGGTAAGTTTACCTCATCATCTCCCCAATTGAGAAGCCGTACCGGTACAATTCCATTCACCACTTCTACTACTCCCCTAGCAGTCATAAGTGTAGGTCTATGTTCTGAATGGTGGGGTTCTACTACAGCTTGGTAATTCTGTCCTCTCAGACCTATGGCTGCCCTGCACCAGATAATCATTTCACTCATTGGGGGTATCACAATAGGATCCGAGTCAGTGACCCGTACATTACCAATTTCGCCGTCTGTAAGCTTCGCTTGCTGCTGACACACCAGGGCCCGGATCTCTCTTTGGATTACTCCTTTCTGCCTTGGTCGGGCAATCTCAGCGAGCTGTTGGAGCAAGAACACAACTTCTCCCAAACAATTACCGATAATGTTAGTGCCCAAAATTATATTTAAACCGTTCTCCTCATTTGCAGTCTTTACTACCAGAAGCCCCTGGTCTTTCAACTCCTCTCTGCCCACCTTTACATCTACACATTTTGTCCCGAGTACTTCTACAGGAAGACCATTAGAAGCATATACGGTAAAGTCAGGGCTCGGGGGTTTAAGACTGTCCATTGACCAGTACTTAGTATATAGGGCATCAGGTATTAGGGTCACTTGGGACCCAGTGTCTAACAATGCCGGAACTGCAATACCATCTAGGATGATAGACAGGTAGGGTCGCCCACCCACATACCTGCGGTTCCAGTCTAAGGGGCCTGACGGGTATTCTCCTGGGTGTTGGCCCTTGGACCCAGGTTCTGCCCGTTTAAAGGTCACTGTGGAGACATATGACCTTTCCGGTTGCATCGATAACAGATGATCTCTCGACGAGGAGGGTGTTGATCAGAGGTCGCTCCTGGGGTGGCGTTGTCCTCCTCCGGGGGGGCGACGTCTTCTTTCTTCTCCGGTGCATCCAGGGACGTCTTCTGGGCAGTCAGCTAACAAGATCTTCCCTTCCTCCTCTTTCCGCAGCTGCAGGGCACTCATTACAGCAGCCAGATTTTTAGTCAGCTGGCGCACCTCTGAGCGCAGACAATCCAATTCACTGGGAGGTGTCACCTGCGTTTTGGTTTCGGCCACTAACGGTGAACAGGGGTTACTGCCGGTTCCAGAGTGACTTCACCCTGATGATGTTGGGTTGCCACCTCAGGTTTGCCCAAGGGCCGCAGCCCTTTTATTGCCATGTCTTTTAGGGCATCAAAGGTAGCATCCGGATGATCTAAGGACCACCAGTTTACAGTTCTGCGTTCCTCTTGGGATCTCAATCCCTGTATAAATTGTTCTTTCAGCATTTTATTCTCATCGATAGCATTTAAATTATTAATCTGCTTAAGAGCTCTCAGGGCTCCTTGTAGTCGGCAAGCGTAGTCCCGGATGCTGTCACCTGGCTGTTGTGAACAGTGATAGAAAGCCATCCGGAGATCCGTTTCTGTGTGGTCCTCAAATATGGCATGCAGCTTAAGGAAGATCGCAGGTACCGACTCCTGATCAACGGTATCCCAAGTCTCCACTTCCCTCTCAGCAGCGCCAGTTAGCTGCCCTATTAGCACAGCAGCTTTTTGTCTCTCAGGCATGGAGTACATTTCTAGGATGCTGCATAACTTCCGCTTGAAGCCTGCTAATGTGCCTGGCTCACCGCTGTACTGAGGAAGCCATTTCGCCCCAGGCATATATGGGAGCGTTAGTGGCATGATCGGGACTACCGGACTGGGTGCTGGACCTGCACCCCCATCTGGCGCTACAATACCAGGCGGTGCGGGATTGGGGCCTCCGGCCGGGGGCCGCACTGTCAGCCGGTTGTTGTGACATCTTAGCGCCCCCTTGGTTAAACGGAGCCTACCGGTTTCAGATGCTGCTACTTCACAGGCACAGCAGTGGGAACAGGACCTTCGTCGCAGGCGCTCTGATGTCAGAGCGTTCACTTCCTGTTGCAGGACCTGCCGCTGAGTCAGAGCCGGGGGCGTGTCCAAGACTTTGCGCGCTCTTTCAGGTACGCCCACCTTCTTCTCCAGCGCCTTAAGGCGCGAATCTGGCGGCAAATATGGCGGTATTTGGCGCCAAACAATAGCAACAGTCTTTTTCACCAAAACACTCCACAGGCACACAGGGCTCGCAATGCTGCAAGTTTCGTATCCTGTTCGTGACGCCAAATTTTTGTGTCGACCCGCCACCACAATTGTGGATTACCAGGGCAATGGGGTACTCAGAGCGAGCCCATGGAAGTCTATGGGGTTTGTCACAGGTAGCGGTGGCTCGGTCTGTGGCCCTGGCGGTCTGGCGTATGTTGGGGGAATATTTACAGGGGATAGATATATTTACAGTTCGTGACGCACCTGTAGTCTCTGGTAATTTGTACCAGCGCTGCTGTAGATCTCTGAGGGGATGGTGAGGCAGCTAGATGTCGGGTCCCCTACAGGTGGGACTCTTCCCTCAGGTCGATGGTTATGGTGGGGTTGTGCAGGCATGCAATTAAATAACTCAGTCTCACACCGTCAGCGTCTTTCCATACCTTTTACTTGTTAGATGGTAAGGCAGGTCCCAGGGAGGCTGATGGGGTTGATGGAGGATGAGTTTTGAGGCAACGGCTGAGCAAGGCAGGGGCCTCCTTTACTTTCCAATGATGATGAGTCCAACCAGCATAAAGCGTAGTTCACTCCTGAAACTTCAGCTATTTCAAAGCTGTACTGCCCGGTCAGTTTTGTGGTGGAGCCTTCCAGTGATGAAACTAGGTTTTCTATGCTTGGCCTAGCTCAAAGTTCCTATTCCACCTGACCCCTGTTACGTACTGACACTTCAAGGGCTGCTTTCTGTTACCTAAGGTCCAGTAAGCCTCTGGTTTTTTACCACTATGCGTGAAGCTATAGTGATGCTTCGGTCCCCAGTGACCGGTGACAATGTGCAGGATACTTCAATCCTAAAGCACTTCTGATTTCCTTCCACTGTGCCTTTCGACTTGCTCAAACTCTCAATCTCAGCACTGACTAGGCTAAGGTGAACTGGCTCACCTGTACTAGCCTCCACTACTGTACTGTCTCTCTGAATCGACAGGAATCTTGGTGCTCCAGACAGGCACTCCTTCTCTCTCCCTTTACCTCAGGAGACACTACTAGACTAAAAACCACACCCCTCTACACCCCTGCTGGGTGTGTCCGAAGTATATGTGATGTCATGTAGAGCCCTTAACCGTTACCTCTCCACTCATCCTCCTGGTATTGTGTACCTTAAATACCAGGGCTACACACATACTTTGTGGTGGGCAGGGTTTGGAGTCCATTGTTGATAGCCTTCCTTCTTCACATGTTGCTTTTTTCGCATTCAGCTCTTCTTCTCCTTTTGGAGCTTGGTCTTGCAACTTCTTGAGCAGATCCCAGGACGTCTTTTTGTCAGGTTTCTTGTCTTCAGTCGTCATGTAGTAGCCGTCCGGCTCTACGACCTCTCCCACTTCTCCATGTTGTCTTCCTTTGGCCGCTTCTTTGGCTGCCATGTCCGCCATGTTATTGCCTCACGCCTCTTCTGTCCTCAGTTTTCCATGCACTTTTTATTTTTCAAATTGCCACCATTTTGGAAGTTGGAGTACACCCAGCAGGTCCCTGAAGGCTCCATGATGCTTCACGGTTGTCCCGCTTGCTGTGATGAAGTCCCTTGCAGCCCAGATGGGCCCAAAGTCGTGTGCTATGCCATGCGAGCACCTGTAGTCGGTGTAGATGTTTGCAGTCTTGCCTTCTGCCATCTGGCAGGCCTTCGTCAGCGCTATCAGTTCTGCTTCCTGGGCTGACATGCTAGGTGACAGACTTCTGGACCACAGGATTTCTTGATTGCTGGTCACTGCACTTCCTGTGTGGAAACTTCTTCATCATCTGCAAATCTGGAGCCATCCAAGTAGAGGATAAATTCTGTAAATTTTTGTTCTGAAAAGTCCATATTGTATCCCCCATTGGGAGTGGGAGTAGAGTGGCCGAGATGAGGACTGTAGGTTCTGGAGACGGTGACATTGTGAAACAAAGGCGATAGATGCGCCACAAAGATGTCTGGCGGTGGGGAGATTATTGTTGGTTGAGCTTGATTGAGGATTGCCAAGATGTCGTGCGGAGTGAGAGTTTCCAGTGGCCGTCCAAGACTGATGTCAGCAATCTTGTCCAGGAAGGTTGTGTGCTGCAGATACTGCCATCAGGCAGGAGGGTGCTCCTCTTGCAACTGGATCCAAGCGGGCTGAGAGGCAGCCTAAAAGTCTCTGTTTTTCCCCCGTGAATCCGTGCCAGGATTCCAGTAGCATGACCTTCTTTCTTCCATCAGGTAGACGGAAAGACTTCTCGTAGTCAGGTAGGCCTGGTATTGGCGCTGAGACTGTGGAGTTCTTCCAATTTCCTGAATGAGTTGAAGGCTGCGTCCGACAGAAGGAGCTGGGTTGCGTTGATGCAAGCGCACAGAGGCTGCATTAGGACTGAGGCATCAGGGATCCAGGTTCTGCAATACGACACTAGACAGGGAAGGCCTGCAGCATTTTCGGAGTTGTTGGGGGAGCCATCTTCTCCACAGTGGTCTTCCAGTCATTTGACAGGTGTTTCGTCTGGTGGGCAATACAGTGTTCCAGGGATGTAACTTGCTTCTGACACCGCTGGACTTTGTTCTTCCAGACCTTGCGTTGCTGTTCCTCAAGGAACAGGGAATGGACTGTGCAGGTATCGATGTCAACCACGCAAAAGAGAAGGTCATCCACGTGTTGTAGAAGAGTGACTCCTGCATATTCTGCAATCCAGTTGACGAGGATGGAGGACATTGTCTTGGTGAAACTTGAAGGGCTTGTTCTGAGCACCTTGAGGCAACACTGTCCATATGTACTGCACTGGTGCGTGAAGGCAGGCAGATCATCCAGGTGGAGGGGAACACTGAAGAAGGCACTGGCCAGGTTGATCACCGTGAATACCGTTGCGGTGACTGGGACTTTGAGAGCAGAGTGTGCGGGTTCAGCACTGTTGGGGTTTCAAAATACCGTAGCCTCTTTCACAGCCTCCAGGCCTTGCACCATTCTGAACTCAGTGGGGTTTAGTCTTTTTCTTCACTGTGGAAAGCTGGGATTGATTCCGATGGGCGAGGCAGCCCAGTTTGGCCTTGTCCTTCATTATGCGGCAGGGGACTCCCATCTCCCGGCACAGAGCTGGCGGGAAAAACAAGCCGTCTACTAGGATCCACATCATGAGAGATGACGACCAGCTGGCTTTCTTGTTCTCCACCAAGGCAGTCACTGTGTTAGCACTGCTCTGGTCACAGGGGTCTTCTTGTTGGGAACGTCTCCTTCACCGGCTGCTTTTTTCTCAGCACGGTCTCAGGTCAGTATTTGTGCACAAGTTTAAAGAGCTGAGTGGCCTTTTGCCGGTCTAGGGCCTGGGTGAACTGCTTGATTGCAGGGGGCTCTCCTGGTGCTTGCAAAAGATGAACCTCTGGCGTTGGAGCCGGATGTGGTGTTGCCATTCCATGAAGCGAGTAGGGTCCTTCTTGAGTTGAATATCCTGGCCAATGTCAAAGTTCTCAGGCCGTCTTCTTAGGCGAGTTCACTTAGACCTTCAGTTGGTCAGAGACATCTTGACTCTGGGTGATGGAGTGGCTTTTCTGGTACTATGTCCAGCACCTCCTGTGATAGGTCTGCAGTGTGGTTGTTCGAGGTTCCTGTTTCTTCTGGGTCAGAGGTGAAGAAAGTGTCATGGTCCCATCTTCCTGGAACACTCTGGTCGCTTTCAGCTTCTGCAGTAGGTCCACTCCCAATAGGTTGAGGGTGCAGGTCTTTGACATAACAAACTGGGACATGATGGAGTGTTCTGGCTGAGTCCACACGCTGAGTCCACACGCTCAGGGGCTTCATAATCTGGAAATATCTGACTTGACCATCAACTCCGATACAGGATGCAGAAGATTCTGATAGATAGGTGAGGTAGCGGAGTTCCACAAGAAAAGATCTGACTACGCCATCCACTCTCAGGATATTGGTCCACTGGTGGGGTTCCCTGTGGACTTGGCGTGCTCCTGTCCTATGGATGGGGTTCTTCACTGCTTTCTGTGTTTCTTCTTCTTCTGGGCGAAGTCGGTGTTCTGCATCGGTTGTGGAAATGACCAAACTCGCCACAGTTGTAACACTGGACATCCCTTCTGTCCCGGCGGGACTCAATCTTTTTTGCTACTGCGAGCAGGGTATCCATTGCTATTGACCTGTACTCAGGCCTGGCTACTACAGTGGTTTCCTGATTGGTTCTCTCAGTCCATGCACAAAAGCCTGTGCCAACATCGCTCTGTGTGTCTGATCATGGGTAATGAGGCTCAAATCTTGAAACACTTGCATCACTCTGTCATGGAACTTCTCCACAGACTCTGTCTTGTCTTGACTCATGTCATGTAGGCTGAGAGCTTGTCCTGCTAGTCTGCCTTTGGCCCACTCTCTGAATGCTCAATTAGCTTTGGTCCTGTCTCCCAGGCATACGCATCTAATTCTGCTGGAAGCTTGAAGTGTTCTCTCATAATTGGCCAGAATGCATCACCTGCTTTTATTTCCATTACGGCCCAGAGGTCATCCAGGCTGCTGCATACGTTCGCTGGATCTGCTGCATTTTTTGGCAAAATGGCATGGGGTGTATCCATTGGTCTGGCAGCATACTGATCACCTGGCTTGGGATGAAGGGCTCATAGGATGGTGCCTCTACCTGTCCCTGCTCTCTTGGTGTTTGTGGGTTTTCTTCCTAGTATTGGGCAGCATGTATGACGTTGTGTGTTATGATTTGGTAGCTGAGGAGTGCAGGTAAAAAAGGCAATACACCAGAGCAGTTGGAATCTATGAGATTGCAGTACCCTGACTAACCACCACAACTGAGGCAGCCGTGGAGCGTTCCTACGTTGGTCCTAGACGCCTCGTCACAGCCTGAGAAACTAACTATACCTAAAGATAGAAAGAGGAAAGCTATCTGCCCGGAGCAGATCCCCAAAGAACATAGAAAGCCCCCAAACATGTAATGGCGGTTAGACAAGAAGAAATACTGACACAGACAGAAAATAGTAGGAGCAAACGTTGGGGCCCAAACTATCTAAATAGAAAAGGATAGGAAGGGCACTTACTGCAATCCCAAAAAAACCCTGAAAAGCACCAACTCTACTAATTTCAAAAACACCTGAGATCACACAGACCTCTACCACCTAAATTAGCTCTCTGGTGTAACAAAATCAAAAACAGCAGCCACTGAAAAAACTGGAAAAAGCAAATGTACAAAACATCAGTGGCTGAACTAAACTGAGAGGGCAAAAGCCCCCGGAGGGGACCTGAAGGCTCCACAGAAGTGCAGGACAAAATGCAAAAATCAAGCCACAAAAACAAAAAGAAGAAAAAGTCTTATCTGTTAGCAGGAGATGCAGACAGGACACAGCAGGCTACAAAGGAAACAGGAATCAAGGATTGAGACCAGAACAATTGATCACCGGCAACCCTGATGGGAAGGCGACTCCCTTATATAAGACCAGTCAGTAACACCTGATTCCAATCCTCACAATCTTCACTGGACAGTCCAGTACCGCTTGTAACCACCAGAGGGAGCCTCTGCTCAGAACTCATCTCAAGTCCATTCACAACAGTACCCCCCCCTTGAGGAGGGGTCACCGAACCCTCACTTGAGCAACCAGGTCGGTCAGGATGAGTTCTATGATACGCACGGATGAGTCTCCTAGCATGGATGTCTGAAGCAAACACCCAAGAATTGTCTTCCTGACCATAACCTCTCCACTTAACCAATACTGGAGTTTCCGTCTAGAAAAACGAGAATTCAATATTTTCTCAACCACAAACTCCATATTGCCCTCAACCAGAACAGGGTCAGGAGGCAAAGCAGTAGGAACCACTGGCTCAACAAACCTCTTTAACAAGGACTTGTGGAACACGTTATGGATCTTAAATGTCCCTGGAAGAAGCAAACGAAAAGAAACAGGATTAAGAATCTCCATGATCTTATAAGGTCCAATGAACCTAGGCTTAAATTTAGGAGATGCCACTCTCATAGGAATATTTTTTGAGGACAACCAGACCAAGTCCCCACTTTAAACCGAGGACCATCAGTCCTATGCCGGTTAGCAAATCGCTGGGCCCTCTCCTGAGAGAGGGACAATCTCTCCACTATCTGGTCCCAATTCTGTTGCATACGCTCCACAACAGAGTCAACACCTGGACAGGCAGAAGCCTCCATCTGTCTGAAGAAAATCGAGGGTGAAACCCAGAATAACAGAAAAATGGAGACATCAAAGTGGCAGAGCTAGCCCTATTATTAAGAGCAAAACTCAGCCAAAGGCAAAAAAGAGACCCAGTCATCCTGATCAGCAGACACAAAGCATCTTAGATAAGTCTCCGATGTCTGGTTTGTTCTCTCAGTTTGACCATTAGTCTGAGGATGAAACGCCGAGGAGAAAGACAACTGAACACCAAGCTTAGAACAAAAGGTCCTCCAAAATCTGGAAACAAACTGGACTCCTCTGTCAGACACAATGTTCTCAGGAATGCCGTGTAAACGAACCACGTGCTGAAGGAACAAAGGCACCAATTCAGAGGAGGAAGGCAACTTAGGTAATGGCACAAGATGTATCATCTTGGAAAACCTATCACAAATCACCCAGATGACGGTCATTCTCTGAGAAACAGGGAGGTCGGAAATGAAATCCATAGAGATATGGGTCCATGGTCTCTTGGGCACAGGCAATGGCATCAACAAACCACTAGAGCGAGAGCAAGGCTTGGAGCGAGAGCAAGTCCCGCAGGACTGCACAAATTCCCGTGGAGACAAAGTAGGCCACCAAAAGGACAGACTAACCAAGTCTCTGGTACCAAAAATTCCGGGATGACCGGCCAACGCGGAACAATGAATCTCAGACATCACACTCTTTTTCCACTGGTCCGGGACAAACAATTTCCCAACAGGGCAGCGCTCAGGCCTATCCTCTGACACCCCTCCAGAGCCAGTCTCAAATTGGGCGAGATGGCGGAAAGAACTACACCTTCTTTCAAAATAACAGAAGGATCAGATACCTCAGGAGAGTCCGCAAGGAAACTCCTCGAGAGGGCATCCGCCTTAACATTCTTAGTGCCAGGAAGAAAGGAAACCACAAAATTAAAACGTGTGAAAAACAAGGCCCACCTGGCCTGTCTAGGATTAAGTTGCTTGGCAGATTCCAGATAAACCAGATTCTTATGGTCCGTAAGGACCACCACCTGATGTTTGGCTCCCTCCAGCCAATGTCTCCACTCTTCAAAAGCCCACTTCATGGCCAATAACTCCCGATTACCAACGTCATAATTACGTTCAGTAGGAGAAAATTTTCGAGAGAAAAAGGCACAAGGGTTACTTTTAGAGGTCTCTGGATCTCTTTGGGACAAAACGGCACCTGCCCCAATTTCAGAGGCATCAACCTCCACCTGAAATGGCAGAGAAACATCAGGCTGCCGTAGAACAGGAGCAGAAGTGAATCTCTGCTTAAGTTCCTGAAATGCAGAGACTGCCTCAGGAGGCCAATTCACCACATCAGAACCCTTTTTGGTCAAATCAGTTAATGGTTTAACAATAACCGAGAAATTACCAATAAATTTACGATAAAAATTAGCAAAACCCAAAAATCTTTGAAGAGCCTTTAATGAGGTAGGTTGGACCCAATCACAGATGGCCTGAACCTTGACCGGGTCCATTTCAATAACAGATGGGGACAAAATGAATCCCAAAAATGAGATCCTCTGTACGCCAAAAAGACACTTTGATCCCTTCACATACAGAGCATTCTCTCTCAAAATCTGGAATACAGTTCGAACATGTTTCACATGAGAGTCCCAGTCATTAGAAAAAATCAAGATATCATCCAAATAAACAATCAGAAATGTATCCACAAAATCCCTGAAAATGTCATTCATGAAGGACTGGAAGACAGAAGGAGCATTAATGAGCCCAAAGGGCATCACAAGGTACTCAAAATGCCCCTCAGGGGTGTTAAATGCCGTCTTCCATTCATCCCGTGCTTAATGCGAATAAGGTTATATGCCCCCCTGAGGTCAAGCTTGGTAAACCAAGTAGCGTCTTTCACCCTGGAAAACAGGTCAGAAATCAAGGGTAACGGATATTGATATTTCACAGTAATATTGTTCAAAAGAAGATAATCAATACACGGCCTTAATGAACCATCCTTTTTGGCCACAAAGAAAAAACCGGCACCTAAGGGTGAAGAGGATGGTCTGATATGACCCTTCTCCAATGACTCCTTGATATAAGACCGCATAGCGTCATGTTCAGGTACAGACAAGTTAAAAAGGCGACCTTTAGGGAATTTACTACCAGGCACTAATTCAATAGCGCAGTCATAGCTCCTATGGGGAGGCAAGGATGCAGATTTACTTTCGCAAAACACATCAGAAAAATCAATCAAAAAGTCAGGAACATCCTGAGCCTGGGGGAGGCAGAAAAAACAGGAGTGTTGGTATTAACACATTGGCAGCCCCAACTGGTTACAGACACAGATTTTCAATCCAAAACAGGATTATGAGACTGTAACCAAGGGAAACCCAGCACGATAATGTCATGCAGATTATACAGAACCAAAAATTTGCAGCTCTCCTGATGATCAGGTTCAACCCTCATTATCACCTGAGTAGAGAACTGAGGTTTATTCTCAGCCAAAGGGGTAGAATCGATCCCCAGTAGGGGAATAGACTTCTGTAGGGGTATCAAGGGAAACCCGCAACGTTTAGCAAAATCAAAATCCTTCAGGTTAATAGCTGCTCCCGAATCAACGAAAGCCTGAGCAGAAAATGAGGACAAAGAGCGTATCAGAGTAACAGTTAATAAAAACTTAGTCTGAACACTACCCAAGACAACTGAGCGTGCAAAACGTCTTCCCCGCTTAGGGCAGACTGAAATAGCATGAGAGGCATCACCACAGTAGAAACATAACCCATTGCGCTTTCGAAACTCATGACGCTGTGCCCCAGAAACCACTCTATCACACTGCATGGGTTCAGAAGCAGGTTCACAAGGCAACACTATTCCACGCATACTTCTCCGCTCACGCAAACGTCTGTCAATTTGAATCGCTAATGACATAGAATCATTGAGACTAGAGGGGATAGGGAATCCCACCATAACATCCTTTACATTATCTGACAGACCCTTCTGAAAAAGGGCTGCCAAAGCGTCGTCATTCCATTTGGTCAGGACTGCCCACCTGCGGAATCTCTGACAGTATAACTCAGCGTCATCAAGCCCCTGATTTAATGCCAACAAGGCTTTTTCAGCTTGATCAGTGACATTAGGCTCATCGTACAATAACCCCAAGGCCTGAAAAAATGCATCAACATCACTCAAAACAGGATCCCCAGGTGTCAGGGAAAAAGCCCAATCCTGAGGATCGCCGCGCAGGAGAGAGATGACAATTTGAACCTGCTGCGCTGCGTTCCCTGAGGACTTAGATTTTAAGGCAAAAAACAATTTACAATTATTTTTGAAATTCAGAAACTTGGCTCGATCCCCCAAAAACAAATCTGGCATGGGAATCCTAGGTTCCACAACAGGCAACCTAGCAAGATAGGTAGCAATACTCTGAACCTCAGTGGCAAGCTGATCCACACGACCAGACAATAGTGCAAACTCCATTGAGAGAAAAAATCCTCCCCAGCACCCAGAGATACAGAGGGAAAAAAAAAATGCAACAAACAGAAAAATATCTCTGACAACTCTGACAACCTTTTTTTTTTCTTTCACAATATTTTTCCCTTCTGTGAGTACCATATAATTTTCAGTTTAGGCCGGTGATACTGTTATGATTTGGTAGCTGAGGAGTGCAGGTAAAAAAGGCAATACACCAGAGCAGTTGGAATCTATGAGATTGCAGTACCCTGACTAACCACCACAACTAGAGGCAGCCGTGGAGCGTTCCTACGTTGGTCCAGACGCCTCGTCACAGCCTGAGAAACTAACTATACCTAAAGATAGAAAGAGGAAAGCTATCTGCCCCGGAGCAGATCCCCAAAGAACATAGAAAGCCCCCAAACATGTAATGGCGGTTAGACAAGAAGAAATACTGACACAGACAGAAAATAGTAGGAGCAAACGTTGGGGCCCAAACTATCTAAATAGAAAAGGATAGGAAGGGCACTTACTGCAATCCCAAAAAACCCTGAAAAGCACCAACTCTACTAATTTCAAAAACACCTGAGATCACACGACCTCTACCACCTAAATTAGCTCTCTGGTGTAACAAAATCAAAACAGCAGCCACTGAAAAAACTGGAAAAAGCAAATGTACAAAACATCAGTGGCTGAACTAAACTGAGAGGGCAAAAGCCCCCGGAGGGGACCCTGAAGGCCCCCACAGAAGTGCAGGACAAAATGCAAAAATCAAGCACAAAAACAAAAAGAAGAAAAAGTCTTATCTGTTAGCAGGAGATGCAGACAGGACACAGCAGGCTACAAAGGAAACAGGAATCAAGGATTGAGACCAGAACAATTGATCACCGGCAACCCTGATGGGAAGGCGACTCCCTTATATAAGACCAGTCAGTAACACCTGATTCCCAATCCTCACAATCTTCACTGGACAGTCCAGTACCGCTTGTAACCACCAGAGGGAGCCTCTGCTCAGAACCCATCTCAAGTCCATTCACAACAGTTGTGTCTTCATCTTCATCAGATGAGAAGTGACATGGTGTGCTTGGTGCATACACTGGGTGAGGCTGCGGTGGATCAGTGTCATAGCTCCATGTTGGCAGCTCTGCTCGGCACTGAGGTTCCTCATTTGTATCTGCAGCTACACCTCCCCCCTGTGAAGCCCCGGCTGTGGGCTCTCCTAGCTGTTGTGTCTGGGGGCTACCTTTCTTCTCCTGGTATAATGACTGGCAATGTTTGTACTGTGCTTGGGATAGACAGGGTGCCTGGTGCTGTAGGCACTGAGGGAGAAAGAGTGGGGTGTGATGAGGGAGGAGTGAGGTGTTATGAGAGAGGAGTGAGGTGTAGAGGAGTGGGGAGAGAGAGAGATGGAGGGGGAGAAGTGGAGAAAGATGGAGGGGAGAAGTGGAGAAAGATGGAGGGGGAGAGATAGAAGAAGAGGAAGAGGAAGAAAATGGATGTGTCAGAGATGTGAGGGAGGGGAAAGAAGGAATGATAGGGAAAGAAGGATAGAGAGAAAAGGCAGCGAGTAAAGAGGAGAGAAGTCTGAAGAAGGAGAAAGGGACTGAGAGAAGTAAGAGGAGAGGGTGTCCCCCCTGTGATGCTTGAGAGGGGACCGTTGAAACAAAAATGCCTTCTCCCTGTAGCGAGAGGTGAGGGGCTTTTTTCCCTGTACAAGGCTCCTTATTCAATGAGAGCAGCCTACACCTGTCCCGTGTCTCCACATGATGGACATGTAATGTGTGAGGCTCTAGATCCTGCTCTTGTGACATATCAGTGATCATTTTCTCACAGACGATTGAACACCTTTTCAATCTTATTCACATAAAAATCACTTCCTGGTCCGTTCAAATAACTTGCTGTACCTTCTACACGATGCAAGACCACCACTGCTCTTTTATAGCAGATGGCAATCTAGAAACAAACTTTCCTATGCCTTTCAAAAAACAAAAACAAAAACATTTCATTGTGCAGCGTAAAGTCTGCCCGTCCATTGGATTCTCACGTACTCTGACCTTCTATTCACATGCCTAGCCCTTCGATTCTCACGTACTCTGACCTTCTATTCACATGCCTAGCCCTTCGATTCTCACGTACTGTGTCTATTCCAAAAACCTATTCAACAAAGGTGATTAAAAATCTGAGAACTGCTGCATTCTGGTTCTGTGTGCAAGGACACTGAAATTCTTGTCTTGGGCGCCATCTGTTATGGAAATTTAATTAGGATAAATCTATCCTGCAGTGTTTGCTGCTGCTGTTCTCAATTTTAGATTAAATGTCTTTTTGAGCGCTCAGAACGAAATGAGGACTGTCCACACGGAAAGTGTCAGTATAACAGTTCGTCAAGACCAACAGTTTATTATTCATTCAAGGTTTTATACGTTTACAAAAAGGGGCTGGTTAGTCAATTAGCATACAATTAAAAGCTGCTAGATTATTGGCTGTTTTAGTGTAAGTATTGTAAGGTTTCACTCACTCGGCTGCTTCAGAGGTAAATCAGGAGACACTTTCTTATGCAAAAAGTCCTTAGGTTTATTACATCATAAACCATAGTACCGTACAATTCAAATCTTCAATGTTTCAGCTCCTGCCTGGAGCCTCACTCCTCAGACACAGAGACCTCTCTGTAATGTCCCCGGGACACATGGAAGTCTGTCCACACTGGTAGACTCCCACACACTCTCTCCCAGGTGCCAAACACACTCCATTACATAGGTGTAACTCCACCCACAGGTGAGGTCAGGAATCACATGGTTAGGTCACATGGTCATGACCTCACCACAGGTCCTTCAGATACACACCATTACATACAGGTTTTATCCCGGGTATTCAGACACATACCCCTTGGGTGGGTTTGTAGGTGACTGGACCCACCCAGCTCTCCTAGTCACCTGGAAGCCTCCCAATATATAGTACAACTCTCAGCAATAGATCTGCTGAACCAAAACATATCCAGGCTTCCATCACAGGCCACCCACCTCTGCGATACATAACGTCCATGCATCACATGCCTCCATGCATATCCCGAGAGCCATACACAGTGCCCCCTAGCTGCATCAGGGTCATTACACCACATACCTCCCCCTCTGTTCAAACTTGTGGGGTTGAACACTTGTGACCCGACCAGAGATCCTTCTCGGTCGTCTCTGCCAGTCACACCGTCTCTCTAAGTTGGGCCCTGCTACTGATCTCTTTTGTAGGCGTCTGTCCTCCGACTCTGTCACATCTGTTGCTGACTCCCCCCTGTCAGACCACCCACATCCCCAGCGGTCAGTACGGCATCGCAATTCCCTTGCACCCATACGTCCTGTCTGGTCTGAGTCCTTTTTATTTCGTCCACTACAGGTTCTCCTGCTTAGGACACTCATCACTGGGCTAACTGAGGCATCGCTACTTCTAGCTCTTCCATCAGGCGACCTATTTCCTGTATTAGCTCCAGCTTGAGGATTTGTAGTCTTAAGCGAACCTCTTCCCCTCTCAATACCACGGATTGAAGGTGAAGGCCATCTTCTTTCCATTTCCTGCAGGTTTCTGTTGACCTGGTCCCTCTTAAGTCGTAGCAGCTCTACTTCTCTTAGGTACGACACACGATACTCCAGGAGCATCCGGATATTTCCAAGGCTCTCCCTGGACCCGATAATGAGGAACGGAACCATCCCATCTTTAGCCACTACCTGGACTTCGTCATCAGCCGGAATCCTGACTCTCGTCACACCGGACTTATTCACCATCTCCTGCATCACTTTCCCGAGTCTTCCGATGACCTTCTTCACCAGACCTCTGGGCACTTGAATGATGTCTTCCATCAAGCCAAGCTGATTTTGAGTCTTTCTTTCTTGCTCCAGACGTTGAGCGGCTTCTTTATTTCTCAACAGGATCACCTGTTTCGTGCGGAGACAATGTAGGTGCATGTCCCTCAGAATAGCCACCGGCTTCATCGTGACTTCCCTAGTCGACAGTATGACCAACTGTTTCAATTCTGGCACCCAGTTCACACTGCATGCTTCTACTGCCTTTCTAAAGGCCTCATGCACCTCCTCAATGGCACACACTTCTCGCCTGTCTTCGGGTATTTCTATTACACACTTAAAAACGGACCCGTCACCTTCTTGGACAGACTGTTGTACCTCCTCGTCCTGAGCGTTAGTACGGTTTTCCAAGACCTCATTCTCCTTTGTGTGGCCATCTGCATGGCACTTCCCCTGCTGGATTTCTTCTCCCGTAGATTTCTGGAGCTGGACACCAGTCTCCTCCTGTATCTTGAGCATACGGAGAACTTTATCTCGCTCCTCTGCCAAACAGCGACACTCATCCTCCCTCCGGAGAAGCTCCTGCTGGTGCTTCACTTGGGCCTCCCTGAGCTTAGAGACTTCCTTCTCCAGCTCCTCCATTCTGTGCTCAATTATTTGTCTCAGGACCCTTTCTTGCTCAACTGCCTCTTTCACTGTTTCTTTAAACAGCTCTATCTCCTGGTCCTGCTCTCTTTTAACCAGCATAGGTCGCACCATCACTTCTTTACTTAAATTTTCGGATGGGCACTCTTGCCCCTGCACACTCTGCCTCTCCAGAGTTCCACCTGTTCCTGCATCCGCAGTTTCCACTGTCTCACGACTCCTGGTAACTTCAGAGAGCTCCAGCTCTGCCTCCTTATCAAGGACAGTCACCTGACCGGTACCTGACCCTGACTCTTCCTCATCATTTCTCTTCTTAGAGGATGTAGCCTGTCCCGCCTTTCCGCGGCCCCTGCGGCGAGAGGAAGATCGGCCATTTTTACTCGGCTCCACCTTACTGTACTCGCTTTCCCTTGCGGTCGAGTCACAGTCTGCACAGGAGTCACTCTCGGGGCCCCTCCCGTTACCCTCTAACCGGGTGTCCGTTCTAGAGGTCTTATCTACCACATCGTCATTGGAACTACTGTCATACATTTCAGAGGACATCATGTCAGTAAGTCGGGCAGACGCATCCTTTCCTCCTGTGTCACCGTCTGACTCGTCAGTGTTGGGAGGTGTCACTGTCCCAATGTCTGCCACACCAACAGTAGAGAGGCCTCCCTCCTGCTGTAGAGGAACTCCCCTGTCCCACAAGCCAGAGAACACTTTAGAGTCCCACCCTATGACCACTGGACACGACAAATTAGGGATTATAGCGACATCCTGTCCTGCAATGTCCCAGCCTGTCTCAAAGACCACCCTGGCCACTGGATAATCCCTAGTGTCCCCATGGATACAGGTGACCCCGACCTTTCTTCCAGGTATTTGAAACCCGTCAGGTGCAACCCTCACTAGAGTCACCGGACTCCCCGAGTCGACCAGACCCACCACCTCTTCATCGTGTATCTGCAGGGTACACCCCCGTAGTAGTGTGCCGGGTGGATAGTTCCTAAGGCAGACTGGACACATATAACATATTTGCCCCGGGCAACAGTTGGTCTGCACCTCCCCTTTAATGTTGGGATCCTCCACCCCCTTTTTGCCAACCATCCCTTTTTGGGTTGCCGCCCCCTTTTGGGACTCCGCCCCCTTTTGGGCCATCATCCCCTTTCAGGTTGCCACCCCCTTTTGGGACCCACCCCTCCTTGGGTTATACACCGTGGACTCCCCCACGGCTCTACCAGACCCCAGTTCGCACAAACCCTTATGTCTCTTTGGGCTGGTACTGTTCCTTTAAGAGGTCACCCACTCTGGACCTCTGATGTCCTTATGGTACCTCACCAGCTCCTGCTGGTACTGCCACCGCTTCGGTTGCAGCCACCAACAACCAGCACCTCCAGATGCTACTCCTAAGCTGCTGTGGCTGTTACTGCAGCTCTGGCTGCTGCAGAACCTCTTGCTGCAACAGTCACTGTAGCTCCTGCTACCACAAGTCTCTGCACGCTGCGCTGTCTTGCTGCTTGTCACCTTCGTGACCCCATGAGTCACAGCCAGCCGCTTGTCACCTTCATGACTCCTCCGAGCCACAGCACACACCTTACACGTGTTCCAGAGGAAAAAAAAACACAAAAAAAACAGTTTCTCACTGACCCGTCAGCACAACACAGACTCCTGTCTGTCACACTCTTGGCCACAGAGATTTCCGTACACCTCCTCTCTCAGAGGCATCCCACAAGGACAAAAAACAGTCTTTCACTGACCCGTCAGTACAACACAGACTCCTGTCTGTTACACTCTCGGCCAGAGAGATTTTCTGGACACCTCCTCTCTCAGAGGCACCCCACAGAGGAAAAAAAAACAGTCTTTCACTGACCCGTCAGTACAACACAGACTCCTGTCTGTTACACTCTCGGCCAGAGAGATTTTCCGGACACCTCCTCTCTCAGAGGCATCCCACAGAGGAAAAGAAAACAGTCTTTCACTGACCCGTCAGTACAACACAGACTCCTGTCTGTTACACTCTCGCCAGAGAGATTTTCCGGACACCTCCTCTGAGGTATCCTATCAGCATGCTTTTTCCTCAATTTTCAATGACCCCAGTCAACATAACACAGACTCCTGTCTGTCACCACTACTTAACAGCTTCTTCAGATACCTCATATCAGAGGCACCACATACACATAAACACAGTTTATTCGTGACCACTGGTCACACTCACGGTTTTCACAGACCGTCCGTTCCTCCTCTGATTCCTGATTCCCAGTCCTGCAACATGTGCTCCTTGGGTCGCTGCCAGCATTCCATCCACCAATTGTAAGGTTTCACTCACTCGGCTGCTTCAGAGGTAAATCAGGAGACACTTTCTTATGCAAAAAGTCCTTAGGTTTATTACATCATAAACCATAGTACCGTACAATTTCAAATCTTCAATGTTTCAGCTCCTGCCTGGAGCCTCACTCCTCAGACACAGAGACCTCTCTGTAATGTCCCGCCGGGACACATGGAAGTCTGTCCACACTGGTAGACTCCCACACACTCTCTCCCAGGTGCCAAACACACTCCATTACATAGGTGTAACTCCACCCACAGGTGAGGTCAGGAACCACATGGTTAGGTCACATGGTCATGACCTCACCACAGGTCCTTCAGATACACACCATTACATACAGGTTTTATCCCGTGTATTCAGACACATACCCCTTGGGTGGGTTTGTAGGTGACTGGACCCACCCAGCTCTCCTAGTCACCTGGAAGCCTCCCAATATATAGTACAACTCTCAGCAATAGATCTGCTGAACCAAAACATATCCAGGCTTCCATCACAGGCCACCCACCTCTGCGATACATAACGTCCATCCATCACATGCCTCCATGCATATCCCGAGGGCCATACACAGTGCCCCCTAGCTGCATCAGGGGTCATTACACCACAGTATGATAATTATGATAATTATGATAAAAGGGCTGAAGTTGCAGATTTATTGTTTATTGTTCTTTGCCCCAGCTTTCCTGCGTGACTAGTAAAGAAAACAATAGATATCTATCAAGACTTTCTGTCCTTGTTTCCATTTTCTGTGTCCTTGTATAAAAAAGTCCCTATGAGCTATAGCCTGACTTATGTAGGCCAGGGTCGTCTTAAACGACTGATTATAGCTAGCATCAGCTTTTTCATAGATATGTGTGAGCACAGGATTTTTAGCAAGTGAGATCTATCTAACTGTAAATGCATATATATGAATATACATTGAATACGTGGAATACATATATATTTCCATGACACCACGTGACCGCTGCAGGAAGGAGCCGAAGATCGTGGGAGAAGCAGGGGGCTGCAGAGACGTGCCGGCGGAGGGGTATGATCCGACACCCACGCTCCCCCTCCCCCTCCGACCCCCGTATATGACTCGCATATAAGCCGAGAGGGGGACTTTCAGCCCTAAAAATGGGCTGAAAATCTCGGGTTATACAGTAGCTCTCAGCTGCCCCAGAAAAGGCGCATCTATAAGATGCACCAAATCTGGCGCTTAGCCTCGCTCTTCCCACTTGGCATGTGGCATGTGAGGTTCATATTTGTGGGGTTGATATCACCTTTGTATTGTCAAGTGACAGCAAGTCCTTAGGTTAGTAATAGAGAGGCGTCTATAAGACACCTATCCATTAGTAGCCCCATAGTGAAATTGTATAAAAACACAGACACCCAGAATAAAGTCCTTTATTTAAAATAATGACACAGACACCTTTAATAATCTTAATTAAACCATACTTTCTGAATGCCTAATCCACTGACACCAACGTCTCCTGCAACATAAATAAAATAATAAACCACAATATTCCTCACCTTTCCGCCGAGAAGATAATCCATAATGTCTCACGAAGATCCTGATCACTTTGAGAGCACTTACATCAGTGATGTGACTGCTCTGAAAGACAGCCGTTGATACACTGGCAGGAGGTAATCATTCCCGCAGTATATCACTGAGCTGCCATGAGAGGTCACCGGAGTTCATCAGTTGATCAGCTCCAGTGATCTCCCTTGCGGCACCACTGCTGGTGGGAAAGTTCTCATACAGCTGTGCTGTAAGTGAGAGCATCGGAGCTGATGAACTCCAGTGAACTCTCACGGTTGCTCAGCAATACACTGCGGGAGCGATTACCTCCTGTCAGTGTATTGCCGGAGACCGGGTAAAGTGGTCACATCTCCCCATGTGACTGTTCTACACATGAGATCGCCGTGGGACAATCTGGATTACGTGAACTACGGCGGACAGGTGAATATATGTTGGTTTATTATTTTACATTATTTCTAGGAGACGAGAGTGTTGGGGATTTGGTTTTAGGTGAGTATAATTTTTTTTTTATGTGAATATGTATGTAATTTTATTTTATTTTTTTAACTGTGAGCACAGGCGCCAGCAGATGATACTACTTCTCCCATCAGCAGCACCTACTGTCAATGTTATCAGTGACAGCAGACATAAGTCGATGGAAACAGTAGTCTCATTGGCTCACGCCAGCATTTTACCACAGGTCACCACTGCAGGTCACAGTCAGTTGCGGAATCACGCTGACATTGAACAGCATGATCCCGCAGCGCTCTGACCGACAGTCTGCGGTAAGGTTACCGCGGGTGACTGTCACAGCTGTGGGGTCACGCTGACATCTACCAGCATGTTCCCCTAGCGCTCTGACCGACGGTCTTACCGGGGGTAGCGTTACTGTCGATAAGAACTACAACTGCCGGTGTTTCCCACGCTGTCACACAGATGACAGAGTGGGAAACATCATAGAAAGACGATAAAATGCAATACAAAAACGTAGGAAATCCACAGAAAATCTGCAAATATTTTTATACTTGTGTTTTTGCTGCAGATTTGACTGACTCAATTGAAGTCAATGGGTGCAGAAACGCAAAAAGAATTGATATGCTGCAGAAAAAAAGGCACTGCAAATACACATGTAAGAACCTAACCAGCTCACGTTTGTAGAAGCACGGATCCTCCGCTTGATCAACGTGAGATACATGAAAATGAAGGAAAAAGGATCCAGCTTCAATAAAATCTTCATCTTTTGATTCATAAAAAACATGAATAATGGCATGCTCCTGGACAAGCTCAGGACAAGGTTACGCGTTTCGATCACAGGGATCTTTATCACAGCTAATGATAAAGATCCCTGTGATCGAAACGCGTAACCTTGTCCTGAGCTTGTCCAGGAGCATGCCATTATTCATGTTTTTATGAATCAATAAAGATGAAGATTTTATTGAAGCTGGATCCCTTTTTACTGCAAATACACACAGAAATTTACTGATCATGTGTACAACACTTCAGGATTGTCATTGAATTACCTTGAATAAGGATTCCATTGCGTTTTTGGCCCTTTGCGCGCATAAGAAAACGCTGTGAAAACGCATAAAAAATGCATCGTCTGCACATAGCCTAATAGTATGGGCATCACCAAAAGGCTGTAAGCAAGATACTGTGTGTTACAGAACCCCCCAGTACCCCGAATATGATATGCATGTATGATAGGTGCAATGTGAGATGCATGTTCCTAATGCATCAGCCGACCGGCTGCGACCCCTGGGCAGAGGTAAACGAGATATCCCACTTCTAACCTCCCCACCACCTTTGTAAATCCCACTGTAAATGATCGGGGGGCCGCCAACCACCTGCAGCTATTGTAATGTACGTCTGGGGTCTTAATTGGAGCCTGTTATCTACTGGCCCGCCACATATTGATTGTCCTGTCCTCTGTATGTATATATATTCTGAGACCTGTGAGTAAAAGGTTGTCACACTGGAAATATGTGGAGAAGCAGTGATCTTTTATATGTTCCCATGTAACAAAGCCTTTCGAGCCAGCGTCCTTCATTCAGAATCCAGGAAAAGCAGAGTGGACCTCCTGAAACACGGGGTGGTAATGTAAGAGGTATTACAGCACAGTAGACCCCGTTACACTGGTGGCAAACAGCGGGATATGATACCCTGTCTATAGGAGTAAAGGACTGAATGGAAAACAACTACCAGAAGTTAAAGAGGAATACATTAAAAGACCTGGTGGAAGCTCAAGGGTTAATCGCCAGCAACAAAACAAAAGCGGATTTGATAGCAGCCATCATGGAGCACGACAGTGCAGCGCCCCCCAATGTGAACGTGGAAGAGACTGAATTCCAGAGGAAGGTAAAGAGCAGACTGGCGTTCTATGGCACAAACCCTGCAGTAGAGATCGTACGAGAGGTGATGGCTGATGTGCGTACTGATATGAAGGAAAAGATGGCAGAGCGGACCAGGATAGAGCTAGCCAAGATGGAGATGGCAGAGCAGACCAAAGTAGAGCTAGCCAAGATAGAGCTAGCCAAGATGGAGATGGCAGAGCGGAGAGAGGAGAGTCAGCGAGCAGGGGGAGCTCTGGCCTCTGCCCAGGTATCGTCAGCAGTAAGCCACAAAAAAATCCAGTATAATGCCTTCCGGCAGTTGGGGGAGGCAGGGGAAGACATTGATGGCTTTCTGCAGGACTTTGAGCGGCAGTGTGCCCTTCATCAAGTGAAGCCGGAGGATTGGGTTCAGGTTCTGGCGCCAGCAAGCTGACAGGCCGGGCAGTGGACGCCTATCGCACGGTACCTGATGAGAACTGTATGGACTATGAGCGGGTCAAAGACTTGATCTTGGCATGGTATGTGCTGACACCAGAGGCATACCGCCAAAAGTTCCGCGGTCTTATGAAACAGGTAACAGATACCCACGCTGAATGGGCCTGTAAACTACGGCGATCACTGCTACAGTGGGTACAAGGGAGCCAAGCAACCACTAAGGAGGACGTCCTCCAGCTCTTTTTGTTAGAGCGTTTCTTTACTGGACTAACCCCTGAGACACAAGAATGGCTTCGGGACAGACGGCCAACGACTCTTGAGGAGGCCGCTCGTCTGGCCGATGAACATCATGATGCCAGGAGGTCTCAGTTGTCAGGATCAAAGACTATCACTAGGGGCCCTCCTATGGGTCTGGAGGCCCCTAAACCACAGAAGATTGTCGGTGGACCAGCTAAAACCCCGGCCAACCAGAGTACCCCTGGGGTGCGATGCCACACCTGCCATCAGCTGGGCCACCTGCAAAGACAATGTCCCAACCGGACTCAGCGTACCCAGTGGACAAAGGCGGGAACGGCTACCGTCAACCGGGCCGCTGTACACTGCTACCAAGGCGAAGCTGACCCTGCATTGGGGGCTATGACTAATCCGGGGAAGGAAGAGATAAAGGAAGTGCTGCATGAAGTAGACCCCGTGCAGGCAGCCCAGGCAGATAATCGACAACAGCATCAACAGGTGGTGTGGGTTTAATGGGAAACGTATGAAGGGATTAAGAGATTCCGGAGCAACTTTGACCCTTGTGAAGCCTCATCTCGTCCGGGACCAAGAGAAGACGGACCGGATAGTGGCAGTCCGTGTAGCAGGGGGTTGCCATACATCGACTTCCCACTGCCAGGATTCACCTGAACTGGGGAGTCGGGGATGGCCTTGTTGATGTCGGCCTGATGGAGGATTTGCCTGCAGACGTCTTGCTGGGAAATGACTTGGGGCCCATGTTAACTGCATTCTCGGTTGCCCCTCTGGCTGAGAGATATCCTGTGACCACCCGGAGACAAGCTCGAGCTGCGGAGGCGGAATCACACTCAGAGGAGGCCCAGGTAAGACATCAGCCCTACACGTATTCCCATAGCCAGTGTGAGACAGTGAGGATATGTGGTGAATGGGGTGTACATTTCACCTAGGTTCTTTGCTAACTATAAGGGAAATGGGTGGCTTTGTAGACCTGGTGGTAGAGAAAGGTCACTACACCTTGCATTCATTGCACACTTGCAGCTCAAACCTGAAGCCAATCAGCTGTTAATTAGGAAGCCAGAAATAGGTGTCTGCGGACACAGTCAGGGAGCTCATTCAGTCTGGACAAGGGGTCCAGGCACAGAAGGTGTCTCCAAGAGTGTGAGAGCTGTCTTCAGCCTGGACACAGAGAGGTGTTCTGGCACAAGGAAGCAGTCTCTGTGAGAATCCATGTGGATAAGCCAAGAGTGTTAGAGCTGTCTTCAGCCTGGACACAGAGAGGTGTCCTGGCACAAGGAAGCAGTCTCTGTGAGCATGCATGCTGATGATTACTGAAGAGGAGGGGAGCCGTCTCAGTCTGGGTTAGAGGAAGGACCCCGGACACAGGAGTGTCTCTGTGAACCTCCATGCTGATGATTACTGAAGAGGAGGGGAGCCGTCTCAGTCTGGGTTAGAGGAAGGACCCCGGACACAGGAGTGTCTCTGTGAACCTCCAGCATAATGACTACTGAATAGGAGTGGATCTTTCTCAAGTCTGGAAGTCGTGTGGACCTTCAGACATAAGGAGGAGTATCTGGGAGACTCCATACTGGTAACATATATCATATGTGTTGTTTTGGGCACAGACTGATAGAGTCTGGGTTCCTGATAGAAAGGGACATCATATAAGTGTAATTAGTGGCTAGACAAGCCCAGGTCTTTTGTTTATGCTTGTTTTATCTGTGTGCTGTGGACTTTAATAAAACTGGTTGCGGCCAGTTTTTACCATAATTGCTGTCTGAATGAACTGTTTCCATGCCATTCTGTCTACCCAGACAGCGATCTCAGAGCTAAAACCCCGGAAATGTTACAATTGGTGGAGAATGCTGGGGCAGCGCAGGGCCTGGTACAGTTAGTGCTGGAGTGTGCATGCAGCACAGTGGCAAGAGACAGCATTAAAGGTGAAGTCTATTGAAATAGCAACAGAGAAAAAAAAAGTGTGTCAGCAGAAACGTCTATTGGAAGCAGTCTTAAAGAGACAGTAGCCCTAATAGACTTTGCAAAGAAAAAAAAAAAAAAAAGGGTGTTTGCACAGCAAGCTGAATTTGTTGTAGAAATGACTGTGGTGTGTGCTGTGGCTCGTGGGGTCACGAAGGTGACAAGCGGCTGGCTGTGACTCGTGGGGTCACGGAGGTGACAAGCGGCAAGACAGCGCAGCGTGCAAGTCTTCTCGTGGGAGGAGCTACAGGGACTTGCAGCAAGAGGTTCCGCAGGAGCTGCAGTAACAGCCACAGCGGCTTATGAGCAACATCTGAAGGTGTTGGTGGTTGTGGCTGCAACGGGAGCGGCGGCAGTTTCAGCCGGAGCTGGTGTGGTGCAATCAGACAGTGTGAACCAAGTCACACAGACTCTTAAAGGGCCAGTAACAGCCCAAAAGAGATAAACTTGTACTGGGTGGTTTGTGCCTAAGAAAGCTGTGGGGGAGTCCACAGGGTGTATCCCGGAGTGGGGTGGTGTCCCTAGGGAGGGGGCATGGCCTAAAAGGGCGGTAACACACCCGCAGGGATGGTATGCAAAAAGGGGGTGGAGTGTCCCAACAGAAAAGGGGAGGTGCTGACAAACTGTTGCCCGGCGCAAATGGGTTATCGGTGTCCAGTCTGCCTTATGAATTATCCACCAGGCACACTCCTAAGGGGGTGTGCCTTACAGATAAACACTGAAGACGCGGTGGGTCTGGTCGACTCGGAAAGCCCGGTGACGCTAGTGAGGGGTATACCTGAGGGATGGCAGCTGACCGGTAGAAAGATCGGGGTCACTTGCATCCATGGGGACACTAGGGAATATCCAGTGGCCAGACTGATCTTTGATGTTGGCTGCGACACTGAGGTACAGGATGTCGCTGTAGACCCAAATTTGTCATGTCCAGTAGTTATAGGTCAGGACTTTAAACTACTCTCCGGTTTATGGGACAGAGGAGTTTCTAAGCAGCAAGAGGGAGGCCTTGCTACTGTTGGGGTGGCAGAAAGTGGGACAGCGACTCCTTCCCAAACTGACGGATCTAACCAACTCGGTGACATAGCAGACGGTGACACCAGAAGAAAGGGTGCGTCTGCCCAACTTACTGACATGTCACCTGAAGTGTATGACAGACGAACTGATAATAATGTGATAGTTAACATGTCTGGAACGGACACCCAGTTAGGGGGTAACTGGGGGATTAACGATACAGGGGGATGTGACTTAGACTCTGCAGGTGACTGTGACTCTAATGGAGAGAGGGAGTCCAGTAATGAAGGGCCCCACAAGGAGAAGAAGTCCTCCCGTCGCCGGAAACGTAAAGGGCGCAAAGAGCGTGAGCCCCTTGCACCCAGTAAGGAGGTCAATGAGGAAGAACCTCTTGAGAAAAAATTAGAGTGTGTGGAGCTCTCTGAAGATACAAAGGACAGTGGTAATGATGGTGTGTCATCTGATGACAATAAAGCAACCAGTGCAAATGAGGAAGGCACGGTAGCCGAGAAGATTGAGAGTCCTGAGAAGAAAGCTGATGCGGACCTTACAGCCGGACAGAAGATGGCATCTGAAGATGTTTTACAGTTGGCCAATGCCCTGGCGAAGACTAAGGTGAAAGAAGAAGAGCTGAGCTTTGAAGGCAGGACTCTGACACTAAATACCGCACAAGGAGGTGCTGATGAAAATGAGAAGCTATTAATGTATCGTGGGGGTTTACATCAGGCTGAAATAAAGACCCTGAGAGAACATGTGGAACAAGAAAAGGCTCTGAGACAAACTGCTGAGCAAAGAGTGGATGAGCTAGAGAATGAAGTCTCTGAGCTCAGAGGTCACTTGGCAAAGTGGCAAAGTGTGAATAAGACCATAAGGGAAGATGTGGAAATGCTCAGAGAAGCAGTAAGAGGTCTTCTGCAGAAGGAGAAGTTGCGGGTTGAAGACGCAAAGCGGCCATGCCCATGTGATGATCAGGCGGAGGTGCCAGTATCTATCTTGGCAAGGAGCCTTGAAGAAGCTAAAATTCAGGAGGGTCTTGAGCAAAGAACTGAACAAGACACTCATCTGGTCGTGGCAGATGTCTTGGAGGAACGGTCCGAGGTAAACCAGGAAGAGAAGGAGACTTCACTCTTCAAGTGTGTGGTACAAGTACCTGAAGACATGCGAGAAGCCTGTGCCAGTGAGGGTGTGCATGAGGTCTTTAAGAAGGCAGTAAAAGCCTATAGTGTGAATTGGGCACCAGAGACGAACCAGTTGGTGATCCTGGCAGAGGGAGAAGACACAGAGAAGCTGGTGGCTCTCTTGAAGGATATGCATCTGCAGTGTCTTCACGCAAAACAGATGATTATGTTAAGTAACATGAAAGCCGCTCACCGTCTGGAGCAGGCCAAGGAAGATCAAAATCGGCTGGGTTTGGCAGAAGAGGTAATTCCGGTACCCAGAAATTTGGTGGGGAGAATCGTCGGAAGACTTGGAAAAGTGATGCAGGAAATGGTGGATAGATCCGGTGTAAGGAGAGTGAGGATTCCAGCTGATGGCGAGATCAAGGTGGCTGGAGAAGATATGGTTCCGTTCATTAGTGTGGGCTCGGTGGAGAGCCTGAAGAACATCCGAACGCTCCTGGAGTATCGAATAACATACCTACGAGAAGTAGAGCAGCTGATTTCAGTAAGAAAGCAGATAAAGGAACAGCTGCATGAGTTAAAACGAAGATGGCGACTGCTTCCAGCCCAAGATATAGAGAGACAAGAGGCCTCTCTAGGGACTGGTAGTAGACGGGCTGAAACACTGAGGGGTAAAAATGACGATCCGGTTAGCTCAGGGCTGAGTGACCTATGTGTAAGACCCGGTGGCGGACGAAAAGACAGAGAGTCAGACTCAGAACTACCAGTAAGTTTGACTGGACGATGGACTGTGACCGCAACGACGGTAGGAGTCAGTTCGGGAAAGAAAGGTCGGGTGAGGTGACACCGACACAAGGACAAGGCCAACGTTCTGACCGCTGGGGGCGGGAGAGGCCTAACAAAGAGGTGATATTGCATAGTGCCCAAAATCAACTGAGACGGGGTGACTGGCAGAGACGACCGAGAAGGATCTCTGGTCGGATAACAAGTGTTCAACCCCACAAGTTTGAACAGAGGGGGCACTGTGTATGGCCCTCGGGATATGCATGGAGGCATGTGATGGATGGACGGTATGTATCGCAGAGGTGGGTGGCCCTGTGATGGAAGCCTGGATTTGTTTTGGTTCAGCAGATCTACTGCTGAGACTTGTGCTATACGTTGGGAGGCTTCCAGGTGACTTGGAGAGCTGGGCGGGTCCAGTCACCTACAAACCCACCCAAGGGGTATGTGTCTAAATACCTAGGATAAAGTTGTATGCAGAGGGGACGGATGGGTAATGCAGCGCTGGCTGGCATTCATTTAATGGATCAGTAGGTATGTTTTGACTGTCCATGTTCCTTCTCCTCAGTTGACTGGTCACATGACTGTGACATCACACAGTGTGTGTGTGTGTGTGTGTGTGTAAGGGTATAGAAACCCTGCTTAATGGAAGATAAAGATGAAGCTGATGTTGGCTATGACTTGAGCTGTGTTCACTGTCTCTTTAGGTTTGTTGACCAGTCCTCCGGTCTGGATGACCAGCCCTCCGGTCTGGAGAAGAGGGGGGGGATATGTGAGACAGTGAGGATATGTGGTGAATGGGGTGTACATTTCACCTAGGTTCTTTGCTAACTATAAGGGAAATGGGTGGCTTTGTAGACCTGGTGGTAGAGAAAGGTCACTACACCTTGCATTCATTGCACACTTGCAGCTCAAACCTGAAGCCAATCAGCTGTTAATTAGGAAGCCAGAAATAGGTGTCTGCGGACACAGTCAGGGAGCTCATTCAGTCTGGACAAGGGGTCCAGGCACAGAAGGTGTCTCCAAGAGTGTGAGAGCTGTCTTCAGCCTGGACACAGAGAGGTGTTCTGGCACAAGGAAGCAGTCTCTGTGAGAATCCATGTGGATAAGCCAAGAGTGTTAGAGCTGTCTTCAGCCTGGACACAGAGAGGTGTCCTGGCACAAGGAAGCAGTCTCTGTGAGCATGCATGCTGATGATTACTGAAGAGGAGGGGAGCCGTCTCAGTCTGGGTTAGAGGAAGGACCCCGGACACAGGAGTGTCTCTGTGAACCTCCATGCTGATGATTACTGAAGAGGAGGGGAGCCATCTCAGTCTGGGTTAGAGGAAGGACCCCGGACACAGGAGTGTCTCTGTGAACCTCCAGCATAATGACTACTGAATAGGAGTGGATCTTTCTCAAGTCTGGAAGTCGTGTGGACCTTCAGACATAAGGAGGAGTATCTGGGAGACTCCATACTGGTAACATATATCATATGTGTTGTTTTGGGCACAGACTGATAGAGTCTGGGTTCCTGATAGAAAGGGACATCATATAAGTGTAATTAGTGGCTAGACAAGCCCAGGTCTTTTGTTTATGCTTTGTTTTATCTGTGTGCTGTGGACTTTAATAAAACTGGTTGCGGCCAGTTT
Source organism: Oophaga sylvatica (assembly GCA_033576555.1). NCBI lineage: Eukaryota > Metazoa > Chordata > Amphibia > Anura > Dendrobatidae > Oophaga > Oophaga sylvatica. The sequence goes on from JARQOD010000001.1 coordinate 721,967,196, forward strand.
TTTACCATAATTGCTGTCTGAATGAACTGTTTCCATGCCATTCTGTCTACCCAGACAGCGATCTCAGAGCTAAAACCCCCGGAAATGTTACACCAGACACATTTCATGTGCCACCCCAGCTGAGTTTACAAGGGAGGTACTTGAGGATCCCTCATTACAGGGGTATCGTGGGAAGGCACAGGAGGGGAGAGGAGTACTGGAAGGGGAACAGTTTGTTTGACATCAGGGACTCCTCTACTGGGTTACAGAGCAGCGCCACACAGGGACGAGCCCCACTATAAAACAACAGCTGGTAGTTCCCAAGAAGTATAGGCAGGCGCCACTGTGAATCTCTCATGACATACCCTTGGCCGGGCACCTCGGCGTCAGTCGCACCAGGCATCGTCTGACACAAAACTTCTTTTGGCCGGGGGTAACCTATGATGTTCGTCAGTACTGCCAGACCTGTGACAGTTGCCAGCGCATTGGCAAGAGGGGAGATCGCTGCAAGGCCAAATTACACCCCCTCCCCATTGTGGAGGAGACATTTAGCCGAGTAGCTGTCGATCTGATAGGGCCGTTAGCCAAACCCAGTCCGTCAGGGAAAAAGTATATATTGACAGTGGTAGATTATGCCACACGGTATCCAGAGGCGGTTGCATTACCTAACATACTGGCAGAAACGGTGGCGGCTGCCCTGCTCCAGGTTTTCTCATGGGTTGATTTCCCCAGGAGGTTATCTCGGACCAGGGTACCCAATTTACAGCAGATGCGACCAACCAATTGTGGAAGCTGTGCGGCATAAAGTCCATTAGAAGCGCCCTGTACCACCCGCAAACCAATGGGTTGTGTGAATGTTTTAACGGAACATTAAAACAACTCATTGGGACTTTTACCAGGACCTACAGGGACTGGGAGAAATTCTTGCCACACCTCCTGTTTGTCTATTGGGAGGTGCCCCTAGAATTCACGGGGTTCTCCCAGTTCAAACTGTTATACGGGAGGTGGGTAAGGGGACCCCTAGACTTAGTGCGAGAACGCTGGGAAGGGGAGGGAACCATAGAAGGGATACCTATTGTGCCCTATGTGCTAGAATTCCAGGACCGCCTACAGGAGCTGACTCAGGCTATACGTGGGAACATGCAGGCGGCCCAACGGTGCCAGCGCGTATGGTACGATCAGAGGGCCAGAGAACGCACCTTTGAGATAGGACAGAAGGTCCTGGTGTTAGAACCAACTAGGCAGAACAAGTTCAAAGCTGCATGGCAGGGGCCCTACCAGGTAGTGGGGAAAATAGCCGACACCACCTACGTCACCGATTGTTACGACCCCAGGGTTATCCGCATGTTCCACGTGAATATGCTAAAGCCCTACCGGGAGCGCCCTGAAGAGGTAGTGGCCATCTGTGCACCTGAAGCAGAGGATTTAGCCGGACTCCCCTTGCCTGATGTCTTAGGGGAGAGGACTCAGTCTAAAACATGTGACCAGGTACACTAGGGAGAAAACCTAGGGCCTCGGGAGAGACAGCAGGCAGAGGCGTTGTTGAGGCAGCGACAGAGGATGTTTTCAGAGAGACCGGGGTACACCCGCCTGGCACAACACAAGGTTGAGACCCAGGATCAGACCCCACTGAGACAACCCCTCTTCCGCGTCCCTGAGTCTATACGAGAAGGGATGCGACAAGAGATACAAGAGATATTGAGTTTAGGGGTCATTGAAGCGTCAGATAGTCCCTGGGCATTCCCTGTAGTGTTAGTGCCGAAGAAGGATGGGACTGCCCGGTTTTGTGTAGACTATCGCAAGCTAAATGAGAAAACGGTGACAGATGCGTATCCCATGCTGCGTGTGGATGAGTTGTTAGACCGGCTGGCGGGGGCAAAGTATTTGACCAACATCGTTCTATGCAAAGGCTATTGGCAGATCCCCCTAAGTCTTGACGCTATTCCCAAGTCTGCATTTGTCACCCCGTTCAGCTTATTCTAGTTTTGAGTTATGCCTTTCGGGATGAAGAATGCCCCTGCGACCTTTCAGAGGCTGGCTGACCGGCTTCTGGATGGTCTCCAGGACTATGCTTGTGCCTACCTGGATGACATCACCATCTGTTATGCTTTGGTAGCTGATGAGGCAGGAGCAAAAACCGCATAGGCAGCCTAACACCAGAGAGGTTGGAAACTAATAGGTTGCAGACCCCTAAACTAACCGCACAACTAGAAGCAGCCGTGGGACGTTCCTACGGTGCCCTAGATGCCTCGTCACAGCCGGAGAGATAGCTATCCCTGAAGATGGAAAGAGGAAAGCTAACTGCCCTGGAGTAGACCCCAAAAGAGTAGGAAGCCCCCAAACATATAATGGCAGTTAGACAAGATGAAAATATGAACACAGACAGAAAATAGATTGAGCAAACGCTGGGGCCAAAAACTGTCTAGATAGGACAGCACAGGAGAGAATACTGTCTGCAACCCAGAAAAACCCTAGGAAAAACTCCAACACTTCTGAATCCAAAAACACTGAGACCACACGGTCTCGACCACCTATATCAGATCTCTGGTGTGGACACGTAGCTACCCAGCAGTAAAATATCACAAGAACTGAGCAAATGAACAAATGCAAAAAACGAACGGAGACCAGTCAAAGCCTCCCAAAGGGGACCCGGCTGAAGGCAAAAAGCAATGCAGCAAAAAAGCTAGGGAAATCAAACCACAGTAAAAAAAACTGAAAGTAACTTATCTGAATGCAATCAGGAGACAGCAGAAAAGCAAGCTGAATTCCAACCTAGACCAGGAAGAACAATTGATCACCGGCAAGAACCCTGGGAGGTCAGCTCGCTTATATCAGGCCAGTCCGTGCCACCTGACAACCAATCATTAATTGCAGGTGTGGGACTTCTGCTGTTCAACATAGGTTCAATACCCTCAGCAACCACCAGAGGGAGCTTCAGCTCCGAAGTCGTCTCCAACATGTTCACAACAGCCATCTACAGCGCAACATGGGATGAGCATCTAAATCACCTAGAGACAGTATTGAACAGAATCCACAAGGCCGGAATCACCCTGAACCCCAACAAGTGTCACGTGGGCAAAGCAGAGGTTCAGTATTTAGGACATTGGGTGGGAAGTGGGAAACAGCAACCAGAACCAGCCAAGATTGAGGCCGTAGCCAAATGGCCCACCCCACGCACTAAAACCCAGGTCAGGGAGTTTCTAGGGACAGTAGGGTATTACAGGAAATTTGTCCCCAATTACAGCAGCGTAGCCAAGCCCCTCACTGATCTGACCCATAAGAACCTCCCCGCCAGGTAACCTGGACCCCCGAGTGTGAGGAAGCCTTCCGCCAGCTAAAGACGCCCTCACAAATTCCCCGGTATTGGCCGCACCCGATCCAACTAAACGTTTCCTTGTTCACACAGACGCTTCTATGTTTGGATTGAGGGCAGTGCTGAGCCAAGTCGGGCCGGACGGCCAAGACCACCCGGTAGCTTACCTGAGTCGGAAACTATTGCCCCGCGAAGTAAGCTATGCGGCCATCGAGAAGGAGTGCCTGGCAGTAGTATGGGCACTCAAGAAGTTACAACCATATTTGTATGGACAACAGTTATCCCTCCTATCGGACCATAATCCCCTAGTGTGGCTTAATCGGGTCTCTGGAGACAACGCCAGATTACTGCGGTGGAGTTTAGCCCTACAACCTCTAGACTTCACCATCCACTACAGACCCGGCAAACAAAATGGTAACGCCGATGGACTAAGTCAACAAACGGAACTTGTACCAACCCCATAAACTTCGGTCATCCGCAAGCCGATCCGTTAAGGATCAGACTGTGTATGCCGATCGCATCGCTGAAAAGGGGAGCCGTGTTACAGAACCCCCCAGCACCCCGAATATGATATGCATGTATGATAGGTGCAATGTGAGATGCATGTCCCTAATGCATCAGCCGACCAGCTGCGACCCCTGGGCAGAGGTAAACGAGATATCCCACTTCTGACCTCCCCCCTCCTTGTAAATCCCACTGGAAATGATCGGGGGCCGCCGGCCACCTGCAGCTATTGTAATGTACGTCTGGCGTCTTAATTGGAGCCTGTTATCTACTCGCCCACCACATATTGACTGTCCTGTCCTCTGTATGTATTATATTCTGAGACCTGTGAGTAAAAGGTTGCCACACTGGAAATACGTGGAGACGCAGTGATCTTTTATATGTTCCCATGTAACAAGGCCTTTCGAGCCAGCGTCCTTCATTCAGAATCCAGGAAAAGCAGAGTGGACCTCCTGAAACACGGGGTGGTAATGTAAGAGGTATTACAGCACAGTAGACCCCATTACACTGAGCCGCGTTACAAAACCCCCCAGCACCCCGAATATGATATGCATGTATGATAGGTGCAATGTGAGATGCATGTCCCTAATGCATCAGCCAACTGGCTGCAACCCCAGGGCAGAGGTAAACGAGATATCCCACTTCTGACACCAGTGTAACAGGGTCTACTGTGCTGTAATACCTCTTACATTACCACCCCATGTTTTAGGAGGTCCACTCTGCTTTTCCTGGATTCTGAATGAAGGACGCTGGCTCGAAAGGCTTTGTTACATGGGAACATATAAAAGATCACTGCTTCTCCACGTATTTCCAGTGTGACAACCTTTTACTCACAGGTCTCAGAATATATATACATACAGAGGACAGGACAATCAATATGTAGCGGGCCAGTAGATAACAGGCTCCAATTAAGACGCCAGACGTACATTACAATAGCTGCAGGTGGCCGGCGGCCCCGATCATTTACAGTGGGATTTACAAAGGTGGGGGGGAGGTCACAAGGGGGATATCTCGCTTATCTCTGCCCAGGGGTCGCAGCCGGTCGGCTGATACATTAGGGACATGCATCTCACATTGCACCTATCATACATGCATATCATATTCGGGGTGCTGGGGGGTTCTGTAACACTGTGCATTCTCTGTGTGTGATCAGCGCCCTATTCAAGCTGCTTTTGTGCAATATAATACTAAGCAATCACCCCCTCTATGAATTATTAGGTTGTGAGTGGCTGTCTTATCAGTATTTTGCACAGTTCTGAGACCTGGGCAGGGAGGCAAAGCTGCCACGTTTTTCTGTATTAATTCTTGAATTTTTGGAGGGTTTTTAGTCCTCTTTTAGTGGCTCTGATATTAAGTTTTGGTTTTGCATCTTGGATGTAGATACAGTTGAAAGCGATGAAGGAACAGAGAGCCGTCAGCTCTGACATCTCAGTGCAGTGACATCATTACATAATGCCCACTGTGCAGAGCATCAGACCATACGCTGATGACACTGGAGCAGTGGGAGAAAGGGGAGAGGTGAGTATTTTATTTTTAAATCTATAAGTACATTTTGGGGTCATTGTACTCTATGTAGCCCATTATACATTGTGGAGAGTTGTGTGTGTGTGTGTGTCAATTATACTGTTTGGAGGGCTCATAGGAGCCATTATATAGTGTGTGGGTCATTATACAGTGTGGAGGGTTGTGTGGGGGCCATCATACTGTCTTGAAGGCCATTACATTGTATGGGGGGGCATCATACTGACTGGAGGGCTGTGGGGGGCCTCATACGGTGTGTTGGGGGTCGCTGTGTGGGCTTCATACGGTTTGTTGGGTCATGGTGTTGGCCTCATACTATATTGGGATCACTTTGGGGGCCTCATACTATGTTGGAGTCACCGTGGATGTATCATACTCTGCTTCTGGAAGGTAATGGGGAAGTATTCACTGTGGGGGTATTATATTGTGTTTCGGGGGCACTTTTGTTGACATCATACTTTATGGGGCTATTAAATGGTATTTTAATGTGTGAGAACACGAAGGGGCTTCAATAGGAGCAAAAATACTCTGAGGGTTGCAAAAGTGCTCTTCTGGGACCCCGTTCAATATTAATTGTTTTTCTTTTTTTGTGGTGGGTTGGAGAATTAGGACTCGTGCTAATTAGGACTTAGAGCCCCTGGATTTCTAAGTACATCCCTGCCTGCGATCATCTGATTGATATTGCAGTATAATCAGCTTTCAGTATATAGAACAAATCACTGTCCCCTATGTAGGTATACAGCACCAGAACCATCAAAAGTACATGAATACAGCAACAGAACAATCATTAGTACATGCATACAGAGTCAAGCTTGATACAGTGATCAATTGCAATGTCAGGTCAGCATCCACAATATACATTGATATCACATTACCCTACAACTCCTAGTATATCCTTTACAATGGTAAGGAAATACCATCAGACTGCACACCATACAGGAACCATAGTACTAGTTAAACACAGGCAGTAATAAAAATAAACATTTACACCGAGGTACTTGATAGATGTCATTTTTTATGATTGGAGTTATTCTCATCCCTTTTGTCTCCATCTGGTCTAGACGCCATGATAACTTTGGAAAGCCACAGCTCGTCTCTGTACAGTCATGGCCAAAAGTTTTGAGAATGACACAAATATTATATTTTCACATGATCTGCTGCTGCCCTCTGGTTTTTATGTATGTGTTTGACAGATGTTTTTATCACAGACAGAAATATAATTGCAAACATATGAGTAACAAAAGCTTATATTGACAGTTAGAATGAGTTAATGCAGCAAGTCAATATTTGCAGTGTTGACCCTTCTTCTTCAGGACCTCTGCAATTCTCCCTGGCATGCTCTCAATCAACTTCTGGACCAAATCCTGACTGATAGCAGTCCATTCTTGCACAATCAATGCTTTCATTTTGTCAGAATTTTTAGGTTTTTGTTTGTCCACCCGTCTCTTGATGATTGACCACAAGTTCTCAATGGGATTAAGATCTGGGGAGTTTCCAGGCCATGGACCCAAAATCTCTATGTTTTGTTCCCTGAGCCATTTAGTTATCACCTTTACTTTATGGTAAGGTGCTCCATCATGCTGGAAAAGGCATTGTTGATCGCCAAACTGCTCTTGGAGGGTCGGGAGAAGTTGCTCTTGGAGGACATTCTGGTACCATTCTTTATTCATGGCTGTGTTTTTAGGCAAGACAGTGAGAGAGCCGATTCCCTTGAATGGTTTCAGGATGCTTAACAGTTGGCATGAGACAAGACTGGTGGTAGCGCTCACCTTGTCTTCTCCGAATGAGGCGTTTTCCTGATGTACCAAACAATCGAAAAGGGGATTCATCAGAGAAAATAACTTTACCCCAGTCCTCAGCAGTCCACTGCCTGTACCTTTTGCAGAATATCAGTCTGTCCATGATGTTTTTTTCTGGAGAGAAGTGGCTTCTTTGCTGCCCTCCTTGAGACCAGGCCTTGCTCCAAGAGTCTCCGCCTCACAGTGCGTGCAGATGCACTCACACCTGCCTGCTGCCATTCCTGAGCAAGCTCCGCACTGCTGGTAGCCCGATCCGCAGCTGAAACACTTTTAAGAGACGGTCCTGGCGCTTGCTGGTCTTTCTTGGGTTCCCTGGAGTCTTTTTGGCAACAATGGAACCTCTCTCCTTGAAGTTCTTGATGATGCGATAGATTGTTGACTGAGGTGCAATCTTTCTAGCTGCGATACTCTTCCCTGTTAGTCCATTTTTGTGCATTGCAATGATGACTGCACGTCTTTCTTTAGAGATAACCATGGTTAACAGAAGAGAAACAATGATGCCAAGCACCAGCCTCCTTTTAAAGTGTCCAGTGGTGTCATTCTTACTTAATCATGACAGATTGATCTCCAGCCATGTCCTCATCAACACCCACACCTGTGTTAATGGAGCAATCACTGAAAAGAGGTTAGCTGGTCCTTTTAAGGCAGGGCTGCAATGATGTTGAAATGTGTTTTGGGGATAAAGTTCATTTTCTAGCCAAATATTGACTTTGCAAGTAATTGCTTACTGTTTTATAACATTCTGGAGAATATGCAAATTGCCATTAGAAAAAGTGAAGCAGTAGACTTTGTAAAAATTAATATTTGTGTCATTCTCAAAACTTTTGGCCATGACTGTAGACTTTCATCATCTTCGGTCTTCTGATTCACATCCCGACATACAACCCCTGGCAAAAATTATGTACTCACCGGCCTTGGAGGATGTTTATTCAGTTGTTTAATTTTGTAGAAAAAAGCAGATCACAGACATGGCACAAAACTAAAGTAATTTCAAATGGCAACTTTCTGGCTTTAAGAAACACTAAAAGAAATCAAGAACAAATAATGTGGTAGTCAGTAATGGTTATTTTTTTAACCAAGCATAGGGGAAAAATTATGTAGTCACTCAATTCTGAGGGAAAAAATTATGGAATCATGAAAAAACAAACAAACAAAAAAGCACTCCAACACATCACTAGTATTTTGTTGCACCACCTCTGGCTTTTACAACAGCTTGCAATCTCTGAGTCATGGACTAAAGGCACTGCCACACTTAGCGATCGCACCAGCGATCACGACAACGACACGACCTGGTGAGATCGCTAGTGCGATCGCTATGTGATCGCTAGTTAGATTCCAAACACAACTCATCAGCGATCTGTGATTCCAAACACAACTCATCAGCGATCTGTATAATGACCTCTGCGGTCGTTGGGAAAACCTAGTCCCACCTGCGACGCTGGTGAAGTCATTCATAAAGGGTGTCACACTCAGCGATTCAGGCTCGCCAGCGGGACACCAACGACCAAAAAACGGCTCAGAACGTTCATAAGCGATCAGCGACACCTCAGCAGGGGCCACATCGCTGCTACATGTCACACACAGCTACGTCACTAACGAGATCGCTACTGCGTCATAAATGGTGACGCAGTAGCGCTCTCGTTAGCGATCTGCTAGCGATCTCGCTTAGTGTGGCATACCCTTTAATGAGTGTCAAACAGTACTCTTCATCAATCTGGCTCCAACTTTCTCTGATTGCTGTTGCCAGATCAGCTTTGCAGGTTGGGGCCTTGTCATGCACCATTTTCTTCAACTTCCACCAAAGATTTTCAATTGGATTGAGATCCGGACTATTTGCAGGCCATGACATTGACCTTATGTCTTTTTTCAAGGAATATTTTCACAGTTTTTGCTCTGTGGCAGGATGCATTATTATCTTGAAAAATGATTTCATCATCCCCAAACATCCTTTCAATTGATGGGATAAGAAGGGTGTCCAAAATATCAACACCACAATGTTAGCCACGCCCCCTATACACAGCACAATGGTGACCTCAAACCCTCCAAAACACAGCACAATGGTGACCATGGCCCAAATATAAACAGCACAATGCCCCACGATGCACCTACACACAGTTTGATGCCAACACAGTCCCCACGCCCCACCTAGTTTAAAAAAATATATATACTGTATATACAGCTCTGGCAAAAATTAAGAGATCACTTTCAAATGTTCAGTTTTTCTGATTTTTCTCTTTCTAGGTATATTTTTGAGTAAAATGTAAATTGTTCTTTTAGTCTAGAAAACTAGTGACATGTCTCCGAATTTCCAAGCAATAAATTTTGTATATTTTTTCTGACAAAAAAAATGGTCAAAATTAACCCCTTCACCCCCAAGGGTGGGTTGCACGTTAATGACCGGGCCAATTTTTACAATTCTGACCACTGTCTCTTTATGAGGTTATAACTCTGGAACGCTTTAACGGATCTTCGCGATTCTGAGATTGTTTTCTCGTGACGTATTGTACTTCACATTAGTGGTAAAATTTCTTCGATATAACTTGCGTTTATTTTTAAAAAAAATGCAAATATGGCGAAAACTTAGAAAATTTTGCAATTTTCAAACTTTGAATTTTTATTCCCTTAAAACAAAGAAATATGTCACACAAAATACCGTATATACTCGTGTATAAGCCGAGATTTTCAGCCCATTTTTTAGGGCTGAAAGTCCCCATCTCGGCTTACACGCGGGTCATATACGGGGATCGGCGGGGGAGGGGGAGCGGGGGTGTCGGATCATACTCACCCCTCCGCCGGCGCGTTTTTTCTGCAGCCCCCCTGCTTCTCCCACAATCTCCGGCTCCTTCCTGCAGCGGTCACATGGTATCGCTCAATAAAGTCATGAATATGCACATATTCATGACTTTAATAAGCGGTGTGACCGCTGTAGGAAGGAAGCGCGGCGGAGACCGTGGGAGAAGCAGGGGGGCTGCAGAGAGAGACGCGCCGGCGGAGAGGTGAGTATTGCGATATTCACCTGTCCCGTTCCACCGCTGTGCACTGCTCCGACCTCCTCGTCCGACTCTGAATGTTCAGGCAGAGGGCGCGATGACGTCGTTAGTGCGCGCCGCGCCCCCAGCCTGATCATTCACTGCCGAGGACCCGGGAGCAGCGCAGCGGTGGAGAGAGGACAGGTAAATATCTCAGGTGCCGGGGTCTTGAGCCAGCGGTGACACCGGCACCTGTCCCCCATAGTGTGCCGGTGTCACCGCCTGCTCAGGACACCAGCATCTGGCCCCCAGCGACGAGGGTGAGTATGTCATTTTTTTTTTTTTGCAGCTGCAGCGCGGCAGCATAAGGGACATACTATGGGGCATAATCTGTGGAGCATATGGGGGCCTAATCTGTGGAACATATGGGGGCATAATCTGAGGAGCATATGGGGGCCTAATCTGTGGAACATATGGGGGCATAATCTGAGGAGCATATGGGGGCCTAATCTGTGGAGCATATGGGGGCATAATCTGTGGAGCATATGGGGGCCTAATCTGTGGAACATATGGGGGCCTAATCTGTGGCACATATGGGTATAATCTGTGGAGCATATGGGGGCCTAATCTGTGGAGCATATTGGGCATAATCTGTGCAGCATATGGGGGCATAATCTGTGGATCATACGGGGCATAATCTGTGCAGTTTATGGGGGCCTAATCTATGGAGCATATGGGGGCATAATCATTTTTCACCCTAGGCTTATACACGAGTCAATAAGTTTTCTCAGTTTTTTGTGGCAAAATTAGGGGGTCGGCTTATACACGGGTCGGCTTATACATGAGTATATACGGTAGTTAAGAAATAACATTTCCCACATATCTACTTTACATCAGCAGAATTTTGGAACCAACATTTTTTTTTTTTTGTTAGGAAATTATAAGGGTTAAAAGTTGACCAGTGATTTCTCATTTTTACAACAAAATTTACAAAGCCATTTTTTTTTAGGGACCACCTCACATTTGAAGTCACTTTGAGGGGTCTATATGGCAGAAAATACCCAAAAGAGACACCATTCAAAAACTGCACCCCTCAAGGTACTCAAAACCACATTCAAGAAGTTTATTAACCCTTCAGGTGCTTCACAGGAGCTGAAGCAGTGTGGAAGGAAAAAATTAATATTTAACTTTTTAGTCACAAAAAAGATCTTTTACAAACTTTTTTTTATTTTCACAAGGGTAAAAGGAGAAAACGGACAGATAAAGTTGTTGTGAAATTTCTCCTGAGTACGCCAATACCCCATATGTGGGGAAAACCACTGTTTGGGCACACGGCAGAGCTCGTAAGGGAAGGAGCGCCGTTTGACTTTTTCAAACCAAAATTGGCTGGAATTGAGATTGGACGCCATGTCGCGTTTGGAGAGCCTCTGATGCGCCTAAACAGTGGAAACCCCCCACAAGTGACACCATTTTGGAAACTAGACCCCCTATGGAACTTAGCTAGATCTGTTGTGAGCACTTTGAACCCCAAAGTGCTTCACACAAGTTTATAATGCCCGGGCATGAAAATAAAAAATTCTATTTTTTTCCCACAAAAATTATCTATTAGTCACCAATTTTTTATTTTCCCAAGGGTAACAGGAGAAATTGGACCACAAAAGTTGTTGTACAATTTGTCCTGAGTATGCTGATACCCCATATGTGGGGGGGAACCACTGTTTGGGCGCACGGCAGAGCTCGAAATGGAAGGAGCACCATTTGACTTTTTCCAACCAAAATTGGCTGGAATTGAGATTGGACGCCATGTTGCATTTGGAGAGCCCCTGATGTGCCTATACAGTGGAAACCCCCAACAAGTGACCCCATTTTGGAAACTAGACCCCCTAAGGAACTTATCTAGATCTGTGGTGAGCAATTTGAATCCCCAAGTGCTTCACACAAGTTTACAAACGTAGAGCCGTAAAATTAAAAAATCATATTTTTTCCACAAAAATGATCTTTTCACCCCAATTTTTATTTTCCCAAGGGTAACAAGACTTCAAAAGTTATTGTGCAATTTGTCCTGAGTACGCTGATACCCCATATGTTGGGGTAAACCACTGTTTCGGTGCATGGCAGAGCTTGGAAGGAAAGGAGCGCCGTTTGACTTTTTTCAATGCAGAATTGGCTGGACGCCATGTCGTGTTTGGAGAGCTCCTGATCTGCCTAAACAGTGGAAACCCCCCACAAATGACACCATTTTGGAAACTAGACCCCTCAAGGAACTTATCTAGATGTGTGGTGAGAACTTTGAACCCCAAGGTGTTTCACTAAAGTTTATAACACCCGAGCATGAAAATTAAAAAATCATATTTTTGCCACAAACATGATATTTTAGTCCCCAATTTTTTATTTTCTTAAGGGTAACAGGAGAAACTGGACCCCAAAAGTTGTTTTCCAATTTGTCATGAGTACGCTGATACCCAATATGTGGGAGAAAACTACTGTATGGGCACACGTTGGGGCTTGGAAGGGAAGTAGTGACGTTTTGGATTGCAGACTTTGATGGAATGGTTTGCAGGCATCATGTCGCATTTGGAGAGACCTGATGTGCCTAAACAGTGGAAACCCCCTACAAGTGACCCCATTTTGGAAAATAGACTCCACAAGGAACTTATCTAGATGTGTGGTGAGCGCTATGAAGCCCCAAGTGCTTCAGAGAAGTTTATAACGTACAGTCGTAAAAACAAAAAAATCATTTTTTTTACAAAAATGATATTTTCGCCCCCAATTTTTTATTTCCCCAAGGGTAACAGAAGAAATTAGACCCCAAGAGTTATTGTGCAATTTGTCCTGAGTACGCTGATACCCCATATGTGGGGGTAAACCACTGTTTGGGCGCATGGCAGAGCTCGAAATGGAAGGAGCACCATTTGACTTTTTCCAACCAAAATTGGCTGGAATTGAGATCAGACGCCATGTCACATTTGGAGAGCCCTTGATGTGCCTAAACAGCGGAAACCCCCCCAACTCCAGTCCTAACCCCAACACACCCCTAACCCTAGTCCCAACCCAAACCATAACCCTAACCACAAACCTAACTCTAACACACCCCTAACCCTAATCCCAACCCTAACCCTAATCCTAACTTTAGCCTCAACCCTAACCCTAACTTTAGCCGCAACCCTAACCCTAACCCTAATGGGAAAATGGAAATAAATACATTTTTTTTATTTTATTATTTTTCCCTAACTAAGGGGCTGATAAAGGAGGGTTTGATTTACTATTTATAGCGGGTTTTTATGATTGGCAGCTGTCACGCTAAAAGACGCTTTTTATTGCAAAAAATAGTTTTTTGCATCACCACATTTTAAGAGCTATAATTTTTCCTTATTTTGGCCCACAGAGTCATGTGAGGTCTTATTTTTTGCGGTACAAGATGTCGTTTTTATTGGTACCATTTTTGAGTACGTGACATTTTTTGATCGCTTTTTATTTCGATTTTTGGGAGGTTAGAATGAACAAAAATCAGCAATTCATGAATTTCTTTTGGGGGGGCGTTTATACCGTTCCGCTTGTGGTAAAATTGATAAAGCAGTTTTATTCTTCGGGTCAGTACGATTATGGCGATACCTCATTTTTATCATTTTTTTATGTTTTGCCGCTTTTATACAATAAAAACAATTTTATATAAAAAATAATTATTTTTGCATCGCTTTATTCTGCAGGCTATAACTTTTTATTTTTTTGCTGATGATGCTGTATTGCGGCTCGTTTTTTGCGTGACAAGATGACGTTTTCAGCGGTACCATGTTTATTTATATCGATCTTTTTGATCGCGTGTTATTCCACTTTTTGTTCGGCAGTATGATGATAAAGCATTGATTTTTTGCTTTGTTTTTTTTTTTAAGGGGTTCACTAAAGGGGTTAACTAGTGGGACAGTTTTATAGGGGGGTTGTTACGGACGCGGCAATACCAAATATGTGTACTTTTATTGTTTTGCTTTTTTATTTACAGGAAGAAATGAGTTTAATGGGGAATATTTTTTTTTTCCTTTATTTTGGATTTTTTTTTTACACTTTTGATTTTCATTTTTTAACTTTTTTACGTTGTCCCAGGGCGGGACATCACTGTATTTTATCAGATCGCTGGTCTCACAGTGTGCACAGCACACTGTGAGACCAGCTATCTCACAGGCAGTGCAGGACGCTTCCTCAGCGCCTGCTCTCAGCAGGCACTGAGGAAGCCGCCTCCCTGCAGGACCCGGCGGCCATCTTGGATCCGGGGTCCTGCAGGGAAGAGGCCTTCAGAACAGCGCGGTCACATCGCGCTGTTCTGAGGGCCTCAGGGGAGCACGCAGGGTGCCCAATCCCTGCGCGATGCTCCCCTGTGCCCCTGGTACACCGCAATCATGTCTGATCGCGTTGTGCCAGGGGTTAATGTGCTGGGAGCGGTCCGTGACCACTCCTGGCACATAGTGGCGGGTGCCAGCTGTGATAATCAGCTGACACCCAGCGGCGATCAGCTGCGCTCCTCCCGGGAGCGCAGCTGATCGCCTTGGACGTAATATCCCGTCCATAGGCAGATTGGCACGGTTTGATGGACTGGATAGTACGTCCAATGGCAAAGAGGGGTTAAAAAAACCCCAGTGCTTTCAGACCTCAAATAGTACAACAAATTCATAATCATTTAGAAACAACAATACTAATGTTTTAACTCAGGAAGAGTTCAGAAATCAATATTTTGTGGAATAGCCATGGTTTTTAATCACAGCTTTCATGCGCTTGCCACCAGTCTTTCATACTGCTTCTGGTGCAAAAATTTAAGCACTTCTTTTTTTGATGGCTTGTGACTATCCATCATTCTCTTGATTACATTCCAAAGGTTTTCAATGGGGTTCTGGTCTGGAGAATGGGCTGCCCATGACAGAGTTTTGATGTAGTGGACTCTTAATTTTTTCCAGAGCTGTAATATATATATATATATATATACATATATATACAGTATATATATCTGATTTTATTTGTATTTAATGTTGATTTTAATTATTTGTTTTTTTCATGTTGGTGAAGTCCTTAGGGATGGATCGACACCGCAAAGTGATACTGTTGTTTATAGGGTTAACCTGGTTAAATTAAAACCATTAGGAATCTTTTATACACACCAGTTAGTTTCTAAAGCGGTGACACCCAGAAACTCAGATGGGTTTTACCTGTCGTCATACTACAAATGCGGTACTGATTCATTCCTTACTTGGACCTGGAAGAAGACACATGTAGTGTCGAAACATGTCGTCCAAAAGGGACTGACTGTATGCAAAATTGTTATCGAAAAAACCTGGAACTTTTTAATGGATAAAAAAAAGTTATTTTTTACTCTACCATTGGACTGATTGCTGGAGAAACAAAAGCCATTTATTTTTCATATATATATATATATATAATATATATATATATATATGTATATATTATATATATATATATATATATATATTTAAACGTCCCACACTATCTGTGGATGGGATTACTCACTTTGCTGGTCGTTGAGGCATATGCTGTGACACTCAGGGTTAAAAAAAAGTCCATTTGGTTTATTAAAATACAGCATAAACCACTCCTCAGGAACCTAGTAGCATGCAGTCGCGAGTACAATGTCCTTTAAACATTCAGCTTTATAGAATAAACACAGTCTCTCACTGACCCCGGTCAGCATAACACGGACTTCTGTCCGTTACCTGTTGGTGTCAGCCACACAGGTTCCCGAATTCCTCTTCTCCTCAGAGGTATCCAACAAACACTTCTCTCTGACCCCGGTCAGCATAACACAGATTTCTGTCCGTTACCTGTTGGTGTCGGCCACAAAGGTTCCCGGATACCTCTTATCCTCAGAGGTATCACACAAACACTTCACTGACCCCGTTCAGTATCACCCACAGTTGTCAGACCGTCCACTCCGGAGATATCTCACAGACCTCCTTCCTCTGGCTCAGCCTAGCCAGCACTGCACACAGACCAATCTGTAGTGTCCAACCTGGACACATGGAAATCTGTCCACACTGACAGACTCCCAAACACTCACTGCCATGTGCCAAACACACCTCTATTACTTACCTGTAACCACACCCAGGTACCTATCACATTCCTAGTCACGTGATCATGACATCACCGCAGGTCCTCAAACTCACAACCAGACAAACAGGGAAAAAGGGGCACAGTGAGCACCCTCACCTCGGGGTGAGGTATATGGGTAGCCAGACCCTCCCAACTCTCACAGCTACCCGTAACCCGGACTCAAGTGTGAACAACAATTACTTAGTGCTTACATGTACTAAAGACAAAATACTCTGGGTTACATCAAAGGGAGCAGCCATCCCTGTGATACATACCTCCCATTAATTATGCAGCCATTAGTCACGCTACAATATATATATATAAATTAATCTAATCCTGGTTCCTCTTCAACCGCAGACTCAGTCTTCTCTTCCAGATTGTCTAGCAATGAACCAATGAGGGTGGCTCAATGTAGTGATGCTATCACACCACCTGATGTCCCCTGTGTGGCATTGGCCTCTAACAGACTGCAGGCTGAAAGAAAGGTGTTGGATTATGTAGTGGAGCAATTGTTAACAGGTACACAAATACAACTACCAGACAATGAGGAGACAGTGGTACTAAAACCAACAACTATTTATTTGATTAACACAATCAAAGGGGTGCCAATATTAGGATATAGTGCAAATGTTGAAAGTGAAACAAGTTATGTTACAAGTAGAATAAAGAAATTCAGATGAACAAGATATTGACACAATGCTATTTACACACTATCATTCTATTATTACCATTAAATATCTGTTATACTAGGGCTAGGACGCTGACGATATCAACCCACAGGGCATCACTGGCTGTGCCGTCACTGTCATCACGTGACCATAAAACATTACAAACCAACGAGAAATTGCATTTTACAGGGAAAAAAATTCTAAACATTTTTTACTGCATTATGACTTGTATATAAGGCAAGATTTAAAAAGGATTTACAAAAAAAGATAATTTAAGTAAATCAAAATTTGTGTTTTTAATTAAAAAATAGGAAATTTCAGTTTAATTTATGATGGAAGCAAGAACTGCCAAAATTAAGGGACTCAGATACACCCTGTATTAGATAAAAAGGAGGGCCTCATACACATCCTGTTTAAATTGTAATGTATTGGTAATTCTAGACTTATAAAGGCTATGCACTTTTGAGGGTTATATACCATGGAAATGTACTCCAGACCATGGAATAGTCTATGGGTGAGCAATATAACACCGATAAGGGTATGTGCACACGTTAAGTAAAATTTCTACACCATTTCTGCATCTCTTGGCAGGAAAACGCAGCTGCAAAAAAGCTCATTTTTTGTGCGTTTATGGTGCGTTTTGCCAAAGTTTTGATTGATTTGAGTAAAGTAGATGGTGAAAAATGCAGTGCAAAAACACATAGGGAATTGAGATGCTGCAGATTACTTTCTTCACCAAATCTGCGAATCAAAAATACTCAACATGTGCATGACACTTCAAGATTATCATTCACTTTGCTGGCATCATGTTTTCCTTCAGGTTTTGTCAGAAATCCGCGCAACAAAAACGCACCAAATCTACAACGTGTGCACATGTAAGGAGGCAGTCCGGCTACAGGTACCTGTGCCGCGCCGGGTCCGGAACAGTTGAGGCTGCGTCTCCTGTTTCCTGGGGTAAGAAATAGAGGACTGGACAGGCCCCATGACCCAGGAAGAGGGGGTGTGTTTAGTCAGAGAACCTGGCAGGAAGCTGAGGTAGAAAGCGTACGAAGCTGCAGAGAGGCCCCCGCCGTTAGCGGGCGAGCAGCAAGACAGGCAGGGCGCTCCGCACCCGAACCACCGGCGCTGCAACTGACTGCAGCAGACAGACCCGGTCTGTTATGAATGTGCTAGAGATGGTTTCTGAGCAGAGGCTCCCTCTGGTGGTTACAGACAGTACTGAGCCTTTCAGCGAGGAATGGCAATCTGGGATCGCTGACTGGTCTGATATAAGGGAGGTTCCCTCCCATGATGGTTGCCGGTGATCAATTGTTCTTGTCTCAGTTGTGGTTCCTGGTTCATTTGGAAGTTTGCTTAGTCTTGCCTGCATCGTCTGCTATCAGATAAGATATTTTCTGCTTTTATTTTTGTGCTTGCTTTTTGCATTGTTCCCTGCACTTCTGTGGAGGTCAGCCAGGTCCCCTCCGGGGGCTTGTGCTCCTCTCAGTTTATCTGAAGCCACTGTTATTTGTTCATTTGCTTTTTCCTGTTTTTTCAGTGGCTGCGGCTTAGTTTTGTTACACCAGAGATCTGATTTTAGGTGGTAGAGATCGTGTGATCTCAGGTGTTTTTGCAATCAGAAGAGTTGGTATTTTTTAGGTTTTTTTTTGGATTGCAGTGAGTATCCTTTCCTGTACTTTTCTGTCTAGACAGATTGGGCCCCAGCATTTGCTCATTCTATTTTCTGTCTGTGTCCGTGCTTCTTCTTGTCTAACCGCCATTACATGTTTGGGGGCTTCCTATTTTCTTTGGGGATCTGCTCCGGAGCAGATAGCTTTCATCTTTTTGCCTTTAGGTGTAGTTATCTCTCAGGCTGTGACGAGGCGTCTAGGATCAACGTAGGATCGCTCCACGGCTACCTCTAGTTGTGTGGTTAGTTCAGGGTACTGCAATCCAATAGGTTCCAGCCTCACTGGTGTATTGCCGTTTTTGCTTATTCTCCTCAGCTACCAAAACACAACAGTATCACCGGCCAGAACTGAAAATTATATGGTACTCACAGAAGGGAAAAATAGTGTGGAAAGAAAAAAAATAAGTTGTCAGAGTTGTCAGAGATTTTTTTTTCCTGTTTGTTGCATTTTTTCCCTCTTTTTCTCTGGGTGCTGAGGAGGATTTTTTTTCTCTCAATGGAGCTTGCACAGTTGTCTGGCCGTGTGGATCAGCTTGCCACTGAGGTTCGGAGTATTGGTACCTATCTTGCTAGGTTGCCGGTTGTGGAACCTAGGATTCCCATGCCAGATTTGTTTTTGGGGGATCGGGCTAAATTTCTGAATTTCAAAAATAACTGTAACTTGTTTTTTGCCTTAAAGCCTAAGTCCTCAGGGAACGCAGCATAGCAGGTTCAAATTGTCATCTCTCTCCTGCGCGGCGATGCTCACGATTGGGCTTTTTCCCTGACATCTGGGGATCCTGTTTTGAATGATATTGATGCATTTTTTCTGGCTCTGGGGTTATTGTACGATGAACCTAATGTCACTGATCAAGCTGAAAACACCTTGTTGGCATTAAATCAGGGTTTTGAAGACGCTGAGTTGTACTGTCAGAAATTCCGAAAGTGGGCAGTCCTGACCAAATGGAATGATGATGCTTTGGCAGCCCTTTTTTGGAAGGGACTGTCAGAGAATGTAAAGGATGTTATGGTGGGATTCTCTGCTCCCTCTGGTCTCAATGATTCTATGTCATTGGCTATTCAAATTGACAGAGTTTGCGTGAGCGCAGAGGTATGCGTGAGATAGTGTTGCCTTGTGAGCCAGCTTCTGAGCCCATGCAGTGTGATAGAGTGACTTCTGGGGCACAGCGTCATGAGTTTCGAAAGCGCAATGGGTTATGTTTCTACTGTGGTGACGCCTCTCATGCTATTTCGGTCTGCCCTAAACGGGGAAGACGTTTTGCACGCTCAGTTGTCTTGGGTAGTGTTCAGACTAAATTTCTGTTGACTGTTACCCTGATTTGCTCCCTGTCCACATTTTCTGCTCAGGCTTTTGTTGATTCAGGAGCAGCTATTAACCTGATGGATTTTGACTTTGCCAAACGTTGTGGGTTTCCCATGATACCCCTGCGGAAGTCTATTCCCCTACTGGGCATTGATTCTACCCCTTTGGCGGAGAATAAACCCCAGTTTTCTACTCAGGTGATAATGAGGGTTGAACCAGATCATCAGGAGAGTTGCAAATTTCGGGTGCTGTATAATCTGCATGACATTATTGTACTAGGTTTCCCTTGGTTACAGACTCATAATCCTGTTTTGGATTGGAAATCTGTGTCTGTGACCAGTTGGGGCTGCCAATGTGTTAATGCTGACACTCCTGTTTTTTCTGCCTCTCCCAAGTCTCAGGATGTTCCTGACTTTTTGACTGATTTTTCGGATGTATTTAGTGAAAGTAAATCTGCATCCTTGCCCCCTCACAGGAGCTATGATTGCGCTATTGAATTAGTGCCTGGTTGTAAATTTCCTAAAGGTCGCCTTTTTAACTTGTCTGTACCTGAACACGATGCTATGCGATCTTATATCAAGGAGTCATTGGAGAAGGGTCATATCAGACCATCCTCTTAACCGTTGGGTGCTGGTTTTTTCTTTGTGGCCAAAAAGGATGGTTCATTGAGCGTGTATTGATTATCGTCTCTTGAATAGATCACTGTGAAGTATCAATATCCGTTACCCTTGATTTCTGACCTGTTTTCCAGGGTGAAAAGTGCTAGTTGGTTTACCAAGCTTGACCTCAGGGGGGCGTATAACCTTATTCGCATTAAGCACGGGGATGAATGGAAGACGGCGTTTAATACCCCAGAGGGGCATTTTGAGTACCTAATGATGCCCTTTGGGCTCACTAATGCTCCTTCCGTCTTCCAATCCTTCATGAATGATATTTTCAGGGATTTTTTGGATAAATTTCTGATTGTTTATTTGGATGATATCTTGATTTTTTCCAAAGACTGGGACTCTCATGTGAAACATGTTCGGACTGTGCTCCAGATTTTGAGAGAGAATGCACTGTATGTGAAGGGATCAAAGTGTCTTTTTGGCGTACAGAAGGTCTCATTTCTGGATTCATTTTGTCTCCGTCTGTTATTGAAATGGACCCGGTCAAGGTTCAGGCCATCTGTGATTGGGTCCAACCTACTTCATTAAAGGCTCTTCAGAGATTTTTAGGTTTTGCCAATTTTTATAGTAAATTTATTGGTAATTTCTCCGGTATTGTTAAACCATTGACTGATTTGACCAAAAAGGGTTCTGATGTGGTGAATTGGCCTCCTGAGGCAGTCTCTGCATTTCAGGAACTTAAGCAGAGAGTCACTTCTGCTCCTGTTCTACGGCAGCCTGATGTTTCTCTACCGTTTCAGGTGGAGGTTGATGCCTCTGAAATTGGGGCAGGTGCCGTTTTGTCCCAAAGAGATCCAGAGACCTCTAAGAGTAACCCTTGTGCCTTTTTCTCTCGAAAATTTTCTCCAACTGAACGTAATTATGACGTGGGTAATAGGGAGTTATTGGCCATGAAGTGGGCCTTTGAAGAGTGGAGACATTGGCTGGAAGGAGCCAAACATCAGGTGGTGGTCCTCACGGACAATAAGAATCTGGTTTATCTCGAATCAGCCAAGCGACTTAATCCTAGACAGGCCAGGTGGGCCTTGTTTTTCACACATTTTAATTTTGTGGTTTCTTTTCTTCTGGGCACTAAGAATGTTAAGGCGGATGCCCTCTCGAGGAGTTTCTTTGCGGACTCTCCTGAGTTATCTGATCCTACTGTTATTTTGAAAGAGGGTGTAGTTCTTTCCGCCATCTTGCCCAATTTGAGACTGGCTCTGGAAGGGTGTCAGGAGGATAAACCTGAGGGCTGCCCTATTGGGAAATTGTTTGTCCCAGACCAGTGGAAGAAGAGTGTGATGTCTGAGATTCATTGTTCCGCATTGGCTGGTCATCCCGGGATTTTTGGTACCAGAGACTTGGTGAGTCGCTCCTTTTGGTGGCCTACTTTGTCTCGAGACGTCAGGGAATTTGTGCAGTCCTGCGGGACTTGCTCTCGCTCCAAGCCTTGCTCTCGCTCTAGTGGTTTGTTAATGCCAATACCTGTGCCCAAGAGGCCATGGACCCATATCTCTATGGATTTTATTTCCGACCTCCCTGTTTCTCAGAGAATGACCGTTATCTGGGTAATCTGTGATAG
This sequence comes from Oophaga sylvatica, assembly GCA_033576555.1. NCBI lineage: Eukaryota > Metazoa > Chordata > Amphibia > Anura > Dendrobatidae > Oophaga > Oophaga sylvatica. The sequence continues at coordinate 721,989,240 of JARQOD010000001.1, forward strand.
GTTTTCCAAGATGATACATCTTGTGCCATTACCTAAGTTACCTTCCTCCTCCGAATTGGTGCCTTTGTTCCTTCAGCACGTGGTTCGATTACATGGCATTCCGGAGAACATTGTGTCTGACAGAGGAGTCCAGTTTGTTTCCAGATTTTGGAGGACATTTTGTTCTAAACTTGGTGTTCAATTATCTTTCTCCTCTGCTTTTCATCCTCAGACCAATGGACAAACCGAGAGAACAAGCCAGACCTTGGAGACTTATTTGAGATGTTTTGTGTCTGCTGATCAAGATGACTGGGTCTCTTTTTTGCCTTTGGCTGAGTTTGCTCTTAATAATAGGGCTAGCTCTGCCACCTTGATGACTCAATTTTTCTGCAATTTTGGGTTTTACCCTCGATTTTCTTCGGGACAGGCGGAGGCTTCTGTCTGTCCGTGTGTTGACTCTGTTGTGGAGCGAATGCAGCAGATTTGGGACCAGGTAGTGGAGAGGTTGTCTCTCTCTCAGGAGAAGGCCCAACGGTTTGCCAACCGGCATAGGATTGATGGTCCTCGGTTTAAAGTGGGGAACTTGGTTTGGTTGTCCTCAAGAAATATCCCTATGAGGGTTGCATCTCCAAAGTTTAAGCCTAGGTTCATTGGACCTTATAAGATCATGGAGATTCTTAATCCTGTTTCCTTCCGTTTGCTTCTTCCAGGGACATTTAAGATCTATAACGTGTTCCACAAGTCCTTATTAAAGAGGTTTGTCGAGCCAGTGGTTCCTATGGCTGCGCCCCCATGACCCTGTTTTGGTTGAGGGCAATCTGGAGTATGTGGTTGAGAAAATATTGGATTCTCGTTTTTCTAGACAGAAACTCCAGTATTTGGTTAAGTGGAGAGGTTATGGTCAGGAGGACAATTCTTGGGTGTTTGCTTCGGACATCCATGCTAGGAGACTGATCCGTGCCTATCACCGAGCTCATCCTAATCGGCCTGGTTGCACAAGTGAGGGTTTGGTGACCCCTCCTCAAGGGGGGTTACTGTTATGAATGTGCTAGAGATGGTTTCTGAGCAGAGGCTCCCTCTGGTGGTTACAGACAGTACTGAGCCTTTCAGCGAGGAATGGCAATCTGGAATCGCTGACTGGTCTGATATAAGGGAGGTTCCCTCCCATGATGGTTGCCGGTGATCAATTGTTCTTGTCTCAATTGTGGTTCCTGGTTCATTTGGAAGTTTGCTGAGTCTTGCCTGCATCTTCTGCTATCAGATAAGATATTTTCTGCTTTTATTTTTGTGCTTGCTTTTTGCATTGTTCCCTGCACTTCTGTGGAGGTCAGCCAGGTCCCCTCCGGGGCTTGTGCTCCTCTCAGTTTACCTGTAGCCACTGTTATTTGTTCATTTGCTTTTTCCTGTTTTTTCAGTGGCTGCGGCTTAGTTTTGTTACACCAGAGATCTGATTTTAGATGGTAGAGATCGTGTGATCTCAGATGTTTTTGCAATCAGAAGAGTTGGTATTTTTTAGGGTTTTTTTTGGATTGCAGTGAGTATCCTTTCCTGTACTTTTCTGTCTAGACAGATTGGGCCCCAGCGTTTGCTCATTCTATTTTCTGTCTGTGTCCGTGCTTCTTCTTGTCTAACCGCCATTACATGTTTGGGGGCTTCCTATTTTCTTTGGGGATCTGCTCCGGGGCAGATAGCTTTCATCTTTCTGCCTTTAGGTGTAGTTATCTCTCAGGCTGTGACGAGGCGTCTAGGATCAACGTAGGAACCTCCACGGCTACCTCTAGTTGTGTGGTTAGTTCAGGGCACTGCAATCCAATAGGTTTCAGCCTCTCTGGTGTATTGCCGTTTTTGCTTATTCTCCTCAGCTACCAAAACACAACACCGGTGGCCTAGAGACAGTTTTGGCACAGGCAGGTGGCGTGCAGCAGGCTGAGAGGAGTGCTCTGTCCCCAGAGCACCGGTGCATCCGTTAACTCCCGCCGCTACCAGCAGGGACTTGAGAGAGAGGTGTGCAAGGTGCCCGGTGACTGCCAGAGAGCAAGGTGCCGTACGTTCCGTGTCCGTGAGTACAGCGCACGTCATGCCACATAAAAGAAACCGTGTATGGGACAGACACTTGCACCATGATTTGCCAGTTGATACTTACCGGTCTACTTTGGAATCAGACAGCGCTGCGGCCTTAATTGACTCGGCCGCATCAACTTATCGACTAGGGGCTCAGCGGAAGGTACCGGAGACCGACTGCTGCCGCCAGAAGACAGATCCTTGTTTCCTACATGACCTTCTTAGATAAGCATCGCGCCGGCCGTTGTTGGCGCTATTGACTTTCCAGCCGAAGTCACAGACTGAGGAACTTCTGCCGTTACTTTTGTTCCTTAACTCTGCATATCCTTTGCAAATTGAACAGTTTATTCCCTAATTTAACTGTTTACCTCACTGCGTGGAGTCTCCCGTTGTTAATTAAAGTTGTTAACCCGCTTCCTGTGCGTCACTGCATCCCGCAACCTGTTACACTCACAGCCTAAATTTTTTAAGACTTTTTTGAGGGTTCTATACCAATAAAATGTACCCAAGAACATGTTTCCTAGGAAAATTAGCTTCAGCAGAGCCTGTTTCTGCTTCTCTGAGGAAGTGCTGCAGAGCTTCCAGCTTCTGGCTGATGTGGATGACGTGCTTGGGGTTAGCCCATCGGTGTTAGAGGGAGTGCAGGAATTGCTGTAGGAGGAGGAGGAAATCCTACTTGAAGTAGGGCCAGCAATCCTTGGCTTTGGGAGCACATGCGCCGTGCCAGGGTGTGACTCGGCCTCAGCCTCCACAATGTTCAACCAGTGTGCCATCAGGGACAAGCTCTTTTCCGTGTAAGGTCATTAAGTGGACAATGCCACTAAGTGCATTTGTCGGGGCTCGGGTGATGTTCCTGGACACGTCTTGGTACAATGCGGGGATGCCACAACTGGAGAAAAAGTGTCGGCTGGGGACCAAATACCAAGGTACGGCTGCTGCCAGGAGTTGGTGGAAATCCTACGTGTCTACCAGCCTAAATGGCAACATTTCCATGACAAGCAGCCTGGAAATGTGCCTGTTTAGCATTTGGGCCTATGGGTGGGTGCCTGGGAACCTTCTTTTTTGTTTCAAGGCCTGGGGTAGGGACAGCTGAACGCTGTGTCGGGACAAGGATTTGGTGCCTGATGATGGTAAGTCAGAATGTGCAAAGATAGGTGCAGGGCAGTCGGCATCTGCGCCAGTGTTTTGGACAGGGAATTGGGAATCACCTAGCACAGGGGAAGAGGCAGTGGTGTCACCCGATGGCACCGATCATGGACCCTGATGTTCAGCCCACCTAGTCAGATGCTTAGATGACATGTGCCTGGCCTGATCATTCTGGTGGTGGTTAGATTCTTAGTGGTCAGGCCCCTGCTGATCTTAGCAGGGCACAGGTTGCAGATGACCATTTTGTTTGTCTCAGAACTCTTTAAAAAGTCCAAGACTGGGGAACACCTAACTCTTTGATGGAGAAATTCAGGAGGGTCTGTGGTTTACGGAACAGTTGCCCTCTTTGTCCCTCTGGTCACACCACTGCCTCTTCCTGTCTGTTTCAGTGCTGCTGATCTCTCCCCCTTAGCCCTCTGCATGCCAGATGCCCAGGTTGGGTCAGTGACTTCATCATCCACCACTAGTGATGAGCGAATTTGTTCAGAAAACGATCGCCAAACATAAATTCGGAACGAATATGGTGTTAAGGACTGCGGAGCTCACCAAATAAATATAAATAATAGATGCGTTCGCAGCCCGGGGTCCACCGTGCAGGCAGAGCCTGCTGCTAGTAAGATGACAGGATATGGCGATATAAGCGAGCTCTGTTACTTCACAGAGTCGCAGACATAGACGTTGTGGCACTATATGGCGGTATGAGCGAACGCTGTTACACCACAAGAGTCGCTGAGGTATGGACTGTGTCCTGTTAACACCACAGGGGTACACAGATAACTGCTGTGCGGATAGCAGTCCGTGGTCATGCAGTCAGCAATGCAAACAAGCAACTCCTCACCGGAGTAGCCGGTATTCTAGAGGCTATTACAGCCAAGCCCTGAACACGTGCATACAAAACTCCTCACCGGAGGTGCCGGTATTCTAGGGACTTATTTTAGCCGAGCCCTAACCGCATACGTGCATGATCACACTGGCGCAAAGCACATAACACAATAGATACTAGCGCATGGCCGTGCGGCCTTGCAACCCTTTTATAGCAGCAACTACAAGACCTTCCAGAAAAGGACCAATGAGAAACTGTTCCAGAACGCAAGCAGTTTCAGGACCAACCTGGCGGACCAATGGGAGTCGTTGCTGTCACCGAGCATGTGACCCCTGATCTCCAATGGGAGATCTTGCCCTGGCCATGCTCAGATGGAGAAAGCGAGGACTTAGACCCAGAGCTGCCTGCTCCAGCACTGGTTATAATAGAGGAACCAGGAGAGGCAGCAACAAGCCTCTGCACAGTATTAGACCGAGCGAGACGCTGGGACTGACGTATCCGCTGAGCAGGCTCCACTGCGGCCGGAGATGGATGGGGGACAGCAGCGTGACTGGTTCGAGATTCTCCTTGTGCAGCATTGGGAGCTCGATCCCTAACATATGGCACATTGGATTCGTAATTTGAAACACAAGCAAAATTTTATAAAAATCTGAAAAAATCAGTACAATTTGGTAAAAGTGCGGGAAAATATTTGCCTTGCCACAAAAGTATTTTCAGCAATTTAGCAATGATAATGGTGGTGTATTATGAGCGTTTGGCACGTGTATGATGAGGGGAGGGGGTTTGCAGAGCTCAGAGGTGCGGCGTTCTTGTAAACAGTCATTTTTTCTTTTTTCCTAACTTTGTGGGCACATTGCGGCTAGCCAATTAGGGCGCAGGAAACACCCACAATGTCCTGACACAACGGCTTGTGTCTTTGGCTGCTGAAATCACATATACCTCTCCATATAAATAGTGCACATCTTGTTTTAGCGCCATTTTGACACTGTAACAGTGCAGCGAGGCTGCTCCTGACACTGGCACTGTTAGCAGCAAGATTTTAGCTAGCTAGCTAGGAGATTGTATATCAGTCAGATAGTGTAGCTAGCTAGTGTCCACTGTGGCTGTTAAATTTACCTTCCAGCACTTTTTTTTTTTGGCCATTACTGAGGTCAACAGACAAAGCCAGCAGGGCACATGTCCCACAAGTGTGTTGTGCACTGCTTCTATTGTGCTCTATGTGAAACAACCTGAAACTGTCTGAAGATCTAAGGCACATTAAAAAATTTTTTTTAATTTTTCAGTTACAAAAAGTTAGACAACGCACCGTATCACATTTTGTCATTTTGTTGGGTTGAAATTAAGCTGTAGAGGCCTAATACAGAGGCCACAAAAATCCTTCTTTTCCTAGTGTCATACAGTAGGGGACCTGACTTTCAAACAGTTTGCAGCATAAAATTCTTTGTCATACAGGCCTCATCCACACTCAAACAATTCTTTTCTTCGCTTCCTCTGGTTCATGTTGAGTGTGATACACACCATGTCACCAAACAGCACAGTATCTGTAGCACTCTATGCAGGCCCACTTACTGATTCCAAGATTGTATACACCTGTGATGCTAATTAGTGGACACACCTTGATTTAACATGTCCCTTTTGTCACATTATTTTCAGTGGTACCATCATTTCTGTCCAGGCCTATTTCATGAGTTTTATTTTTTTTTAAATTCTGTGGAAGCATGGTTGAAAAGCAATGTCTGACTTTCATTTGTTCATTTTCATAGATTTTTGATTTCTTATTACTTTTGTCAGGTTCAAGTCATTTTTGTGACCACTGTGGGTTTTTTCTGTCATTAAACGAAGGGTACTAACAATTTTGACCATGTGTGTACAACCTCCGGCATGTCAATTCGTCAATGCCAAAACATTAGCTGCAGCAGTGGTCGAAGTGGAAGAAGCAATTTCTGTAAGTCCTTTGACACTTTTTTAGACCAACTCGTTCACCAGCACAACAGAGTCCAAGTCTTACATGTAGTGAACGAATGGAGAGCATGGTGCAAGAGTATGTAGAACTGAATATCAATACCATCAGGAAGGGTTTATACCCTTTCACATTTTGGTTTTATAATCTATACAGGGTTGGAGTGATCCATTCTTCTTTTTAATGAAGAAAAACCCGGCCCCAGCAGGTGAGGAGGACTTCTGAGTGAACCCCCTGGCCAAATTCTCTTGAATGTAGTCCAACATAGCTTGAGTCTCAGCTGGGGACAGAGGGTAAATTCGGCCTCTAGGGGGTGTAGATCCGGGAATCAAGTCGATAGGGCAGTCGCACGGACTGTGGGGCGCAAAGTCTCTGCTTCCTTTTTGTCAAATACATTGCCAAAGGACCAATAGGCATGTGGCAAACCGGTCAGCCATGCTGGGAAGATGGGCCTTAGCCGACGTACTTGAGCCAGACAATTCTCATGACAGGAATGCCCCCAGTGGAGCACCGCTCCAATTCTCCAGTCCAACACAGGTACGTGCTGTCATAGCCATGGTAGGCCTAAGAGAAAGACATGAGACATGTGAGAAAAAACGTAGAAGACTATCTTCTCAGTATGAAGCATCCTAATGCAGACATCAAGTGGCTCAATAGTCAGACAAATCGTCTCCTGAAGAGTTCTCCCATTGACAGATGTTATTGCCAGAGGGTTTTGAAGCAGATGAACTGGGAATTGGAATCAATCCACTACAGCCTTGAGGATAAAATTTCCAAATATGCTGACTCAATAAAATGTGATTCACCAGTTGTCACGGCCACAGTAAGAGTCAGGGGTAGAGAGATGTCTTTACCGTCTAGGAACGCCTCTCCTACCAATCCTAGATGCTGGAGTTTCTCTGACTTCCCCAGACAGGCTCGAATGAAGTGACCCATGACTTTACAATAGAGGCACTGGCCTTTAGCGCGGCGATCCCCCTGTCACTGATTGGCAATGGCAAAGCGGTCAACCTGCATGGGTTCAGGTGAGACCTTGACAGGAGAGGGCGAAGGAACAATCGGCCTTTGAAAAGATGGAGCCAGCCGCAGCGGTCCTTTTTTCACGTGCCATCTCACAGGCACGCTCTCGGAAATGACGGTCTATATGGATGGCGAGGGAGATTAGGTCTTCGAAGATAGTTGGTAGGTCTCGACCGGTTAGTTCATCCTTAATGTTCCTGGAAAGCCCCTCCCAGAATGTCACCACCAAATCTTCTGTATTCCATCCGAGTTTGGATGCCAGAGTGCGGAAGCATAGCACATATTGTCCCACAGATGAATTGGACAGATGTAAACGGAGAAGAGCAGAAGCTGAAGAGGTGGTTCACCCGGGTTCATTGAATGCTTTGCGAAAAGCAACAAGAATACAGGCAATTGGAGATAATTGGCTCCTCTCTCTCCCATAATGGGTTCAACCACGCCAGGGCCTTGCCTCCAAGATGCGACATAAGGAATGCCAACTTTGCTCAGTCCAATGGGAAGTGGTGAGGAAGATTTTCAAAATGTAGCCGGCACTAATTGATAAACCCGCGGCAGAGCTTCGGATTGCTGTTAAAGCGTGGTTGAGCTGTGAGTCGGGGGCCTGGACCTCGAACTAGGCAAACAGTCTGGGAAGTTTCCAGAGAAGACACAGCTGCTTCAATATGCATGAACTCTGAAGAGATGTTTAAGGCCTTCAACTTGGTAGTCAGGGACTGTAACTGCATGGACATCCCCTCCTGTGTGTCTTTCTGTTGGCAAAGCTCTTGGAACATGGTACGAACAGGCAGGATCTGCACCAGAGTGGAGCAGGCAGGATCTGCACCAGAGTGCAGCAGGCAGGATCTGCACCAGAGTGCAGCAGGGACTGGTACGCAACCTTACACAACTTAGACTTTGGAACAGGAAGGTTGCTCAGGCACCTCCCCAATGGCGAGGAAGCAATATATACATAATGCCCCACAGCGATTGGCTGGGGAAGAAATAGCAAGTGCACGCACTGGCCCTTTAAGAGGGTGGGAGCGTGCATGCTCTAAGGACATGACTGGAGGCCTGGCTGGAAGGTCTGCTGGAAGCATGCAGAGCATGGGTAAGGGAAGAACCGACCACAACGTGGGTGAGTGAAGTGACATGCCGGAGACCCTGTCTGTCAGAGCAGGGATCCGGCATGGTGCTAACACTAGTTGAGCTGCTGGTGCCTGTTGTATCCCCCTCTCTGTATTGATAGGACGATTAATAATTTAAACTCTGAATAAATTAAAAGGCAATGCGAGCTTTAGTAATATAGCAAAAAAATCAAATTTATATACAGTAGCATGTAAAAGTTAGGGTACCCCGGGTCAAAATTACTGTAATTGTGAACAGTTAAGCAAGTTGAAGTGAAATGATCGCTAAAAGGCCTAAAGATAAAGATGACATATTTCCTTTGTATTTTAGGCATTAAAAACTAATAATTTTGATCAAGGTTTTAGAGCTTAATTAGCCTGTTAATTTGTGATGCAAATTTTCCAGCTTTATAAAAACTCAACCTCCTCTAACCTTATGCCAAAAAACAGAAAGCATGGGTTATTCTATGCAGCTGCACTCTGAATATGAAAATGGTGGTGGCCCACAAAGCAGGAGAATGATTTAAGAAGATAGCAAAGCATTTTCAAGTTGCCTTATCTTCAGTTGGAAATGTAATTAAGAAATGGAAGTTAACAGGAATGGTGGAGTTCAAGATAATGTCTGGATGACAAAGCAAAATTTCAGTGAGAGCTGCTCGTAGGATTGCTGGAGAGGCAAATCAGAATCCTCGCTTGACTGCAAAAGACCTTCAGAAAGATTTAGCAGACTCTAGAGTTGTGGTACATTGTGCTACTGCTCAGAGACACCCTCACAAATACGGCCTTCATGGAAGAGTCATCAGAAGAAAACCTCTCCTGCATCCTCACCATAAAATTCAGAGTCAGAAGTATGCAAAAAAACATCTAAACAAGCCTGATGCATTTTGCAAACAAGTCCTATGGACCGATGAGGTTAAAATAGAACTCTTTGGCCACAATATTCAAAGGTATATATGGAGAAAAAAGGGCTCAGAATTTCAGGAAAAGAACATCTCGCCAACCATTAAGCATGGAGGTGGAACAATCATGCTTTGTGATTGTGCTGCAGCCAATGGCACGGGAAACATTTAACGGGTAGAGGGAAGAATGGATACAATGAAATTTCAACAAATTATTGATGCAAACATGACACCATCTGTAAAAAAAAGCTAAAGTTGAAAAGAGGATAGCTTCTACAAATGAATACTGATCCTAAACACATGTCAAAATCCACAATAGACTACCTCAAAAGGCGCAAGCTGAAGGTTTTACAATGGCCCTCACAATCCCATGATCTAAAGATCATTGAAAATCTGTGGCTAGACCTCAAATTAGCAGTGCATGCAAGATAACCCTTGTTTGAAAATCCCTCAAAAAGGATTGAAAGACTCTTGGCTGGCTACAAAAAGCGTTTACAAGCTGTGACACTTTCAAAAGGGGGATCTACTAGTACTAACCATGCAGGTTGCCCAAAGTTTTGCAATTTTTAAAATGTAAAAGATGAAAAAATAATAATAATAATAAAATATTATATATTTGCCTAAAATACAAAGGAAATGTCATCTTTAACTTAAGGCCTTTTAGAGATCATTTCATCTTCAACTTGTTTAACTGTTCACAATAAGAGTCATTTTGACTAAGGGTGCTCAAAATTTTTCATGCCACTATATGTTTAAAAGCAGTATTCCCATCTGCAAGATCCTATCCCAATATATAGTATGTGTAGTAATAAATATAAGTATAGTTCTGATTAGCTATAACTCTTACCCCATGTGCAGGACATATAGTGACTGCAATGCCATGCATATGAGGTAAGCGACATAGCTGATCAGAAGGCCTATACTACATTTCTATTTGGAGATATTTGATAATATTACAACTACTACAAATTGGTATACGATCTCGGAGATGGGCCCTTTGCATTGCATTATATGTACACACATATTTAATGTAAAGCCCTTTAACCCCTTCACCCCCAAGAGTGGTTTGCACGTTAATGACCGGGCCAAGTTTTACAATTCTGACCACTGTCTCTTTATGAGGTTATAACTCTGGAATGCTTCAATGGATCTTCACGATTCTGAGAATGTTTTCTCGTGACATATTGTACTTCACGTTAGTGGTAAAAATTTCTTCGATATAACTTGCGTTTATTAAACCGCAAATATGGCGAAAATTTAGAAAAAATGTTTTCCCTTAAAACAGAGAAATATGTCACACAAAATAGTTAATAAATAACATTTCCCACATGTCTACTTTTCATCAGCACAATTTTGGAACCAAAATTTTTTTTTGTTAGGAAATTATAAGGGTTAAAAGTTGACCAGCGATTTCTCATTTTTACAACAAAATTTACAAAGCCATTTTTTTTAGGGACCACATCACAAGTGAAGTCACTTTGAGGGGTCTATATGGCAGAAAATACCCAAAAGTGACACCATTCTAAAAACTGCACCCCTCAAGGTACTCAAAACCACATTCAAGAAGTTTATTAACCCTTCAGGTGCTTCACAGGAGCTGAAGCAACATGGAAGGAAAAAATGAACATTTAACTTTTTAGTCACAAAAATTATCTTTTACAAAATTTTTTTTCTATTTTCACAAGGGTAAAAAGAGAAAATGGACAGATAAAGTTGTTGTGCAATTTCTCCTGAGCACGCCAATACCCATATGTTGGGGGAAACCACTGTTTGGGCACACGGCAGAGCTCGTAAGGGAAGGAGCGCCGTTTGACTTTTTCAAACCAAAATTGGCTGGAATTGAGATTGGACGTCATGTCAGTTTGGAGAGCCCCTGATGCACCTAAACAGTGGAAACCCCCCACAAGTGACACCATTTTGGAAACTAGACCCCCTTTGGAGCTTATCTAGATCTGTTGTGAGCACTTTGAACCCCAAGTGTTTCACAAAAGTTTATAATGCCTGGGTGTGAAAAAAAAACAAAACAATTTTCCACAAAAATTATTTTTTAGTCCCAAATTTTTGATTTTTCCCATGGAAATTGGACCCCAAAAGTTGTTGTCCAATTTGTCCTGAGTACGCTGATACCCCTTATGTGGGGGTGGAACTGTTTGGGCGCACGGCAGGGCTTGGAAAAGAAGTAATAAAGTTTTGGAATGCAGACGTTGATGGGGTCATGTTCCGTTTACAGTGCTGATACCCCATATGTGGGGGTAAACCACTGTTTGGGTGCACGGCAGAGCTCGAAATGGAAGGAGCACCATTTGACTTTTTCCAACCAAAATTGGCTGGAATTGAGATTGGACGCCATGTTGCATTTGGAGAGCCCCTGAAGTGCCTAAACAGTGGAAACCCCCCACAAGTGACCCCATTTTGGAACCTAGACCCCCTAATGAACTTATCTAGATCTGTGGTGAGCAATTTGAACCCCCCCAAGTGCTTCACACAAGTTTATAGCATAGAGCCGTAAAATTAAAAAATCATATTTTTTCCACAAAAATGATCTTTTCATCCCAATTTTTATTTTCCCAAGGGTAACAAGACCCCAAATGTTATTGTGCAATTTGTCCTGAGTATGCTGATACCCCATATGTTGGGTTAAACCACTGTTTGGGTGCATGGCAGAGCTCGGAAGGGAAGGAGCGCCGTTTGACTATTTCAACGCAGAATTGGCTGGATGCCATGTCGTGTTTGGAGAGCTCCTGATGTGCCTAAACAGTGGAAACCCCCTCAAATGGCACCATTTTGGAAACTAGACCCCTCAAGGAACTTATCTAGATGTGTGGTGAGAATTTTGAACCCCAGGTGTTTCACTAAAGTTTATAACGCCCGAGCATGAAAATAAAAAAATCTTATTTTTTCCACAAACATGATATTTTAGTACCCAACTTTTTATTTTCCCAAGGGTAACAGGAGAAATTGGACCCCAAAAGTTGTTGTCCAATTTGTTCTGAGTACGCTGATACCCCATATATGGGAGAAAACTACTGTATGGGCAAACGTCAGTGCTCGGAAGGGAAGTAGTGACGTTTTGGATTGCAGACTTTGATGGAATGGTCTGAGGGCAACATGTCGCGTTTGGAGAGCCCCTGATTTGCCTAAACAGTGGAAACACCCAACAAGTGACCTCATTTTGGAAAATAGACCCCCCAAGAAACTTATCTAGATGTGTGGTAAGCACTTTGAACCGCAAAGTGCTTCACAGAAGTTTATAACGTACAGCCGTAAAAATAAAAAATCCTTTTTTTTTTACAAAAATGATTTTTTCTCCCCCAATATTTTATTTTCACAAGGGTAACAGGAGAAATTGGACCCCAAAAGTTGTTGTCCAATTTGTACTCAGTGCGCTGATACCCCATATGTGGGAGAAAACTACTGTATGGGCACACATCAGGGCTCGGAAGGGAAGTAGTGACGTTTTGGATTGCAGACTTTGATGGCATGGTCTGCGGGCGTCATGTTGCACTTGGAGAGCCCCTGATGTGCCTAAACAGTGGAAACCCCACAAGTGACCCCATTTTGGAAAATAGACCCCACAAGGAACTTATCAGATGTGTGGTGAGCGCTATGAAGCCTCAAGTGCTTCACAAAAGTTTATAACGTACAGCCGTAAAAACAAAAAATCATTTTTTTTTTACAAAAATGATATTTTCGCCCCCAATTTTTTATTTTCCCAAGGGTAACAGAAGAAATTGGACCCCAAGAGTTATTGTGCAATTTGTCCGGAGTACGCTGATACCCCATATGTGGGGGTAAACTACTGTTTGGGCGCATGGCAGAGCTCAGAAGTGATGGAGCACCGTTTGACTTTTTCAACGCAGAATTGCCTGGAATTGAGATCAGATGCCATGTCACATTTGGAGAGCTCCTGATGTGCCTAAACAGTGGAAACCCCCCAATTCTAACTCCAACCCTAACCCCAACACACCCCTAACCCTAGTCCCAACCCTAACCATAACCCTAACCACAAACCTAACCCTGACACAACTCTAACCCTAAACCCAACCCTAACCCTAATCCCAACTGTGGCCCCAACCCTAACCCTAACTTTAGCCGCAACCCTAACCCTAACCCTAATGGGAAAATGGAAATAAATACATTTTTTTAATTTTATTATTTTTCCCTAACTAAGTGGCTGATAAAGGGGGGTTTGATTTACTATTAATAGCGGGTTTTTGTGATTGGCAGCTGTCACGCTAAAAGACGCTTTTTATTGCAAAAAATAGTTTTTGCATCACCACATTTTGAGAGCTATAAATTTTGCTTATTTTGGCCCACAGAGTCATATGAGGTCTTATTTTTTGCGGTATGAGTTGATGTGTTTATTGCTACCATTTTTGAGCATATGACATTTTTTGATCGCTTTTTATTACGATTTTTGGGAGGTTAGAATGAACAAAAATCAGCAATTCATGAATTTCTTTTTGGGGGGGACGTTTATACCGTTCCTCGTGTGGTAAAATTGATACCGCAGTTTTATTCTTCGGGTTAGTACGATTACGGCGATACCTCATTTATATCATTTTTTATGTTTTGGCGCTTTTATACAATAAAAACAATTTTATATAAAAAATAATTATTTTTGCATCGCTTTATTCTGCAGGCTATAACTTTTTTATTTTTTCGCTGATGATGCTGTTTGGTGGCTCGGTTTTTGCAGGACAAGATGATGTTTTCAGCGGTACCATGTTTATTTATATCGGTCTTTTTGATCGCGTGTTATTCCACTTTTTATTGGGCGGTATGATGATAAAGCATTGATTTTTTGCTTTGTTTTTTTTTTTTAAGGGGTTCACAAAAGGGGTTAACTAGTGGGAAAGTTCTATAGGGCGGGTCGTTACGGACGTGGCGATACCAAATATGTGTACTTTTATTGTTTTTTTTTTTTTATTTACAGGAAGAAATGAATTTATTGGGGAATATTTTTTTTTTCCTTTATTTTGGAATTTTTTTTTTACACAAGAGATTTTCATTTTTTTACTTTGTCCCAGGCTGGGACATCACTGTATAAAGTCAGATCGCTGGTCTGACAGTGTGCACAGCAATCTGTGAGACCAGCGATCTCACAGGCACTGCTGCAGTTTTCCTCAGCGCCTGCTCTCAGCAGACACTGAGGAAGCCGCCTCCCTGCAGGACCCCGCGGCCATCTTGGATCCGGGGTCTTGCAGGAAGGAAGGCCTCAGAACAGCGCAATCACATCGCGCTGTTCTGAGGGTCTCAGGAAGCACGCAGGGAGCCCCCTCCCTGCGCGATGATTCTCTGTGCCCCCGGTACACCGCGATCATGTTTGATGGCAGTGTGCCAGGGGTTAATGTGCCGGGAATGGTCTGTGACCAATCCTGGCACATTGTGCTGGGTGTCAGCTGTGATAATCAGCTGACACCCGGCCGCGATCGGCCGCGTGTCCGATCGCATGGGACGTACTATCCCGTCCATTGTCAGATTGTCCCGGGTTTTATGGACAGGATAATACGTCGGATGGCAGAAAGGGATTAAAACATAGAAAACAAAAAAAGAATTGGTATGTTGTCACCTCTGCATCTGAAGCTCCATTGCAAATACCATCACATTTGAGCGGAAAAACAGTGCTGCATACAGTGCTGTTCTTTCCGTCAGAATGACAGACGCCTTGACATAACCCAACAGATCCACCAGTTAGTAGGTTCCATCAGTCACCATAAGTGCCCATTAGGATATGGAGCTCGCATTACGTAATTTTCAGTTTTCCATTTATACGATGGTATTGATGAAAAGCCTGAAATCTATATGTAAACTCAGCCCTGTGTAAAATGTATAAGATTCTGTTCTGTCGCAAAATAATTTATCACTGATGTATATATATCTGCTCTGATAATCACCAGCTTGTAGCCCACACACAAAACAGGGCAGAAGTCTTACATTATTTATCGTCCCCGTTCATACCTAGGAGAGTGGTTGTGTTGGCAGCCATACTGTCTGGAGAGCATCGCTACCTACTGGCACAGGGATGGAGTGAAGGATGTGGGAATCCCATACACATTCTTCAGTGAGTGATGAGGTGACAATCCTCTAATGGAAGGGAGTGTGCTTTTAGGGAACTGGCTCCGTGAAGAGACAAATCTCAGACGTTGGTATGCAGTATGATTAACCCCTTTTTCTGCATCAATGCAAAATTGTCTTTCATAATAAATTATTTTCTGATATTGCTTGTTAAATGTGTCTTTATGGATTATGATTTGATGACCAAATTATTTGTTTCATATTTTCCATTATTTTTGGACTCTGAAAGCTGACAATCAGGAAGTGAAGATGTTAATAAAAATTGTTGGGAATTTCTAGCTGGTAGTGATTGTATAAAACATTGGAAAGGGGAAGCCGGAGCCCACGAGGTAGAGGCGTGTAAACAGCTGCTCAGTTACCCCTCTGCCCTGCCCTTCACCTCGCTTCCTCTCCAGAGACTGTCATTTCCTTCACTAATCAGCACATGATTTGGGGTAATTGGACTTTCCACGAATGGAAAGGAGAGGGACAGAGAACCAGCTACTGGCAGACTACATGCACATCATGTCCACTGGCACAAATAAGTGAACAAAAACATACCGAACGCCGCAGGAGAAAAACACTAAGATTCTACATTCTCTGATTAGCCCTTATTCCCTTTTTTATTATCTGCATTTCTTTCATAATGACTTTTCCAAACTTATTTTGCACTGTTTTGCTCCTTTAAACAAATCATCTCAGCTATAGTTTCAGCCTGTGTCATGCTTTGATTTAGGAAGTCATTTGAAACATATCAGTGTCCTCGGCTCCATCATGAGAGGAGTATATTTCATTTATGTCAGGAGAAAATTGGATTGTACTTGTGTGGTTTAACTGAAGCTTGATCTGGTGTTTTCTGAACATTTGCACATTGTAGAAGACAAAGGAGTAGCTAGGGGTCCAGCTCAGGGGGTGATGACGAAAAATCTGAGAGGGCCCCTAACCGATAACCCTGATTACAACTATGGTGGCGCACTGTTATTACCGCCATACAGTGACATATACTAGTCCTGCTGAACATACAAGCGATTACATTAAAGTTACAGATGTAGACTTACAGCTGACGTTCTTTCGGATGGAGTCTTCCGTTTTTCCCCATCTTTTCCTTCTGGCTTATACTGACATGACAACTTCTTATAGCCCCGACTTGTCTGCACAGATTACAACAAAGACACATTTGACTTCTCACATTTCCAGCACCGTCCCCATCTATTATCAATCTGCACAAATGTCTCATCCTGCTGTCACCCCAATACTGAGCAACTGCTGCCATATGTGTCCCTATTAATGCACCTGCTATTTGGCACAATAATAGTGATCCTCTTATTAGTAGTGTTGAGCGATATTGCTCGATATCTAAAAATATCGTATCGAAATTGTATCGCCGATAGCACTAAATATCGTCGATATCCGATTTCGATACCGGAAGTCCCATGTAAGTCTATGGGAACAAAATATCGAAATTAAAAAAAAACATTCTTGCCTTGTTGGTTAATTGTACATGAAGGAAAACAACAAAGACTAATGTAGAATGTATTGGGGGAGGTTGAGGAGACAATAAAGGCATACATGTTTAACCCAATGCATTGGAATAGCATTCATATATTTTTTTTTGGAAATACGTTTGGATTTACTAACAAATTGACAATGTTGTTAACCTTTTTTCTATTTTGGCAAATATGTATGTTTCACAACTTCCATGCTCTTCACCTTTTTAACTTTTGCCAGTGCCACACTTTCTCCTTCGTAATCTTCAGCAGCAGCATCATCTTTCTCATCAAATTATTCTTCATCTTCACCTTCTTAATTTTCTTCTTAAACTTCTTGCTATTCATGTTTTTGTTTACATTACTCATATTGTTATTATTAAACTAAATAATCTTCTTCATATTCAAATTCTTCATCTTCTTCCTCTTCATCTTCTTCATCATATTCTTATTTGTGACAGAGATTCCTGTACTTGTAATCTGTAAAAGTATGAATTGTTCATCCTTCCGTTCTTGCTGTCACAAAAGATTTAAATTACAACAGTATTTGTCCGTGTTCAGTTTAGCCTGCAGCAGCAGGCATTTTCCAGGGGCACCACGAGGAGGAACGGACTCACCCCCATACACTGCTTAGTCTTCTTCTGCTTAGAATTTAGAGCATATATTTTGCTCTTCATTTTGGTCTTATACTTAATGTTCTTCTGCTTTTTGATCTTTTGCTTATTGTTCTTCTGTCTCTTGTTCTGTATCTTGTAGTTTGTCTTAACCTTCTTTGTCCTGTTGGTGATCTTCTTGTTGGTAATCTTTTATTTTTTCTTTGTGATGGTGTTCAGGCTGGTTGGCTTCATGCTCGTCGTCCTTGTTGTTGTCATCTTCTTCTGGGTGGTCTTTAATGTCGTCTAATTTCCGAGAAACAGCTGACGTTACTGGAACCCTGACGGGTATCAGATGGAGCAAGAGACAATGGAAGTAACAAGGACCAGCTGACTGTGCTGGACCCCGGACGGGTAGCAGAAGGAAAAGAGGCAATGTCACAACCGAGTACCAGCTGACGTTACTGTGACACGGTTACTAAGCAGGAGGTACCTGTGCTCCAAAGCACTACCAAGGACCAGCAGACGTTGCTGGAACTCGGATACGGAGATGGAGGCACCTAGGCCAAAGGCACTGGGGAGAACCACTTGACGGTACTGGACCCGGACGGGTAGCAGAAGGAAAAGAGGCAATGTCACAACCGAGTACCAGCTGACGTTACTGTGACACGGTTACTAAGCAGGAGGTACCTGTGCTCCAAAGCACTACCAAGGACCAGCAGACGTTGCTGGAACTCGGATACGGAGATGGAGGCACCTAGGCCAAAGGCACTGGGGAGAACCACTTGATGGTACTGGACCCCGGACGGGTAGAAGAACGCACCCATGAAAATGTAAGTTGACAGGACGCGAGCCGTCCGCAGTTACAGAATCACACAGTCCTACAGTGGGTGCTTATCCTATTGTCACAATGGAAACCGCCTTTATTTACATATCCCACAGCACACATAGGAATCACCTAAACTGCAGGCACCATAGAGTCGGCTAACCCGAATGCAACACGACAGCACAACTTATTGGAGGATAATTGACGTTCACACTGCCAGGAAACAGCTGTCGTGCTGTAACCAGGCTGGCCAGGAGTCAGTACCCCTGCCAATTACTTACGAGCAACAAATGGCGGTGTTGTAGCCCAGGGAGTAGAGTTCAGGTGGTAGAAAGATGAACATAACCGGAGACATGGAAAACGTTGCCAAACAGTTATTTAATCTGAAAACGGACAGGCAAATTCAGGTGAGATCCATGCCTTGTTCATTTTCAGAAAAGTAAGCCGGTCTACATTCTCTGAGGATAGTCGCATGCGACGGTCTGTTACTACACCACCTGCAGCACTAAAGACACGCTCAGATAATACACTGGCAGCAGGGCAAGCCAGCACCTCCAATGCATACTGGCTAAGCTCTGGCCATGTATCCAACTTAGAGACCCAAAATTTGAAAGGGGAAGAGGCATCTGGGAGTACACTTAGAGGGAAAGCCAAGTAGTCTGTCATCATCTTACGGAAACGTTTCTTCCTGGTGACTGGAGCCGTCTCGGATGGTGTAGACCTTGCTGGCGCTGTCACAAAACTTTGCCACATTTGTAACATACAGTTCTTGCCCTGTGCAGAGGCGCTGCTTCTGCTCCCTCTTGTTGTAGAGGTGTCTACACTGCCTCGACGCACAGAGCTGCTTTGTAAAGCAGTAGCAGCAGCAGCAGCTCTCTCGGCTGGAATGTACAACAGTATGGATTGCACCAGTGTGTCTTGGTACTCCTGCATTTTACGGTCCCGGTTCACCGGTGTGATGAGGGTTTGTAAGTTGTCCCGGTAGCGAGGGTCTAGGAGGGTGTACACCCAATAATCTGACGTGCTGAGAATGTGGGCGATGCGGCGGTCGTTTCTCAGGCACTGAAGCATGAAATCAACCATGTGCTGCAGACTCCCAACTGGCCAACAAAGGCTGTCCTCTGGAAGAGGCGTCATCTCTGTCTCCTCTGCATCACCCCACCCTCGCTCTACATACTGACTACAGCGTTGTGTACCTTCCTCTGTAGGGATTTCTTCCTCCTCCATTGACTCCTCCTCCTCCTCATCCTCCTCACAAAGTGAGCCCTGCCCAGCCCTTTGTGAGGAACCACGTTGCGCTGACTGTCCTGAAGGTAATTGAATTTGTGACTCCTCATCCTCCACCTCTTCCAAAACCTCTTCCTTTAGTGCTTTCAGTGATTTCTGAAGCAGGCAGATAAGGGGGACAGTCATGCTGACTAGTGCATCATCTGCACTCGCCATCCGCGTTGAGACATCAAACGCACGCAAAACGTCGCAGATGTCCTTCATAGAGGCCCACTCAGTAGTGGTGAAGTGTGAACGGCGCAAATTGCGAGTTGATTGCGCCTGTTGCAGCTGATACTCCATTACTGCTGGCTGCTGCTCACACAACCGCTCCAACATATGTAACGTGGAATTCCACCTGGTGGGTACGTCACATATGATGCGATGTTCAGGAAGGCGAAATCTGACTTGCAGAGCTGCAATGCGCGATCTGGCCATGCTGGAACGTCGCAAGTGAGCGCACTCTAGGCGGACCTTGTGCAGCAGTGCATCAAGATCCGGATAGTCCCTCAAAAAGCTCTGCACGACCAAGTTGAGCACATGTGCCAGACATGGTATGTGAGTGAGGTTGCCAAGGCCCAGAGCTGCCACCAGATTTCGGCCATTGTCACACACTACCAAGCCTGGCTGCAGATTAGCTGACAAAAACCACACGTCGCTCTCCTGCTTGATGGCATCCCAGAGCTCCTGCGCTGTGTGGCTTCGATTCCCCATGGGAATTAATTTCAGGACGGCCTGTTGACGTTTGGCCACGGCTGTGCTCATATCGGTCGCAACAGGTAAGCGTTCACGGGTCCATGTGGAGGTATACCGTGACGGCTCGTGCAGCGATGATTCTGAGAAACTGGAGTAGGAGGAGGAATCAATGTGCACAGACTGGATTCCTGCAATCCTTGGAGTTGGCAGAACACGTACAGCGCCACTGGCAAGATCTGTACCCGGCTCCACAACATTGACCCAATGGGCAGTGAGGGAAAGGTATCGTCCCTGGCCATGGGTACTGGTCCACGCATCGGTGGTCAGGTGGACCCTGCTACTGACGGCGTTTAGTAGCGCATGTTTAATGTTTCCCTCGACATGTTTTTGCAGAGCAGGGACAGCTTGCCTGCTGAAATAAAATCGGCTTGGCACATTATATTGTGGGACTGCCAATGCCATAAAGTTCCTGAAACTGTCAGTCTCCACCAGCCTGAATGATAGCATTTCAAGGGACAGGAGTTTTGCAAGGCCAGCATTCAGAGCCTGTGCTCGTGGATGGTTTGCCGAGTATGGCCGTCTTTTATCCCATGCCTGTGTTACCGATGGCTGTTTTTTGTACTGGGAGTGTGACGATGACTGTGAACTTGCTGCAGTGGGTGGAATAACAGTTTGTCTATGGACAACAGTGACCGAGGTTCTTCCATGGAGATCCTGTGAGGAAGCCAAAACAGGTGTGTGAGAGCTGGAGGTAGAGGCTCGAACATGACGTAAAGATGTAGGTGCTGCTGTAGGTTGGCCTACATCTCCAGTGTGTCTTTGGAACTCAGCTACGTGCTTTGTCCGTACATGTGTCCACATATTTGTGGTATTCAGGTTCCTGATATTTTTACCTCTTTTAACTTTTTGCTTACACAGCTTGCATTGAACATAGCAAATATTATCTACAAGTCTGTCAAAAAAGGACCACGCAGTGCAAGTCATGGGAGCGCCAATTTTGACATTTCTAAGAGAACTGCTCCCAACAGGTGCCAAACTGGAGGCTACAGGCAAGCGAGTCTGCAGCCTACCTCTCCCTCCTCTTTGTACCGTTGGGACAATCTCTTCCTCAGAGCTGCTCCCACCACCTTGCTGTTGCTCACGCCATGTTGGGTCTCGGACTTCATCATCTCCACTACCCTCTTCCAACACCTGCTGCTGTTGGATGGTCTGGGCAGCACCATGCTCCACAAAACCTGGCACCTGAGTCTCATCATCATCATAAGATGCGTTCTGCGGTGTGCTGTCCATCAGCACTGGCTCACCCGCCTCTTCAGATTGAGAGAGACACAGCTGTTGCGCATCACTGCATACTCCCTCTTCTTCAAATTGCAGAATGCTGCTTGCCTGTGCCCGTGTTTGCGAGCCAACAGATTCTGAGAACAGAAGCAGAGACTCAGCTGGCTCCTGTACAGAACTCTCTGACTGCCTTGGCAATTTGACAGGCGGTGAACAGACAGATGGTTGCTCAACAGTGTTGTGTTCCTGAGAGGAGGTGGAAGGAATTGAAGTCGATGCATTGGCTGCCATCCAACCAACAACGGCTTCAATTTGTTCTTCCCGCAGCAGGGGGGCACGCCGAGCTCCTACTAAAGTGCGCATAAAGGAACGCTCACGGGGATAAATGGTGGATGCTGTGTCACTGAGGGCGGCAGCAGACACAGAATCCCCACGTCCTCTCCCTGCTGAAACTCCACGGCCACGACCACGTGCCTTACTCACTGACTTCTTCATCTTGGTAGATTGATAAAGAAAGTCAGAAAAGTTATAAGGCCTAAGTGTGGTTATTACGCAGAGACTGAAGTGAACACTGAAACACAACTGTTCACAAATCACAATCTGTGAAAGGCTACTCCTTTGTCTACTTCTATAGTGTTTGCAATTGCAACCAATGTATTGGATACGGATGGAAGCGCGTCACACTAATAGTTAAATTGCATAGAGCAGCAAGAATTACACTGAAGGAAAAAAAAAGAGTCTGTGAGTGACAGGTGCAGATGCCTACAGACAGCGTTGCATGCAGAGCAAACTGCAGCGTCACCTGCACTCACACACACCTTGCAGAGCTGTTAAAACACTGCAGGCAAAAGGAAGCTTTACACAGCGGTTGGTGCTAGCCTGCCTACAGCACAGTACACTAAATCGCAATCTCTAACTGTCCCTCAGAGTCAGCACAGCAGCGTTCTGTCCCTTACTGAATTCACAGCACAGTGACGCTAAAATGGCGGCGGCGCCTTTTATAGTGCATTCTGACATCATTTCAGCATCCAATCACAGCCATGCCATTAGTTAACATGACCGCAGCAGTACAGGATGTGCCCACACTTCTTAGGATTCCTTATTGGCTGAATAAAATCACATTGCCTCGCAAATAATTATGGGAACTTCCGATTCCGGTATTCGATAAGACGAAAATATCGAAACAAATTATCGAAAGGCCGATAGAGCTAATATCGGCCGATAGCCGATATTTGCATTATCGTATCGCTCAACACTACTTATTAGTGCTCCACATAATAATGCCCAATACTGTGCCCTTCTAATAATAATAATGCCTCTTTATTGCCCTCTACATGGCAAAAATGCCCCTAGAAAATATTTAATGCCTTGTGCAAATGCCCAAAAAACAATGTCCACATTTTTCCTCTTTGACAGCCACAATACTCTGAGTGCCCCTATAATAATAATGATTCTTAAGTGGCCACTTAAAGTTTAATAATGTCCACTGAGGCATGCAATGTACAGCTCCTCTATACACAGTTTGGTAGGCCCACAGTTCCACTATATAAAGTATCATGGGCCCACAGCACCCTTATACTGTATATGCTGTCCCCACAGCTCCCCTATACACAGAATGAGGTCCCCACTGCTCCACTATATATAATATGATGTCCTCAATGCTCCCCCAAAACACAGTATAATGACCCCTACAAATTGTATAATGGCCCCCACAGTAGAACCCACGCTGTATAATGGCCTTCGCAGTAGTCCCCACACAAGTCCTCAAACTGTATAATGGCCCTCACAGTAAGTCCCAAACTGTATAATGGCCCCCAAACTTTAGGATGACCCCCACAGATGTCCCTACAATGTATGTGAGCCCCCTACATTGTATGAGGACACTTCACAGTAGTCCCACACTAAATGATTGCCCACATTGTAGCCCTAAACTGTACAATTGCCCCTGCACTAGCTGTTAAACTGTATAGCTGCCCCTGTATTAGCCCCAAACTGTTTAATGGCTTCTGCATTAGCCCCCAAACTGTATAATGGCCCCTGCTACTCTGTATAATGGCCAGCACTATCCCTCCAAACAGTATAATTGACACCCACACAGCTCTCAGCATAATGTGATGGACCTCACACAAACTTTGACACTGTATAACTGCTTGTATACAGTATAATCGCCAACACATAGCCCTCCATAAAATATAAAGTCTTCCACATAGCCCTCCAAACATTATAATGGTCTCCACATAACCTTTGATGTAGTATTATGGGCCTCACATATCCCTTCAAATAGTTCACTTGGCACCACATTGCCTTTTGTATAGTATAGTGGGCCCTACAATTAACTTCCATATCGTAAAATGCACCCATATTCCTTCATACAGTATACTGCACTCCCTAAAGTACTCCATATAGTCCTTAATATAGTATAAGGCACCCTCAAAGTCCTTCACACAGTATAATGCACTCCCCATAGTCCTCCATACAGTATAATGCGCTCCCCATAGTCTCCATACAGTATACTGCACTCTCCATAGTTTTCAATATAGTATAATGCACTCCCCATAGTCTTCCATGTAGTATAATGCACTCCCCATGCAGTATTATGGTCACCACAATTTAAAAAAAAATTCAATTCTCACCTCTCACCCGTTGCTCCGGTTTCTACAGCGAGCTCTCTAAAACGCCCTAAAACATCTCAGTGCAGCTTACGCCATGTATTGACGTCATTGCGCCCACTGTGCTGACACATCAGACATCGAGGAAGAATGATGGGGAGGACGCAGCAGCTGACGCTCCCCCTCCATCATTACTTTCAACTATATCGGCATCCAAGATGCTGACATCGCTGAACGTGCAATGATGGGTGGGGGGTACCATAGCCACCTTGTGGCTGTCGACGGTAGGTGTAGGTTCAGTTGGGCCCCTCTGAGCATGGGGCCTGAGGTGACTGGACCTTCTGCCCCCCCAGTAGCTACCCTACTTGTAGGAGATAAACAAGAGAAAGTGACATACTAGACATGCAGTGCAAAGGTGATTTATTTATTTTTAGCCACTTATACAGAGGGTGAAATAAATATTGAACACGTTATCAATTCTCTGGATGGAGATATATAGTTTGGATTAATTGGGTTGTTGTTACCAATATCTGGTGAGAATTTCATGTCAAGAGCACCTTTATAAAACTGGTGACATGTTCAATAGTTATTTCAACCCCTGTATATCCCCATTTATTACACAGCACTTTGCAGAGCTCATTATCTCTGTCCCCACTGGGATTCATAATCTAAAGTTCCTTTAAATATGTCTTTGGATTGTGGAAGGAGACTAGAGAACCCAAAGGAAACCCACGCAAACTCAGGGAGAATATACAAAATTCTTGCAGATACTGTCGTTGGGTGTATTTGAATCAAGGATCCCAGAGCTACAAGACTACACATGGAGTGGACACCACTAGTGATGAGCGAACATGCTTGCCACTGTTCGATACTTGATTGAGCATTGGGGTGCTCGGTCACACTCGTTACTCAATTGAGTATTGTGGATGTTCGAGCACCATGCTCAAGTAACTACTCTACATGTTTGGCGTCTGTTAGACAGCCAATGAATATGCAGTAATCGCCCACCATACGTGGTAATGCCATAGCCATGTTAGATACTAGCATTACTGTGATTGACAGGCCTCATCGCATCATGGGGCCTTATATAAGATACGGCGACGCGATACTCGGCACACTGTTTTCAGAAAGCTCTTCAGAGAGAGTTGTTTTAGTAAGGAGAGCATAGTTTAGAGCAGGAATACTAATATTGCTATTGCAGTACTTGTATACTGCTCTTGCAGCATTAAAACAACAGTCATTTTCAGGGCTAAATATTTTCCTGTCTGTAATTGTTGGAGTATGTTTGGTGCAACAACTCCATTCCTGTCTATGAGTCTTTAGTTGCTAGATTTGTATGCTGTTTATAAAGTTAAAAAAAATTCACAGAGGTTCACACAGGAAGAGCATGTGATTGTATTTCCTGTTTTCCTGTGTCAATGTATGAGAGAAGCAGCCTACTGTAGATGATGCACAGATAGAGACACACAAATGATTTATTCCTGATCTATTAAGCTTATCATACATTGTTCCTGATAGTTCCTGAATAAAGAAGTGCTGTTGTCACACGCTTGGAGAGTATCCTGAATAATGCACTGCCAACAGGTTATGGGCCCAGAATGACACAGAGCCCCAGAGTAACACAGCAACAGAAGACCAAAGCAAAAGCAGCACAGAGCAACAGAGAAGATGTCCACTAGCAGCAATCCTGTCAAGTTCTCAGTGCCAAGCCTCACTAACCAGAACTACCAGTCCTGGAAATTCAAGGTGAAGATGCTGCTCATAAGAGAAGGTATGTGGAAATATACTCAGGAACAAGTGCCTCATCCATTATCAGATGATTGGCTAGAGAAGGATCAGAAAGCACAAAGCATGATCTCCCTCAGTGCAATTGATGATCAGATTGTGCATATATGCAAGTGTGGAACTGCAAAGGAGATGTAGGATGATCAAGTTCATCAAGCCCTTATTGAAAAATTGGTTCCACTTATATGCAAGGAAATGGTCTCCAGTGTCCACTGTCCTTGAAGTGTGCACACCACCTGACCGCAAGAGGGTCACGTAACTGAAGACGTCACAAAGGTCCTGCAGATCCTGCAGCTGAACACACGCGCCTGCAAGTGCTCTCCACAGCACTACAGGACTCTGATATCCAGCGTCTGTCACCGGCCGGTTTTATATGTCGTGGATGACATCCGCCTATGGAAATTCTGAGTACCTGAACACTACAGCACTTTAGACACCGATTCCCGACACCTGATTATTAGGGTAATTTACAACCAATTGTCTTCATTGTTCTTGGTGGTGCCCAGTAACATCAATATTTTTAGAGGAGTGTGTCGACCCGCCACCACAATTGTGGATTACCAGGGCAATGGGGTACTCAGAGCCGAGCCCATGGAAGTCTATGGGGTTTGTCACAGGTAGCGGTGGCTCGGTCTGTGGCCCTGGCGGTCTGGCGTATGTTGGGGGGAATATTTACAGGGGATAGATTTATTTACAGTTCGTGACGCCACCTGTAGTCTCTGGTAATTTGTACCAGCGCTGCTGTAGATCTCTGAGGGGATGGTGAGGCAGCTAGATGTCGGGTCCCCTACAGGTGGGACTCTTCCCTCAGGTCGGTAGTTAAAGCAGGGTTGTGCAGGCATGCAAATAAATAACTCAGTCTCACACGGTCAGCGTCTTTCCATACCTTTTACTTGTAAGATGGTAAGGCAGGTCCCAGGGAGGCTGATGGGGTTGATGGAGGATGAGCTTTGAGGCAACGGCTAAGCAAGTTAGGGGCCTCCTTTGCTTTCCAATGATGATGAGTCCAACCAGCATGTAGCGTAGTTCCCTCTATTAACTCCAGCTATTCCAAAGCTGTACTGCCCGGTCAGTTTTGTGGTTGGAGCCTTCCTATGAGAGAGCTGAGTTCCAATTCCTGTCGTGCACTGACTCAAGGTTCTCACTCTCCCTGACCCCAGTTACGTACTGACTCTTCAGGGGCTGCTTTCCGCGACCTAAGGTCCGATAAGCCTCTGGTTTTCTTACCACTAAGCGTGAAGCTATAGTGATCCTTCGGTCCCCAGTGACCGGTAACAATGTGCAGGTATCCTATACCTATGGCACTTTTCTGTTCTCTTCCACTATGCCCTTCGACTTGCTCACACTCTCAACAGATGTCTTCAGGTGAGGTACAGCTCTGACCAGGCTGAGGTGATCTATATCTCGCCCTTACTGGCCTCCACTTTCTGAACTGCTGACAGGCTCAGGCTGGATTACTTCCTCCCTCCAAGTCCAGGCTAGACTACTCTGTCCGAAGACAGGAGACTGACTGCTCACCACTCCCCTCCACACCCCTGCTGGGTGTGTCCGAAGTGTACGTGATATCATGTAGAGCCCTTAACCGTTACCTCTCCACTCATCCTCCTGGTATTGTGTACCAGGGCTACACAGGAGCATACATCAGTGTATAGATCATTACACACATCAGTGTGATTTGACCACACCAGCTGTCAGTGAATTATATGGCAGCATTGTGTATAATCTCTTTGGGAGTGCAACACCCCTACCCCATCCTTGCATATAAGATGAACCAATTTTTCAATAAGGGCTTGATGAACTTGATACACCAGAAATCTGCGCAAATAAATACTTAGCACAATTGCTATTGATTTGGTCTTGTTGGTTTAGACCCTAATTTTTGCTGCGCTTTCTAGAAGGTACATATGCGCCACTATCCTTTTTTTATCCTGAGATGTAGGATGAGTTACAGAAAGTGCATAAAAGATCAAATCTCAGCAATAAGCTTTATCTCATGAGAAAGCTGTATCAGTCTAAGCTAAGTGATAGACAAGATATGCAGGACTATATGTGCAATCCCAAAAAGTGGCCATTTCTATGGTATACCAGATATATAGAGTGTTTTCATATAAATGTTGTGAATTTTTATGTGGACTGTGGATTTTAAATACATTGTGAAAGCTGTTGACAGGCAGCACAAAAAGAGTTAATCTTCTCCTCCCAGGCTTGATCAGGTGACCGAACTCTGTTTTAATATGGAGAAGGTTCTGGAAAAACACCTCAGGGCAGTCAGCCAATGACTGTAGCTCTACAGTCACATAGAAGGGGGAGGAGTCAAGTCCTGGGGGATAGTTTTAAATTTAAGTGGCAGTTGGTGGTCGGACATCTTGAGAAGAGGAAGCCATTTTGTAGGTGAAGGAATTACCTACTTTCTCCCTGCAGGCTTTGCTTATAAAGGGGACTGGCACGATAAGGGAAGTTAACCCCTTAATGACCAAGCCATTTTGTAGGTTAAAGACCAGGCCAATTTTTACAATTCTGACCACTGTCTCTTTATGAGGTTATAACTCTGGAACGCTTCTACGGATCTTGGCGATTCTGAGATTGTTTTCTCATGACATATTGTACTTCATGATAGTGGTAAAATTTCTTCAATATAACTTGCGTTTTTTTATGAAAAAAATGGAAATATGGCAAAAATTTTGAAAATTTTGCAATTTCAAACTTTTAATTTTTATGCCATTAAATCAGAGAGATATGTCACAAAAATTAGTTAATAAATAACATTTCCCACACGTCTACTTTACATCAGCACAATTTTGGAACCAAAATTTTTTTTTGTTACGAAGTTATAAATGTTAAAAGTTGACCAGCAATTTCTCATTTTTCCAACAAAATTTACAAAACCATTTTTTTAGGGACCACCTCACATTTGAAGTGAATTTGAGGGGTCAATATGACAGAAAATACCCAAAAGTGACACCATTCTAAAAACTGCACCCCTCAACGTGTTCAAAGCCACATTCAAGAAGTTTATTAACCCTTTAGGTACTTCACAAGAATTGAAGCAATGTGGAAGGAAAAAATGAACATTTAACTTTTTTTCCCAAAATTTTTCTTTCGACACAATTTTTTTAAATTTTGTCAAGGGTATCAGGAGAAAATGAACCACAATATTTGTTGTACAATTTCTCCAGAGTACACCGATATACCATGTGTGGGGGTAAACCACTATTTGGGCGCATGGCAGAGCTCGGAATGGAAGCAGCACCATTTGACTTTTTTGGCTGGAATTGAGATTGGACGCCATGTCGCATTTGGAGAGTCCTGTGTGCCTAAACAGTGGAAACCCCCCACAAGTGACCCCATTTTGGAAACTGGACCCCTCAAGGAACTCATCTAAATGTGTTGTGAGAGCTTTTAACCCCCAAGGGCTTCACAGAAGGTTATAACGTAGAGCCGTAAAATTAAAAAATCATATTTTTTCCACAAAAATGATCTTTTCATCCCAATTATTATTTTCCAAAGGATAAAAGGACCCCAAAAGTTATTGGGCAATTAGTCCTGAGTATGCTTATACCCCATATGTGGGGGTAAACCACTATTTGGGCGCATGGCAGAGCTCGGAAGGGAAGCAGCGCCATTTGACTTTTTTGGCTGGAATTGAGATTGGACACCATGTCGCATTTGGAGAGTCCCTGTGTGCCTAAACAGTGGAAACCCCCCACAAGTGACCCCATTTTGGAAACTGGACCCCTCAAGGAACTCATCTAAATGTGTTGTGAGAGCTTTTAACCCCCAAGGGCTTCACAGAAGGTTATAACGTAGAGCCGTAAAATTAAAAAATCATATTTTTTCCACAAAAATGATCTTTTCATCCCAATTATTATTTTCCAAAGGATAAAAAGACCCCAAAAGTTATTGGGCAATTAGTCCTGAGTACGCTGATACCCCATATGTGGGGGTAAACCACTATTTGGGCGCATGGCAGAGCTCGGAAGGGAAGCAGCGCCATTTGACTTTTTTGGCTGGAATTGAGATTGGACGCCATGTCGCATTTGGAGAGTCCCTGTGTGCCTAAACAGTGGAAACCCCCCACAAGTGACCCATTTTGGAAACTAGACCCCCCAAGGAACTTATCTAAATGTGTTGTGAGAGCTTTTAACCCCCAAGCGCTTCACAGAAGGTTATAACGTAGAGCCGTAAATTAAAAAATCATATTTTTTCCACAGAAATGATCTTTTCATCCCAATTTTTATTTTCCAAAGGATAAAAGGACCCCAAAATTTATTGTGCAATTAGTCCTGAGTACGCTGATACCCTATAGGTGGGGGTAAACCACTATTTGGGCGCATGGCAGAGCTCGGAAGGGAAGCAGCGCCATTTGACTTTTTTGGCTGGAATTGAGATTGGATGCCATGTCGTATTTGGAGAGTCCCTGTGTGCCTAAACAGTGGAAACCCCCCACAAGTGACCCCATTTTGGAAACTAGACCCCCCAAGGAACTTATCTAGATGTGTGGTGAGAGCTTTGAACCCCCAAGGGCTTCACAGAAGGTTATAACGTAGAGCCGTAAAATTAAAAAATCATATATTTTCCACAAAAATGATCTTTCCACCCCCAATTGTTATTTTCCAAAGGGTAACAGGACCCCAAAAGTTATTGTGCAATTTTTCCTGAGTACGCTGATACCCCATATGTGGGGGGAAACCACTATTTTGACGCATGGCAGAGCTCGAAAGGGAAGTAGCGCCTTTTTCAAATGCAGACTTTGATGGAATGGTCTGTGGGTGTCATGTCACGTTTGGATAGCCCCTTATGTGCCTAAACAGTAGAAACCCCCCACAAGTGACTCCATTTTGGAAACTAGACCCCCCAAGGAACTTTTCTAGATGTGTGGTGAGCACTTTGAACCCCCAAGTGCTTCACAGAAGTTTATAACGTAGAGCCGTGAAAATAAAAAAATCATATTTTTTTCCACAAAAATATCTTTTTGCCCCAAATTTTATTTTTATAATGGTAACAGGAGAAATAGGACCCCAAAAGCTATTGTGCAATTTGTCCTGAGTACGCTGATATCCCATATGTGGGGGGAACCACTATTTTGACGCAT
The DNA here is from genome assembly GCA_033576555.1 of Oophaga sylvatica. NCBI lineage: Eukaryota > Metazoa > Chordata > Amphibia > Anura > Dendrobatidae > Oophaga > Oophaga sylvatica. Next base: position 722,019,920 of record JARQOD010000001.1, read on the forward strand.
GGCAGAGCTCGAAAGGGAAGTAGCGCCTTTTTCAAATGCAGACTTTGATGGAATGGTCTGTGGGTGTCATGTCACGTTTGGATAGCCCCTGATGTGCCTAAACAGTAGAAACCCCCCACAAGTGACTCCATTTTGGAAACTAGACCCCCCAAGGAACTTTTCTAGATGTGTGGTGAGCACTTTGAACCCCCAAGTGCTTCACAGAAGTTTATAACGTAGAGCCGTGAAAATAAAAAAATCATATTTTTTTCCACAAAAATAATCTTTTTAACCCAAATTTTTATTTTTATAATGGTAACAGGAGAAATAGGACCCCAAAAGCTATTGTGCAATTTGTCCTGAGTACGCTGATATCCCATATGTGGGGGGAACCACTATTTTGACGCATGGCAGAGATCGAAGGGAAGGAGCACCGTTTTTAAATGCAGACTTTGATGGAATGGTCTGCGGGTGTCATGTCGCGCTTGGAGAGCCCCTGATGTGCCTAAACAGTAGAAACCCCCCACAAATGACCCCATTTTGCAAACTAGACCCCCCAAGGAACTTATCTAGATGTGTGGTCAGCACTTTGAACCCCCAAGGGCTTCACAGAAGTTTATAACGTAGAGCTGTGAAAATAAAAAAAATCATATTTTTTTCCACAAAAATGACCTTTTTGCCCCCAAATTTTTATTTTCCTAAGGGTAACAGGAGAAATAGGACCCCAAAAGCTATTGTGCATTTTGTCCTGAGTACGCTGATACCCCATATGCGGGGGGGAACCACTGGATCGCCTTACTGCGATCTTTGGGAGGCACAATGAACAAATCTACCAAAGGTGAAGAATTGGTTTTCTTTTTTACGCCGTTGCTCGTGCGGTATTAGTGATTTGGCGACTTTATTCTTCGGATCGGTGCAATTACAGCGATACCAGATTTACACCCTTTTTTCATGTTTAGCTTTGTCACACTCTAAAAGATGCTTTTTTTTTGGAATAATTTTTTGTAAGAATTTTTTGCATCGCCGTATTTTGAGAGCTATAATTTTTCCATATTTCGGCCGACAGAGTTATCTGTGGGCTTATTTTTTGCGGGACGAGCTGACGTATTTATTGGTACCATATTCGGGCACATAACGTTTTTTGATCGCTTCCTATTTCGATTTTTGTGGAAGCAGAATGAACAAAAACCAGCAATTCAGGAATTGTTTTTTTTTAAATTTTTTTCCCCCGTTCCACGTGTGGTAAAATTGATAAAGCAGCTTTATTCTTCGGGTCACTACGATTACAGCGATACCTCATTTATATATTTTTTTTATGTTTTGGCGTTTTTTACACAATAAAGAATTTTATAGAAAAAATAATTATTTTTGCATCAGTTTATTCCGCGAGCTATAACTTTTTTATTTTTTCGCTGATGATGCTGTATAGCGGCTTGTTTTTTGCGGGACAAGATGACGTTTTCAGCGGTACCATGATTATTTATATCTGACTTTTTGATCGCGTGTTATTGCACTTTTTCCAAGCGGTATAATGATACCGCTTGGAAAAAGTATAATTTACTACTTTTTTGTGTTTTTTTTTACGGCTTTCACTGAAGGGGTTAACTAGGGTTATGCTTTTATAGATGGGATTTTTACGGACATGGCGATACCTAACATGTGTATTTTTTTTGTTTTTTATTTTTTTTATTACATAAAAATGTGTATTTTTTAGGGGATTTTTTTTAAATTATTTTTTACAATTTTTTTTAAAAAATGATTTTTTTCAACTTGTCCCTTTATGGGACTTTCACTTTTTTTACTTTTGATTGCAGTTACAATGCATTGCAATGCTCTGGCATTGCAATGCATTGCAACTATAGTGGAAGCTGCTGTGACATGATCACAGCAGCTTCCCGTAGCTAAATGACCCGGAGGTTGTCATGACAACCCCCGGGTCATCAAGGCAGAGATCGGGCCCTGCGATTACATCGCTGGGACGCTGATCTGAGGCAGAGGGAGCTCCCGACCCTCTGCCTCCCCCCCTGAGCTCTGCGATCACGCTCGATCGCAGCAGTCAGGGGTTAACAGCCAGGGGCGGTGGGGGCTCCGCTCCTGGCTGTCAGTGCAGGAAGCCTGGCCACTGCAGCGCCGGCTCCTGCACTGATCGCGCTGGGGAAGCTGAAATTTCAGCTTCTCCTGCGCGATCGCTGCTGTGTTTGGTCAGTCAGATTGACTGACCAAGCACAGCGCTGTGGGTGCGGGGACCGACGGCAAAGGTCCCCGCACCGCTTGCCGTGCCTGTCAGCTGTCTGTGACAGCTGTCGGCACTGATCTACCACTGCGTGTTTACACGCAGTGGTAGATCAAAGCCATGACGTGCAGAGTCCGTCCTGGTGCCGGAACTGGCACCTTGCCATGACGGACTCTGCACGTCAGTGGACATTAAGGGGTTAATACTCTTCATATGAGGAAGACTACTATTGCACCACTAGGAGGAAGAATTACCTCAGGGCAGAAACAGAGCACAGTGCTGAAGAAGAGATATTCAGTCTTAATAAAACCAGAGGTTACTAAGATCTGCCTGTCTCCAGGTACACTGCAATCATCAACCGTGAGTGTAGTCCTGTACCTCTGTTTACTGCTGTTTGTAAATAATAATTTGTCCCATTACCTTCAGTAAAAAGACTTCTTTTCCAAATTCTTAGGGCTGCTTCATGACTGGGGCTCAAATGCACCAACTACTACCACCATCATCATCTTCTGCCTAGAGGCAGTTACTGTGCAAACATTGTACTGTATTGTGGAGTTTCCTGTGTGTATGTAATTTGAGAAGGAAAGACTCTTCTCCTGACAGAAAGCTTGGCCACCATAAGATACATCATACCCTGTCAGGAGTACAACCCTCAGCCATACACCACATGAGAACGACACATATATAAGAAACACTCTAGAGATTGTGGAGCATCTCAGGGGTATTGGAGAAGAAATTAAAGATTTTCATGTTGCTGCATTTCTATTAAGTGGTCTTCTAGAGAGTTATGACACACTCGTTCGTGTCTGCACTGGATAAACGACCAGATGATGAGCTGACACTAGAGTATGTTAAAGGCAAACTTGTGGATGAATTTAAGAGAAAAATGCAGCAGGTAAGCAGCAGTTATGAATCCAGAGCAGAAACAGCATTAAAAACACAGGAATTTCCTAAATATAAGAGCAGTCTAAGAGAAACTCGTGAATGTTTTGTCTGTAAAAAGCCCGACCACCTTAAAGAAGACTGCAGGATTTAGAAAGCAAGAATGAGTCAGTTTAAAAAGCAGAACAGTCATCAAAGGGTTAAAACAGCTGTAAAGGAAGATTCTGCATGTGTTGAAACTGCATTTAATGCCAGTACAAGCCCATCTGCAAAGCATATATGTGTATAGATTCTGGTGCAAGCAGTCATATTACAAATAAAAAGGATTTCTTCACTGACCTTAATGAAAGCAAGTCAGAAAAGGTCATCTTAGCTAATGGTCACTATGTGACTTCAGAAGGAGTAGGAGATGCAACCTCCACTGTCCAGTTTCACCAGCACAAAGCAGAAAGATCCCAGTAAAGAATGTTATCTATGTTCCCATCCTTGAAAGCAATCTTCTGTCAGTAAAGAAGCTCACGCAAAAGGGGAATGTAGTTAATTTTAGAGATAACAGCTGCATCATCACAAAGAAGGGTCACACTTATGCAGAAGGAAAAATCCAAGATTAACTTTATTAGCTAAAAAAGCAAAGAAAGAGTGTACAGTGCTAGACAAGATCTACATAAGAACTGTATCCATGTATGGCACAGACGTCTTGGGCACAGAGACCCAGAAGCAATAAGGAAGCTAGCTCAACTTGCAAATGTATTGAAATAAACCAGTGTTGTCAAATGATGAAGTGCACTTGCTGTCTTAAAGGGAAAATGTCCAGAAAATCCTTTCCTAAAATAAGCACCACTAGATCTGCATAGCCTCTGGATCTGATACATACAGAATAAAATGGTCCAATGAGTGTTCAAACTCCTAGCAAGAAGAGATATTTTCTCACATTTATTGATGACTACTCCAGATATACAGTCACCTACCTTCTTCACAGTAAGGATGAAGTTCCACAGAAACTTAAAGAATATCTTGCTGTAGTGTTTAATAAATTTTGAAGAATGCCTAAAACCCTGCGTGCAGATAATGGAACCGAATATACAAGTGGTAATGTGCAAATCATTTTGAAAAAGAATGGAATTGTGTTCAAGACTACCATTCCATAGAGCCCAGAACAAAATGGCATTGCACAGAGAATGAACCATACTCTCTGTGAAAGTGGAAGAAGTATGTTGTTTGATGCGAATCTACCTACAACGTCTTGGGGAGAAGCCATCATGGCAGCTTGCTATCTTCAAAATAGAGTGCCAGGTAAAGCCACAAATAAAACTCCATATGAGTTATGGAATTGTGAGAAGCCTAACCTGAAGTATCTCAATCTCAGGATATTTGTAAGCAAAACATTTGTGTATGTTCCCAAAGAAAAATGTTCCAAGTGGGAATCACACGCAAAGAAAGGAGTCCTGTTGGGCTATAGCGAAACTCAAAAGGGATACAGAATCCTTCATCCAGTAACCAACACAGTAACAATCAGCAAAGATGTCATAATTGATGAAAACTTTGTATCGCTCAAATTCCATGATGTTACACCAGTTATTCAACCTAAGAAGCAAGAACAAGAATGTAAATCACCAAACCCAGACACCGAAAAGGAAAACACTGAAGTATGGATAAGCTTTGAAGCCACCAAGGAAGACGCAGAAAAATCAAGTCAACCTCCAGTCAAGAGATTAGAAAGGCCAAACAAAGCTATTCCAGCTAGACGCCTTTCTTATATGGTCACAACACTTCTTGAACCAGAGCCACAGTCATGGCAAGAGATGCAAAATCTGCCTGTCTAGGAGAAGCAGAAGTGGATAAATGCTTCTAATGAAGAGATGGAGTCCCTTCACCAACTCCAGACATGGGAGCTTACTGAGCTACCACAAGGAAAAAGAGCTATCGGATGTAAGTGGGTTTTCAAAAACAAATATGACTCAGAAGGTAAAGTTCACCGGTATAAGGCAAGATTGGTCACAAAAGGGTACTCGCAAACGTATGGTGAAGATTATGATGCTACATTTTCTCCAGTTGTGAAGCAAACCACATTCAGAACTCTAATGTCCGTAGCTGCAGGTCAACAGATGACAGTGAGACATTTTGACATCAAAACAGCCTTCCTACATGGTGACATTGAAGAAGAGTTGTACATGAGCCAACCTGAGGGATATATTAAAAAGTGTGAAGAGCACCTGTAAAATACAAAAATCTCTCTATGGTCTTAAGCAGTCGGCATGAGCTTGGAACTCGAAAATGAACAAAGTTTTGATGGATGAAGGCTTTAAAAGATTTCAAGCTGATCCATGTTTGTATATGAAAAATGTAGCTAAGGAGTGGATGTATGTCTCCTATATGTAGACGATGTAATAATAATAATAATAATCTTTATTTTTATATAGCGCTAACATATTCCGAAGCGCTTTACAGTTTGCACACATTATCATCACTGTCCCCGATGGGGCTCACAATCTAAATTCCCTATCAGTATGTCTTTGGAATGTGGGAGGAAATTGGAGTACCCGGAGGAAATCCACGCAAACACAGAGAGAACATACAAACTCCTTGCAGATGTTGTCCTTGGCGGGATTCGAACCCAGGACTCCAGCGCTACAAGGCTGCAGTGCTATCCACTGTAATCATGTCTCATAAAGATGAAAAAGAAATTGCAAAGCTAGGTGAAATTCTCAACCAGCACTTTGAGACTAAATGTGACATATTATTTGGGAATTCAAATCCAGAGAGAGGAAGGTGGGAGTTTTCTTCTCAACCAAAGTTCTAAAATTTCCGCAATACTAAACTAATTTGGAATGTCAGAAGCCAAAGGTGCGTCAACACCAATGGATCCGTCCTACTTAAAGTTGGAAGGAGAAGAAATGCTTCCCAGCAATGAGCGTTACAGGCAAGCAGTGAGGGCGCTTCTGTAGATAGCATCCACAACTCGTGCTGATATCACAGCCACAGTCAGAATTCTCTGCTGACATGTAAGCAAGCCAAGTCAAAGAGAGTGGAATGCAATTAAGAGAATTCTTCAATATCTTAAAGAAATTGAAAGGCTAAATCTTAAGATATCTTCATCAGGAGATATCACTCTCAGAGGTTATGTGGATGCAGATTGGACTGGAGATTCAAGTGATCGGAAATCAACAAGTGGTTACTTGTTCAAGTTAGGAGAAAATTCAATTTCTTGGTCCAGCAAAAAACAAGTACCAAACTGCAATATGTAGACAGCACACGGTCGGGTCAGGGATGCACGCTCCGGTCCATGGATCCAAATGGACCACAAAGTCCACAAGTAAAAGAAAAAGCAGCATCCATCCAGGTGAAGAATATGAAAAGCTTTATTCTGCCATTTTCACAAGATGACGTTCGGCCATACATTGAAAAAGGCCAATGTATGGCCGAAACGTCGTCTTGTGACAGGCAGAATAAAGCTTTTCATATTCTTCACCTGGATGGATGCTGCTTTTTTTTTACTTGCAGCAAAAAACAAGTGTCAGTCGCATTATCTTACATGAAGCAAAATATATGTCTGCTGCTTATGCAAATCAAGAAGTAATTTGGTTGAAACAACTTTTGGAAGATTTCAGCAAGCCATTAGTTCAACCAACAGTTATCTATGAGGATAACCAAGGATGCATTAAGCTTGCCAGAGTGAGAAGTTTAGTGCAAGGACTAAGCACATTGATGTAAAACATCACCACTTACATGACTTAGTGGAACGTGGTGTACTTGAGTTTGTTTATTGCGAGTCTGACAAGAAGATAGCTGATGGTATGAGAAAGCCATTATTAAGAGTTAAGTTTGAGGACTTCAGAACCGCAATGGGACTAACAGGATAAGTAGTTTTTGAGTGGGGGTGTTAGAATACGTTTGGTGCAACAATTCCATTCCTGTCTATGAGTGTTTATTTGCTAGATTTGTATGCTGTTTATAAAGTAAAAAAAAACTCCCAGAGGCTCACACAGGGAGAGCATGTGACTGTATTTCCTGTTTTCCTGTGTCTGTGTATGAGAGAAGCAGGCTGCTGTAGATGCTGCACAGAGAGACACACAAATGATTTATTCCTGATCTGTTAAGTTTATCATATATTGTTCTCGATTGTTCCTGTTGTCACATGCTTGGAGAGTATCATGAGTAATCCGTTGCCAACAGTAATATAACTGTTGTTAGGCAAGGTTTATTATTGTTATTGCAGTATTTGTCTACCGCTGCTGCACCATTGCGGGCCCTAATTACATCAGGGTTTCCTCCACCTCCTACACCAGTTCCTGCACTCCCTCTTCCTCATCCTCAATCTCCGAATTGTCAACCATAACATCCGTAAGCTGGAAGAACTGCAGCACTGCCTTGGTGAAGCAGCAACAGACTCTGCTGAAACTAGTTTATTTAGGTGACAAACAGCACACCGCCGCAGAGGTATAACGAACCAGATAGATCTTTGACTCTTGCCACTGAACCTAGTACTGGGTATGGTCGTGTGTTATAATAGCAGTAACATGGTGTTGGGTTTGAAGCTTGCTAAGCTCGCACATGTACCATGCCTGGCCCACATGATCAACTTAGTTGTTCAGCGGTTTCTGAAAACCTACTCATATTTGCCTGAGCTACTTGTGAAGGTACGTCGCATGTGCACCCATTTCTGCAAGTCAGCTACAGTTGACAGTGGTGCAGCACTGCTGAAAGGGGGCAGTGTCATTGTTCATGCCGAAGTGCATCACTGTGGACTCGTGGAGCCCGAATAGGGTGATAAAGGTGGAGCTCTCGTGAGTCAGAGGAGTTGCCAGTATCCCCGGCTCAGATCCATGATAGTCAGGCACTTGGCCCCGTCCAACAGACTGAGCAGGTCATCGATGCATGGCATGGGGAATGCATCAGTGACCATAATAGCACTGAGCCCCCTCTAGTTCATGCAGAACCTGGTTGTTTGGTCCTTTTTTGGGACGATGACTACAGGTGAGACCCAAGCGCTGCTAAATGTTTGGATGACCCCCAGCTTCAGCATCTCATCAATCTCCTGCTGCTGCATCTCCAGGGAGATGCAATATGCTAAATGCCAGATTGGGGTGATCCCTGGTGTCCTCTTGATGGACGGCCAACTCTGTCCTTCCGGGCTTGTTGCTGTACAAATCCTGAAAGGGGTGTAGGATTGCCCACAGCTGCGACCGTTGGTTTGATGAGCTGGTTGAAAACCTCCACATCCTCTATTGTCTCATCCACACTAGCCTGGGCGAGCATATCCGGAAGGGTCTCCACTAGTGATGATCGAGTATACTCGTTGCTCGGGTTTTCTCTAGCATGCTTTAGTGTTCGCCGAGTATTTGTGCGTGCTCGGAGATTTAGTTTTTGTCGCCGAAGCTGCATGATTTGTGGCTGCTAGACAGCCTAAGTACATGTGGGGATTTCCTAACAAACAGTCCCAAAATAATTGGAGAACACCCGAGCATGCTCAGGAAAACTCAAGCAACGAGCATACTCGCTCATCACTAGTCTCTATCTATACCACTTCTGGCAGGTTGCATACAGGTTGGGTGCAGGCCTCTCCCTCATTATTTGCCTTCATCATGTTCATGTGGAAGGCCTTCTGCTTTCGCTGGGAGTGGTCCAGGGTTTCCAGGTATGTTATAGCTTTAAGACACTTGTGCATGAGATATGGGCCTTCCCAGGCCACCTGAAGCTTGTCCAGGGTACCAACACCTCTTTACCCACCTGGCAGGTCTTCTCACAAGCATTCTGGTTGTACCATCACTTCTGGTAAGCCTGGGGTCGCGTCATATTTTCGTGCACCAGATGTGCCAAGTCCTGCATCTTGTCTCAGATGTGCAAAACATACTCGATGACCGACACTCAAGGGATGGCTAAATCTCCTTCCCAGAGCCAGGGGCCCCCACAAACATTGCCTGTACAGAAGTTCAAAGGGGGAGAAATAGCAGGTAGGCAAATAGCAAATGAGGGAAGTTCGGCTCACAATATCACATCTGCTTCAGAGAGCCATTGAACCGTTAACAAATGATGTTAGTCTGTGGTGGTACAGGCTGGTCACCAGATGTTGCACCACCTGTATCTGCTTACAGCGGGACTCCATCAGCTGCAACATGAACTGGGTCCTCTGGTTGGTGAGCATTTCCTGGGGAAAACCCACTCAGGAGAAAATCTCCAGTAAGGCGGTAGCCACCTTGTTGGCCCAAATTAACTAAAGGCTACGCTTCCTAGTACCGGGCGGCATTGTTTACAACAGTCAAGATGATGCATTTCCCATAGCTGCTGGGAGTGGATAGCGGTCCAACTAGATCCACAGCCACCCTCCTGAAAGGCTCTTCAATAAAGGGTAGAGTTGGACTTTTGGGACGCCACCTCGCCTTCCCCACCTTCTGACTGGTGTCACATCAACAGCAGTAGGTAGCCACATAGGCCCCATCTTTGGCCAGTGCCACGCTTCCGGTGTACACTGCTGGATCATTACCCAGTACAGCCACCCTTAGTCCCAGAGCACTTTTTAATTTTTTTTAAATTTTTTGGTTAGGGCCGATGTGGGTTCCATTAAAAAGGACCTTGGACAGAGTGTACTACGGGCTCCCCGTAAGGGAACTTTTCCATGTTTGGGATGTCTTCAATGTTCTAATGTCACCAAGGGAGATAGCTTTACTCATCCACGCTCTGGAAAAAGATTTCCCATTAAGGGAAATTATACATGCGATTCATCATACGTAATTTATCTCATTAAATGTCCTTGCGGTCTCGGATATGTTGGAGAGACCACCCAACATATCCGAGACCGTATCTCCCAACATAAGTCCACTATTCGATGTGGACGCACCCTTTTACCTATTCCAGCACATTTTTTGGAGAATAGACACACCATCGCCCAATTAAAGTATCAAATTATCGACCATGTTCCGAAAGCAAGAAGGGGAGGTGACAGAATTTCTAAACTTAAGCAACGGGAGTCCTTTTGGATACATACGCTGCAAACCCTTTTTCCGCATGGCCTCAATAGAGAGTATGAGTTATATATTAATATATGGTCCATTAGCTAAATTGATTCCTTTTGTCTTTCACATATATTTGTAGTATTCCAATCTGTGTTCACTACAATTTCCTTACATTTATTAATTATTTGTCATATATACCTCAATTATATATTGCATATTAATTATATATTGCATACAATTTCATTATAGTGGATCCACAGGCTATATCTATTATCATCTTCATGCTTTAATCATTCATCATTGGTAGTGCTTATCATTATTATTTTTTTACATTATGAGGATTATAATATATTAGGATGTCCATTATATATTCTTGACTTATACAACATTGGTACTATTAATTCTTTATTTATATACGTATTTGATCGTTTTCTTTTTCTTTCTATTTTTTCCAGCAATCAGGCATTGATTCCACGATCTGACTCTGTTTGGACATGCGCAGTGACTACTTATATTTTCGTTTTTTTCCGACTCACATTCGGTCTTTGTCGGCCTCTCACGCATGCGCACTGCCACTTTGACCTTCTTGATCTTACCCGGAAGTCCTCACTCACGGCGTTTCTCGTGCTCATAAATAGCCGCACGGGGCATAGGGGAACTTTACTCACTATTGCTCCATCAATCCGGGACACGCTTCTTCTTTGTAATAAGGCATGTAAGTACACAATTATACGATGACTCTGCAGCAAGTTTACTTATAATTTACTTTTATAGATGCACTCCTTATTCTATACTGCACTTTATATTATAGCCAATACCTTTATTGTGGATCTACATGGTCTCCTTTACTTAATAGTTCGTCTATACTTATGGCACAGCTTGTGTGCAGCGTTCTTAATGCAGCGTTTTTCTTAAGCTACTTATTTTCAGCACTCTATGACAACATGAGGATAGTTCACTTTGATGTAAATGTTCTTGTATATTAATAGTGACCTTATTAGCCATAATATACATTATTTATCCATGCTACTGCAACCATAAAACCTAGTTATAAAAGGTTTTTTATTTTTTTTTTTTATTTATCTTTCCCTGTTTATTATTTTTCTTGTTTTTACTTTTATTTGATGCTTATTGTTTATCATCTATTCCTACTTGATCTATTGTGCAACTGGCTGTATCACTTATTACTGCTGTTTTGACTAAAAATATTGGTGACATATTTTCATATTTATATGTATTTTTCTTTTTCTACATAGTAAATAAGGTACTTCTTGAAAAAGGCAGATTTATGCCGAAACGTCGGATGCAAATCTTTTTTGTACCTGGAATATCATTACTAGATTAAATGGTCGTTTATACCTGGATGAAAAAATATTTTTTGTCACTTTTTTGTGATCACCTTTGTTTTCAATAAACATTGATTCTCTTGATTTTTCTGTGTGCCGGAGTTTATTATAGCATATACTTGGTTTTTCTCCAGAGCACCTAACTTGCAGTGAGCACCCCTCTCTTTATTAATAGTTCTGTATTGTGCATCAGGTTGGCTTACCTTAGTTGTGTAGAGTGCAAAAGGTTGGCATACGTGAGTGGTGCAGAGTGCATCAGATTGGCATACGTGAGTTATGTAGTGTACAAAAGGTTGACATATGTGAGTTTTGTAGAGTGCATCAGGTTGGAATACTGCAGTTGTGTAGTCTACGTCAAGTTGGCATACGTGAGTTATGTAAGTCAGAAATGAATTTAGTAGTCCCTGAATGTGTGGTACAGTTTGAAGCATTCTTTTATACACAGGCCAGGTTTGTTAGAGCAGGTGTTGCATTGATAAGTGGTGTCTTTTGTGTATCCCCCTTTTTTAACACACTTGGCACCTCTTTCTCCTTTTTTTGGGTTTTGAGGGTCCTCCCAGGGGAAATGTTGGCCTAGTACAAGATGAGCACCTTCAGCTTCGGAAGTACTGTCGCCCGCTCCTTCTTGATCTCCCAAGATTAGGGCCTTGATTACTATCTCCTGGAACTGAAGGTACATACCGGTCTGGCCTGCACATTGTGATAGCAAGAAAGAGTTGTACATTGCCATCTGTATGATGTGCACAGACAGCTTCTTGTACCATATCTTGGTTTTTCCTATGGCACTGTACAGCTGGAGGACTTGAAAGAGATCAACTCCTCATTGTTCTTGTTGTACCACTGTACACAGTCTGGTTTGGTGACCTGTGTAACCCTTGTACAGCGGTAGGGTGCTGCCATCAACATGCATAGTGGCCAATAAAAGGACATCCCTTTTGTCCTTGTACGTGACCACCACAATGTTGTCGCTACATTGAGCTCTGCTCTCACCCTTTCTGAGTAGCTGCCCAATTAGCATCTTAGGGATGCCTTTGTGATTCTTGCGGATAGTACCGCATGCTACGGTACCTAGCGCAGAAAGGGACTTAAAGAGTGTGATGCTGGTATAGAAGTTATCTACATAAAGGGGATAACCTATATCCATCAGTGGGTGCACTGAATCCCACACAATTTTCCCACTCACAGACGATGACAGGGGAACATTCAAGGGGTTCAATCCGGGTGTCCTTCTCTTCATAAACTCTAAACCTGTGGGTGTACCCTGAGATATTCTCGAACAGTTTGTAGAACTTAATTTTGTACCTTGCCTATTACTGGGCAGGTATTGCCAGAATTTGGGCTTCTCCTTAAAATGTATTAGGGACTCATCCATGCACATGTCCCTTTGGGGATGTACACCTCAGAAAACTTGTTGCTGTAGTGCTGAATGACCGGCCGAACTTTGAAAAGTCGGTCAAAGTTTGGGTTATCTCGGGAAGGACATTATTGCTGTAATGACATTTTTGGATTGTCTCAAATTGTTTACAGGCCATAGCCATACAGAACACTAGAGGGTTGTATAAAACATCAACACTACAATATTGTCAAAGCTCTGGCTTCTTCTCTAATCCCATATGAAGGACAAGGCCCCAAAACATCATAATTTCTACTGCGTCTACAGGGGTCCTGTTAGAAAATGATGAAGCACGGTTTTGTGTCAAAAATTGTTGAGCGTACAAGTTTCTCTGGGCCACCGTAAAGTTTAAAAAATTCTCAGAGAAAGGGCTCCTTTCCACTTATGAGAAATACGTCCGATTCTCGCATGTGAAATCCCAGCTCTGGCCCCGACACTCGGGAGTGGAGTGTGCGGCTGCATGTATTTCTATGCAGCTGCTCGCTCCACTCCCGAATGCCGGCCCCAGAGCTGGGATTTCACATGCGAGAATCGGACGTATTTCTCGCAAGTGGAAAGAAGCCCAAAGGCTGATTGTGTCAAATTTGATTTCTGATTGAGCCACAAAATCAGGAATCAGTGGCTCAATTTTCGGGGGGTGATGTCCATAGGGTGTCACTAACGGTGGACCCTGGTTCATTTTCAGTCCTGGGGCATCTGGGTGGCGGTTCAGTATCACTTGAGAAAGAGGAGGAGGAGGATGAAAAATAAAAAAAAACTTTTCCTCCTCCCCCTCGCTATCAGTGTCAGTGGCAAGGAAAGCATATACCTCCATATCCTCCAATGAATAACATTATTGGGACGAGCGGGACATTCTTTCACGTATGTGGTGTTTGTGTGAGTACCAAATTTTATTCAGGTGTGCGTGTGTGAGTGGTGTAAACTTTTTTTATTTAGAAGAGAAAAAAAATAAGAAAATAAAAAAATAAAATAAAAAGAATGTAAAAATTTGGTAAAATAAAAACCAAACTTATTAAACGGACATCAGTAAAAAAAAATAATTAATGAGCGCCTGCAGCTATGTGACACTAAGGGCTCACTCCCACATGCGATTAAATCAGATGAATGCAATCCAATTAAAAATCAAATTGCATTTCTACCAATTTCAACCTATGCTTGTGTTCTCAGTGGAGTATTTTTTCCTGCTCTGATTGAATCGCAATCGGACAGGAAATGAATTGCAGCATGCTGCAATTGCATGATTAATTCGTATCGCACGCACCCATATAAGTCTATGGGTGCGTGTGAAACATCGCACTACACTCGGATATCAACTGAGTGCAGTGCGATTGCCACCAACTCCAGCAGCAGAGGAAGTGGAGATATAAACTTTTCCATCTCCTCCACAGCTGTGCTGGGAGCCTCTCATGCAAGAGAGGATTGGAGCACAGAGCATTGACACTCGGCTCCTGTTTGCAGCAGAGCTGAAGCCGAGTGTTATTAGCATAATGCATCCAATGTGCTCGCATCGGAAGCGGTACACTAATGGGACCCTGGCCCAACCCTTATTATATTAAGTAAAAAATACTGTAGTTGTTGCCAATTACTACAGTATATTTTTATTGCCCCTACTCTAGTCCTATCAACTAATCTAATTTTTTTTAGTCTTTTTTCACTACAAAAATAAAAAAAAACAACTGAAGATTAATCAGTAATGTGTTGCTGATCAGCGCTTGATGGCTGTAGGATGAATGCATGGATGTGATTCTTTTTTTCCGCGCTAATTGACACTAACCCTAAATAAATTCAGTAAAAAATACTGAAGTATTACTACAATACACTATACCACAGTATATTTTTATTGTCCCTAAATTAATCCTAGTCATCTAATTTTTTTTCATTCTTTATTCACACCAAAAAAATTAAAAACCAACAACTGAAGGTTGATCAGTGATGTACATCAGCACTCGACAGCTGTAGGATGCACTCACGGATGTGATTCTTTTTTTCATGCTATCTGACACTATCCCTGACTAAATTCAGTAAAAAATACTGTGGTAGACTCTGATTACTACATTATATTTTTACTGTCCCTAATCTAGTCCTATCAACTAATCTAAATTATAATTTATTTTTTCTTCTTTACTATCTGACACTAACCCTGACTAAATTCATTAAGATGCCAATTACTGCAGTATAATTTTACTGTCCCAAATTAAGTCCTATCAACTAATCTAAATTGTTTTTTATTCTTTTTTTACACAAAGCAAAAAAAATAACAACTGGAGGCCGATCAGTGATTTGTGCCATTTACCAGCGCTCAATGGCTGTAAGACGCATGCATGGATGTGGTGTAAAAAGGAGATAAAAATAATAGGAAAAAAAGTCCTTCCCAAAAGCGAGCACAGGTGCTAATCAATGGTGTGCGTCTGATCATCGGCTTGTCAGCTGTAGGGTGCACGTACGGAGGTGCCACCACACCTCATAATGCCCGCAAATTGCTCCTCATACATTAATGTGACCCTAGGGCCCCTAATACAGCATGAAGCACACACTTTTACCCCAGAATGTGTATTTCCATGATAAGTGGAGCAGACCTGCATCACACTATTCACCTCCTACTCTGATCCTCAAATGATGTCCAGGGTAAACATTTACTGATTCATGTTGAAGTGAGGTTCTTAGACAGACTGTCTGTTCCACCATTATTTTCAGATATATCTGCATCCTAAGAATGCAAATACAGTTGAAACCGAGCCATACTTTCTTACTTCCTGGGACGCATGGTTATTGATAACATCACAGGTGATCCAGAGGTGTAAAGGTTAAAAAATTCATTCCTAGTGGTCTAGGGTGGTTAATGTTACTTACATGGTACCTATTGTTTTATGTCTAATGAATAGGATTATTAGGGATGACTTTAATTTAACAACAGCTTAATGTATTTGTCATTGTATTTTAGGAGTATATTTGATCCCTTATTGGGAAGATAAGGAGTTTTTGTGAGTAAAGAAAAGTATGGCAGCTCTGTAGTTGTGGTGCTACAAATACGAAACAGAAGTAGAACTCCATTCTATTGCATTGACAATGCTAGCTCTGGTCCAGATGATTTTAATTATTGTGTGACCATATCATTGATTTTTAATAAAAGGCTCATGCTGATTACAAAAGGTACACGAGATGCCTCTTATTGTTGAGACAAATAATGTTTTATTCTAGTTCATTTTGGTTATTTTCCATGACATTAAATCCTATTTTTAAATCTATTTTGATAAATTCCTCCCTATGGGCTACTCACGTACTTGCTTCTATTTTGAGGTGCATAGTCTGTGAGACAGATTTGGTTACAGTTATGTGCTGTTTGGATTACTTCTTGTTTTTGGGTCCGTCTATGATACCAGTTGCCATAGACTTTATTAGTGAATAACGCGGTTAACTTTCAGATTGGTGCTAATGTACCATCTGTAGTACAGAGTCCTTTATTAAAAATGTAAAGTCACTATGTAATGTCAGGAGATCTTAGCATAACTGAAAAAATAACTAAACTCCATAATGTTAGTAACCATTATGCATAAGGACAGTATAGTGATACTTTTGAATCCAGATATTAACACTGCATCTAATAATGATACTTTTATGAAATATTATTTAAAAATTTGCATTTACTTCCCAGGAAGCCGACTGCTGCTGTGTCAACAGTTATGAGGATTTTCAGCTAGAGCTTTACACTATTTTGTGGCTTTGGTCAAATTTAGTGTATTTTGGATGGGCCACTGGGATGAAAAGAAGTAGACGGCTTCAGAGGTTTTAGTCGAGGAATGTATTGCAAAAACATGTAGTTGAAGAGTTTGATCTACTTCTAAATAACTTTTTTGAAACAAAGATATTAAATACTAGATTGGGCTCCTAAAAAGGCTCACAATATAAAGATGGGTCTCTTGAACCAATTTTTAAGTAAATTCCACTTTCAACAATACAGAGGAAAATGAATCACAACCTGTTTTCCCTTGTATTCAATTGAATCCGCATCCCTAGGACACTGATAGAGCTGAATAATAAACCTTAATGCAAGATTGAGGAATTTCATAAACTCCCTGTCCTACTGTTTGTCACTTTTATTTTCTGCACGTGGCACAGTTACATCATTGCCCCATCGGTGTGTATATGCAAAAGTCACATGTGGCCAGAAGATGCCAGATCGACATTAGGTAATTTTTGAGTTGGCGAGGGGCATTCTTAGTTTCGGGATATGCAACATATTCTATTGATTAGATGGGGACAGTATATTTTATTGATTACATGGGGTGGCGGAGTGTTACTGTACTCAATATATTACAAGGGGCAGAGTGTAGTCTATTGATTGCAGTGAGAATAATTAAAATATAGCTTTTAATAATTGCATTTAAATGTGCAGTATTTACACAAATTAATAAGCAATCTTCTCACAGTACCAGAGATATTGGGATAACAAATGAGTTCTATATTATTAGTCAGTCTAAAGGTTGAGGCGTTTTCTCCCACAGCTGACTAAATGAACTCCCGATATTGAAATGGGGACGATTAGTAATTATTTTGTATAGACAATGATCCTATTGGAAAATTAATTCACTTAAATATATTGATAATGTGAGAGCTGTAAGTCTGTCTTTAATGAATCCTTAGGTCTCAGTTGTGAGACTCTCTTTAAACATCACTACCTGCAACTCACTAAGGACCACCATAGTAAGCTGGTTTATATACAGCATAGAGAGTAATCAAATTAGGAATGCCATTCTCTGATCATTCAATCCTAAAAGGACTGATTAACAACTGTCATTAGTAATACTGGCACGGGAGATGTAGCCCTACGCATTTCTTCAATAACACTAGTAAACAGCAAAATTGGTTCAGACATGAAAACAGTTCAACGTAACTAATTTTGGGGTGCTGAAAATGATGCTTAAATTTTGAAATTGGCTCTAGTTTTTATGATACAAGGGTGCGTCGTTATTTCTCACAGCCTTTGATACAACGCTAGGCAAGGAATATATCATCAGCCTTTCGTCATCAGCTTTGTACCATCCAACTGACTAATGGATTGCTTCATCATTATTGCATCATCTCCAAATGACTAATGAATTGATTCCTGTAACACCCTGTAAGGTTCTATGTATATATTCCTGAAACTGAGTTTGTTCGTCAGCCATTTTACTTTCTGTCTTGCTGCAGCTATCTTGCCCTCAGTCAAAATGGAGTTTCCAGCTTGCATGTTCCCGCCCTGATTCTCTCCTTTGCTTCTTAAGCAGCCACAGCTGAGCAATCAGTGCTTCAGAATCTAGCCTGCAGTGAACCTGTGACTTGACTCCTGTAAGCCTTGGACCTTGTACTCCAGCTATTCCTACTGAGGAACTCTGAAGCACTTGTGGACTCTGAACCCTGCTCTTTGAAAGACCCACGTTTGCATGGACTTACGGTAACAGAGAAGAAGATCCTGAATCTGTATTGGAGAGTGATTGCTGAGCTTGGATTACTCTGGCCTGCTGTGTCTCCTGTTTCTGTGTCTGCAAACTGTGTGACTATTTCTGCCAACTTGTATGAAGTAATACAGGACTTTTCTATATCAAACCTGTGACTCCTGTGTTTTCATCGCACCCAAGCACAAGACGCTATATGAACTGTACTACATACATTACAAGATTCTGAAGCCAAAAACGTTAGTGTCTGCTGGGTCTGGAAGGCTGTGTCTGCTGTACTGTGGATATCAGACGTCCGGTTGTACTTTCTGTGATGACAGTGGTTGTGACTTCTCACAACCATTCCAGGTGAGCAATTCCCTTAAGTTTTTTCTTTTTGCAGTGTTACCACAGGTAAACACTATTGTTTTTTTTTTTTTCCTTTTCTCTTTTTTGTCTGCTGTAACTCTGGATATCAGATGTCTGGTTGAAACTTTCTGTGATGATAGTGGTTGTGACTTCTCACAACCATTCCAGGTGAGCAGTTCCCTTAATTTTTTTTCTCTCTGCAGTGTTGCCACAGGTGAACACTATTGTTTTTTTTCTCTCCTCTTCTTCCAGTAATCCTGTCTTAAAAGATCTGGAAAATGGAGGCCCGCATAAAGGACCTTTGCGGAGTGACTGATAATATCCTTGCAGATTTGCAGAATATAAAGACCCGTTTTACAAATCTACAGGACCTCAATAATCACAATTTGCAAGTGGTTGGACAGACTACCCAGGATTTGCGAGCCAGGATTGAGGTTCTAGAGGGGCGAGTCCAGGCTCCTGCCGTAGCCCCGAGTGCTGGGATTCCCAAGTTGCCCCCTTTTCGTTTTGGCGGTGAACGTGAGAAATTCAGGGATTTATTAATCAATGCAATCTTTTTTTTTCTGCACATGCTTCACAATTTCCCACTGAACGATCTAAGGTGCTTAGACCCTCCCACTGCGTTAGGTGACTTTATTAACTACTGCATCCGTATTGATACTCGTCTGACTGAACGCAGGCAAGAGAGATGGTTCGAAAGCAATCGTACTAACCTTTTCCTACCTTCCTCTCCAGCTAAGGAACCTTTGAGTAGGATTACACGGGAACCTGAACCTGAACCCATGCAGGTAGACTCTTTACAACGACGGGTTAGTGATGCACGCAAGGAACATCGTTTTAAGGGGAATCTATGTTTCTATTGTGGTAAGTCAGGGCACTTCATTATAAACTGCCCCAGCCGTTCTCGTAAGACTACTGCAGCACTCATTCATTGTGAGTGTTGCGAGAGGGGATCTGTCAGGTCCGAGCCTCAGGCTCCAGAGAGATCTGCAGCAACAGATCTTGATTTCTCGGACTTAAACTCCGTTACCTCTGAGGACGTTGACTGTGTAAACGCTGCCATTTTTCAAGTTTCCTCAGCGGTGTCCCAGCTGAGTTGTAAGAAAAACAATTCTCATTGCTTTCTTTCCATCAAACTCTGGGTTGACTCAGCTTGGGTGTCTAGCTCTGCTATGATCGACTCAGGGGCAAGTGGAAATTTTATGGATGTCTCCTTTGCTCTGAAACAGGGAATACGTTCAGTGAAGAAGGCTACTCCAGTACAGATGGAAACTGTGGATGGCTCCCTGCTGACCTCTGGACCAGTGGATCAGGAAACAGAGCCTTTGAGGGTTCTTATGGGTAAAGATCATCAAGAGAAACTGTCCTTTATGCTTATCTCTTCTCCCCACTTTCCCATTATTCTAGGGCTACCATGGCTGCAGGCTCAGAATCCTACTGGGAGACCAAGGAATTACACTTTCCAGAGAAACAGATGAGTCCAAAAGTTTCAGCTTGCTCTGTTCCTAAAGGAATCATGTCAGTCCCTGAACTACCAGCTGTATACCAGGACTATGTGGATTTATGTGACAAGAAGAACGCTGACCAGCTTCCTCCTCACCGTCCATATGATTGTCCAATTGAATTATTGCCTGGAGCAGAGATACCTTTTGGTAAGATCTACCCCCTGGCGGGGCCCGAGCTAAAGGCTTTAAAGGATTACATAGATTAAAATCTAGCCAAGGGCTTCATACGCCCCTCTTCATCTCCTGCAGGTGCACCCATCTTCTTTGTAAAGAAGAAAGATGGATCTCTGAGACCATGCGTAGACTATAGGGAACTCAATAAGGTTACTATTAGAAACCGTTATCCATTGCCTTTAATCCCTGAGTTATTGGAGAGAGTGCGACATGCCAAAATTTTTTCTAAACTAGATCTTCGTGGGGCCTATAACTTAGTCCGTATTAGACCTGGGGATGAATGGAAGACTGCATTCAGGTCACGCTATGGACACTTTGAATATCTAGTTATGCCTTTTGGTCTGAGTACCGCCCCAGCCACTTTCCAACACTTGGTGAATGACATCTTCAGGGATCTCCTAGATACATTCGTGGTAATTTATTTGGATGATATTCTAATTTTTTCTAACTCCACAGAGGAACATCATGGACATGTGAGAATGGTCTTGGAACGTCTAAGACAAAATCATCTTTACATCAAACTTGAAAAGTGTGAATTCCATAGGACCGAAATTCAATTTCTGGGGTATGTACTGTCTACACAAGGAATTAGTATGGATGGAAGCAAAACCCAAGCCATCAAGGATTGGCCAAGTCCTAGAAATGTGAAGGAGGTACAGCGCTTCATCGGGTTTGCCAACTTCTATAGACGTTTCATTAGAAATTTCTCTGAGGTAGTGTCACCTATCACTCAACTTACCCGGAAAGAGTCTAGGTTTTCCTGGACTCCCCAAGCCCAGGAAGCATTTTCCCGTCTAAAAGATAAATTTACCACTGCACCTATCCTAGTACATCCCAACCCCGAGCTTGCCTTCATAATAGAGGTGGATGCTTCAGACTGTGCCGTTGGAGCTATACTCTCTCAGAGAACAGGTGAGAAGAATGTCTTGCATCCCTGTGCCTTCTTTTCCCAGCAGTTGTCTTCGGCTGAGAGGAACTACGATGTGGGCAATAGAGAGTTGTTGGCCATTATTGCCGCCTTCAAAGAATGGAGACACCTTCTTCAGGGAGCTGCACAGCAAATAGTCGTCCTGACAGACCATCGTAACCTTGAGTTTATCAGGTCGGCTAAGTGCCTGACTCCTCGCCAGGCTCGCTGGAATCTTTTCTTAAACCAATTTAATTTTATCATCTCTTATAGACCAGGATCGCGCAATGGAAAGGCTGATGCACTCTCTAGGATTTACTCAGCAGAGACACGTCCAATTACTCCTCCTAAGACTATTCTTCCTGACTCTAGATTCCTAGGAGTAATTCATAATCAAGACCTACTTAAGGACATCAAGGAAGCATACCATGCGGATTCCTTTTTGGCACAACCCCCAAGGGACGTAAGTCTTGTCTTTAAGAATGGTGTGTGGATTCAGGGACAACGTCTGTATATTCCTGAAACAGTCAGATTAAGAGTATTGCAACTCATTCACGATTCCAAGATAGCTGGGCATAGAGGAATTCTAAAGACACAGGAATTTCTTTCTCGTTTCTTTTGGTGGCCCACTTGCAGGAAGGATGTTTTGAATTATGTCACTTCATGTGAGGTCTGTGCAAGATGCAAAACACCTCGCTCCTCACCAACTGGTCTGTTACAGCCTCTTCCCACCCCGTCCCGCCCGTGGGGATCCATTTCTATGGACTTCATTGTGGAGTTACCAACCTCTCAGGGGAAGAACACCATTCTAGTGGTGGTTGACCGTCTAACAAAGGCAGCTCATTTTATCCCTTGTGTCGGCTTACCCACTGCAAAACAGACATCAGATTTGATGATTAAAGATGTGTTTCGCTTACATGGAGTACCGGATGAGGTTATTTCGGATCGAGGGGTGCAATTCACTTCTAGGTTTTGGCAAAATTTTTGTGCAGCATTGAAAAATATTTAGACTTGAGAGTCCTCAGTGGTTGATACCTTTTAATGGCTAACTGAAAAGATGGTAACAAATTGCAAGCTTTCGAGACTACTCAGGTCTCTTCATCAGGCATAGACTAATACAACATCTGAAGAATCACATATTTATACACAAAATAGCACAGAAAAAATGCAATAGGTAGGACAAGTGACATGAAGCAGAACTGTCATTATGGCAGAGGGATTAACATAAATATGACTAGTTCATAGATAAGGAGTGAAGGTTTTATTACCCTCTGATTGGGGTCTGGTATTGTGTTGTGATGACCCTAAAAGGTCAGGGAGGCAGATTCCTTAATTGTTGTAGAACGACATAAAACTCTGGGATATATTCATCCCAGCACTAAGAGTGTCAAAGGTCATCATAAGTTTATATTCCCAGACTTTTCTATCCTTCTCAGATTTGAAGTTAGATTTTAATACAAGTAATTCCATATCTGTCATGCTATGACCGGGCATACAAAAGTGTTTGGCCACAGGTAAATCCATTCTTTTTTCTCTTATCGTGTGGCGATGAGAATTCATCCTTGTTCTCAGTTTTTGCCCGGTCTCCCCCACATACAGACCCCCAGTTGGACATTTAGTACATATAATTAGGTACACCACATTAGATGTGATGCAGCTGAAAGTACCTGGTATCTTGTAGTCCTGATGGGAGTTGGGGATCTTTATCCTGTCCGTGGTCATTATAGATGTACAGGTCTTGCATTTCTTTTGTCTGCAAGGAAAGGTTCCTGCAGCTGTTGGGGAGGACAGGGAGCTTCTGACAATGATGCTTCTTAGATTTGGGGGCTGCCTAAAACATAGTAGTGGGGGGTCTGGAAATATGGATTGTAATCGGGCATCTTTTTGTAGTAAAGGTTGTAGTTTCCGTGCAGCTCCCCTTAGCATCTCCAGACTTGGATTGTAGGTTACCATCTTTTCAGTTAGCCATTAAAAGGTATCAACCACTGAGGACTCTCAAGTCTAAATATTTTTCTATCTACTGGCTAACACGGTACGAAGATACACATCTTTCCTATATGTGCAGCATTGGACATTAAAGTAAACCTTTCTTCTGCTTTTCATCCCCAGACTAATGGACAGACCGAACGAACCAATCAAACCCTGGAGCAGTATCTCCGCTGCTTTATCTGCCACCTACAGGATGATTGGGTGGATCTACTTCCATTAGCTGAGTTCTCTTATAACAACTCTCAGAGTGCCTCCACTAAACAGTCTCCTTTTTACTC
Source organism: Oophaga sylvatica (assembly GCA_033576555.1). Lineage (NCBI taxonomy): Eukaryota > Metazoa > Chordata > Amphibia > Anura > Dendrobatidae > Oophaga > Oophaga sylvatica. Next base: position 722,043,336 of record JARQOD010000001.1, read on the forward strand.
TAATCTAGGTTATCATCCTAACATTCTACCACGATTTCCCATAGAAACGCCTTTACCAGCAGTGGCTGAAAGAATCACGTCTTTACAGAAGAATATGGATCTTCTAAAGGAAAATCTGGAATCGGCTCAAGAAAGGTACAAGAAAGCAGCAGATAAATTTTGTAAACCTGCACCAGCTTTCAAGGTAGGAGACTTGGTCTGGCTGTCAACCAGAAATCTTAAGTTAAGGATTCCATCGTCTAAGTTGGGACATAAGTACATTGGACCCTATAAAATCAGTAAAATTATAAGTGCCGTTGCTTGTCGTCTTCAACTGCCCAGAACTATGAGAATCCACCCTGTCTTTCATGTATCCCTACTAAAGGCTGCGACACCCAATACGTTTCCTGGACGTTCCTCTCCTTGCCCTGACCCAGTGCTAGTCGATGGTCAGGAAGAATTTGTGGTGGAAAGGATTTTAGATTCCAGGTTGTATAGAAATCAGTTACAATATCTGATTAAATGGCAGGGCTACCCAGTGGAGGACAACTCATGGGAACCGGTCAATAACGTTAATGCTCCTCGCTTGCTCCGTCAGTTTCATCAGAGGTACCCACACAAGCCTGGTCTGAGGTCATCCGGAGGTTGTCCTTAAGGGGGGAGTAATGTAAGGTTCTATGTATATATTCCTGAAACTCAGTTTGTTCGTCAGCCATTTTACTTTCTGTCTTGCTGCAGCTATCTTGCCCTCAGTCAAAATGGAATTTCCAGCTTGCATGTTCCCGCCCTGATTCTCTCCTTTGCTTCTTAAGCAGCCACAGCTGAGCAATCAGTGCTTCAGAATCTAGCCTGCAGTGAACCTGTGACTTGACTCCTGTAAGCCTTGGACCTTGTACTCCAGCTATTCCTACTGAGGAACTCTGAAGCACTTGTGGACTCTGAAACCTGCTCTTTGAAAGACGCACGTTTGCATTGACTTACGGTAACAGAGAAGAAGATCCTGAATCTGTATTGGAGAGTGATTGCTGAGCTTGGATTACTCTGGCCTGCTGTGTCTCCTGTTTCTGTGTCTGCAAACTGTGTGACTATTTCTGCCAACTTGTATGAAGTAATACAGGACTTTTCTATATCAAACCTGTGACTCCTGTGTTTTCATCGCACCCAAGCACAAGACGCTATATGAACTGTACTACATACATTACACACCCTCTGCACCATCAGGGTCCCATCGGGGTTGTTGAAGCTCCGCTGCTAGCGTTGTGGCGCATAAAGAGAGAGAGTCCTTTGAAAACTTCAAACATTGAACTTTACTCTTTCTTTGTCGCAGCACATCCTTGTCAGTAACAACATCAACATACGATTCCACACAATTCACATTTTGCACTTCTCCTGCACTCCTCTCTATGTCCTTCAGTCCAGACTGTCCAGACTCACTGCATTTGGGGGTTCCCTCAGCCGTTTTGCCCCGGTTCTGAGGGCATCAGCCCATGCGATGACCTGCCACATGATGAGCGACCTGCATCCCTGTACTGATCTAGGACCTCTTCTTAAGCTCCTCTTCCCCACTGTTGAAGCACTGCTGCCTTTGTTGCACCTTTGACCCTGAATGGCTTGTTGCTTGCTTTAATGTTGCAGCGCTGAACGCCCCACACGGGCACTGGTCCCTAACTCGTGCACCTGGGCCCTCCTGGGATCACAGGCCCGACTTGCCTTTCTCGGCTACTTGGCTTCACTGAATAGAAAACAGGAAAACTTCTACACTTATCCATGGTCAGTCCCTCCTACATTAACTATTAACTGTGTGGAACTCCTATCTAATACTATGTAGACTAGAATGCCCCCATCTAGTGGCCAAACATGAGCACTACGCTTTCTCTATCTATAGTATGCACGCAGTCTAAACATCAATATATGTAAAATCAGCAAGTAAAAATATATACATTTAAACAACAATATACAGTGATATGAAATCACATCTAACAGGACGTACTTAAAGAGGTAGGGGCATGTACCAGACTTTGTAACCCCTTACACATGTGCAGTTTTATATTTGTAGAAGTAATAACTACATTTTATAATTATTTATTAAGTTACGTAATAGTAAAATGCAAACTCTTTGATTGCATGGAAACTAGAGCCAAATAACAGTTTTCCTTGTCATACTTGAATTCAGCACATCAAAATCATTAAGAAATGGCTAATTTGATTTCTGAACCAGACAACTTTTGAAATTTTGTTGCCTAGTGTAATTGATTACTTCTTTGAGTCATCAGGAGCTAGCAGTATTTAAGCAACATAGAAAATGTAGTATTGGCATGATTGCTGTCCGCATTCGGCGGTCAAACCAAGATCCTTATAAAAGCTAGGAAATCTCACCCCTTTTCGCCTCAGAAAGTCATTCAGCAAGCCGAGGTGCAGCCGCACCGTATATCCCATACCAATCAGTGTACAAAGGAAGAAGCTTGCTTGCATCATACTATTAGAGATAGTCGTGTGATGGCATCACTGCCCACCTGCTTCCCAGTCAATCTGTTGGAAAAGTAGGCTCGCCTACATCTACCAGTCAGAAGCGATTTCATCACGGTATCTTTGCCAGCTAATCCTGGATGGTGTTTCATTCAAGCACAGCTCTGCAGAAGCAACAAGACCAGCTCAAAGATGTATCTATCCCCTCAAGGTAGCGCAATTCTCAACCCATCTCTTTGATGTAAATATGTATCCATCTAGGAACAGAATTGGCTTGACAGTCACAAATATTTATAAGAAGCAGTGCAATATAATAAAACCTTCATATAGCCGCAGCTGATGCTCCAGTACTACAAAAATACCAACCCACTTATTTTCAAATATGGCTAATGTCACATCAGGCGGCAATCAATTCTAAAATAGAGAGAAGTATTCAAAATAAAGAGAGTCAGTAGTGGATACAAGTTCAATACAGATATACTAAATTGTATTTATGAAGATCAAAGCAACGTTCCTAATGTATAAACTCTCTGAAAAATAGGGATCCCATAAAATTAGTCCCGATAATTCATCAATACAGCAAGTAAAGGATTGTGATTCGTTAATACCAAAGGGATGACAAGATCACAGGCG
>JARQOD010000001.1:722046513-722072401 GCA_033576555.1 Oophaga sylvatica
ACTCAGATAATGGAAAGTAGAAAAACAGTCAATTTTATTGGTATACAAAGAGTAAAGTAAAACACAAGTAAAATCAAAGTGACTCTGGTCCCAAACGCCCGCCCCTAACCATGATCAAGGTATATAATGAATAATGTCTCAAAAATAACAAAAACATGAAAAATAACTGGAAAAACATATGATCATAAAATAAACATTTGGAAATATGTAATGGTCCACCTATGATGAGAGAACCTGTATGGATAGCAGAAAAAATATTAATGATACAAAAAATATATCAAATAATTATAAGCAAGCCCAAATAAGGGGTAAAATAGTCCCCCACCTGTGAACTAAAAAGATGGCTCCAAATCAATAATTGTGAAGAGAAACAAAAGCCATGAAAAAATCACTAGCACATGATATAAACCAGAACAAACCTCATGATAAAGGCATGAGAGAGCAAACGGGCAGTCAGGACCAGAGGACACCAAGGTCCCACGCGTTACGCCGCAGCCTGTGCGGCTTCCTCAGGGAAAGTGTGAAGACAAACGCCAACAGGGTTTAAATACCTTAAGAAGATGGAAACAAGGGAGTCAGCTGTGCGCTGTACCTGATAAGTCTGGCAGGAAGCAATTTGGGTGTGAGTCAAATGGCCAAAAAAGGAAGTGCAGACGTCTCTGCAAATATCTAAGTACCACGCATGCGCGCAGTGGAACGCAAATAGCGTCCACTGACACGCAAGTGTGGAGGTAGAGAGGATGAACTGCGCGTGCGCAACATCGGGTCAGAAGGCAAAAAAAAAAAAAAAAAAAATGCTAATAAAGCAATAGCCCCATAGTGGGAAACAATCAGACCCCATTCATACCGAGAGCATACATATCTAGATTAACTAGCGATGTTGAATCTTGTGAGCCTGTATGGAAGTAAGAGGAATGATTAGTTAAGAAAAATAAGGTCAATGAAAACATAAAGTAAAATAAACCATATTATATGAAAATAAATAAATAATAAATAGTGAAAAAGCAATTAACAGAAAAAAATATATATAATGGAAAATAAATAATATCAAACAATAATAAATAAACATGGTAAGAGATCAAAAAATAATAAAAAATAATAAATAAAAATAAAAAATTAATAAATTAAAAAATTAATAAAAAATAAATAAAAAATAAAGAATAGTAAATAAATGAAAAAAAAAAAAAAAAAAAAATTTTTTTAAATAAATACAAAATAAAAATAAAAAATAATAAGAAATAAATAAATAAAAAATTACAAAATAATAAATAGATAATAATGAATAATAAAAAAAAAAAAAAAAAAAAAAATTTTTATAATAAATAACTGAAAAATATGTATATAAAGTGGCCAAAAGATCACCAGATCAAGAGTAAAGGAGGTCCAAAGTTGATGGATACCAATGGATGGATAAAGAAAGAAAGAACCTCCTCAGTTAAGGAGACAAAATTAGACTCTTGAGATATGTGACCCAACAATAATCCCTATCAAGGATAGCTTAAATCCATACAGGTAAACTCTCAAAAATATGGCAGGTTCTGCCCCTATACAAAAAGGCCTAAAATCACCAATCCCATGTGACCAAAAATATACATGTGGATGAAGTCTAGTAGATACCCTGAGTAAAGCCAACCCAATACCCCTAACCAAACAAGAACCAGAATGGCACTCTATTTGAGTGTCCAACCTGGCACAAACATAACATAAGGATGGCAAAAAAGGACGCATGAGAGCACCAAGTCCGATATAATTGTATGGCCAGCGGAGTATTCCTTCTATCTGACACCATCGGGTTCCATGACGGTAAGTCCAGCCAAAGAGGTCCAAAATCAGACATGATGATCCAGAATGGTAGTCCAGAATGAACAATGAACTTTCAACCCAGAAAACCGGAAAACAGGAGCTCCTCATTCAGACCTGTAGGGGTAGTGGATCGAAGATTAAAAATCCAACGGGATTCAATTTGCAAAAGTAGTTTCTTAGGACATCCCCCTCGATTCGAAACCACCACCCTCTCTAAACCAACCAGTCGGGTGCCTTTGATCCTGCCTGCGTGTTTCGTCAAGAAGTGTGAAGCCACTGATGTGAGGGGCTTACCCTTAGTCTGGTCCGAGTGAGCCAAATTAATCGTAGAGAAGTGCTTCTGGATACGGCGTCTCAGTTCCTGCGATGTTTGACCCACGTAAACCTGAGAGCACGGACAGATAAGAGCATATACAACACAATTGGTTTTACAGTTGATATAATTCCTTAACCTGAATCTGTTCCCATCCAGGGGGTTCACAAACTGGTCACGGACAGGCTGCATATATGCACAGATCGTGCAATTACCGCACGGAAAAGAGCCTTTAAGCATGATTCCCCGATTTAGCCGTATCGTCTGTCTTTCATAGTGACTTTTGGTAAGGATATCTTTGAGATTTGGCGCACGTCTAGCAGTCAGGAGGGGTTGTTCACTAATAACCCTTGAGGTCTGTAGATCCATGGACAATATGCTCCAATGTTTGGCCAGAATATTTCTGATCTGATTCCAATGGGTATTATATCTAGTGATAAATCTAGGTTTATTATCACAAGTATGAACCTTGGGAGTTAAGAGAGAATTCTGTGTAGAACTCTTGGCTCGTTGGTACGCGGCTGAAATGGTGCCACGTGGGTAACCCCTAGTTTTAAACCGATTGGTCAAATGCGAGGATTCATCCAGAAAATCAGAGTCTAAAGAACAATTCCTCCTAACTCTTAAGAATTGTCCAACCGGAACACCTCTTTTGATGTGTGGCGGATGAAAGCTCCGAAAATCCAAGAGGCTATTCGTAGCTGTCGGTTTACGAAAAAGCGTCGTGTTAATGGAGTTATTCACAATTTTAACCTCCAGATCTAAAAATGTAACGGACGATGTGGAAAATTGATGTGTAAGGACAATGTTCAAAACATTTTGATTTAAATCAGAAATAAAACCCTGACATTCCTCGATAGATCCTGTCCAGACAAAAATTATGTCATCGAGGTATCGAGACCAATGTCGGACATGGTTTTTGAAAAGGGCAGAAGGAAAGACCACCGTTGCTTCCCACCAACCCAAAAATAGGTTGGCGAAAGCCGGAGCACAGCGTGCCCCCATCGCCACTCCTGAAGTCTGTAAATAAAAAGAGCGATCAAATAGAAAAAAGTTATGTGTCAACACAAATTTGAGTAAATCCAAAATAAGAGAATCGTGCATTCTGTCCGTGTTTGACAACTGATCAAAAAGTACATCACCGCCAAAATACCCACTTCATGTCCAATATTGGAATACAAAGATTCTACATCACAGGTGACAAGAATATCACCTGTGGACACCTGTATATCCTGGCAGATCCTAACAAAATGTGATGTATCTTGTATGAAGGAGGGTAAGTCTTTGACAATCGGTTGCAAGAAAAAATCGACATATGTGCAGACCTTTTCGCAAAGGCTACCAATGCTGGCAACTATCGGACGTCCTGGTGGTTTGCAAATGTCCTTATGGACTTTTGGTAACATGTAAAATGTGGGAGTAACAGGATGCTCTACCCACATGAAGACATGTTCCTGATGATTAATGATGCCCAACTCCTTAGCCCTATCCAATATCCTTCTCAATTTAACTGCAAAAACTCCCGTAGGATCAGATGGCAATTTGCGATAGTAGTTAGTATTATTGAGCTGTCGATGTGCTTCCTCTAAGTAGAGTTCATGTGGCCATAGGACAACATTCCCCCCCTTGTCTGCTTCCTTAATAATAAAGGACGGATTGGATCTAAGGGCTTGGACCGCCACTCTTTCAGCAGCATTTAGATTCTTAATAGAAGGACAGGAAGAAGATAGAGACATTATGTCCTTTTTGACCAATTCAAAAAATATGCGTATAGCTGGAACCAAGGAGAACGGAGGAGCCGCATGTGATTTATTCCTATAAGGAAACATATGCTTACCAGTGGACGCTATTTGCGTTCCACTGCGCGCATGCGTGGTACTTAGATATTTGCAGAGACGTCTGCACTTCCTTTTTTGGCCATTTGACTCACACCCAAATTGCTTCCTGTCAGACTTATCAGGTACAGCGCACAGCTGACTCCCTTGTTTCCATCTTCTTAAGGTATTTAAACCCTGTTGGCGTTTGTCTTCACACTTTCCCTGAGGAAGCCGCACAGGCTGCGGCGTAACGCGTGGGACCTTGGTGTCCTCTGGTCCTGACTGCCCGTTTGCTCTCTCATGCCTTTATCATGAGGTTTGTTCTGGTTTATATCATGTGCTAGTGATTTTTTCATGGCTTTTGTTTCTCTTCACAATTATTGATTTGGAGCCATCTTTTTAGTTCACAGGTGGGGGACTATTTTACCCCTTATTTGGGCTTGCTTATAATTATTTGATATATTTTTGTATCATTAATATTTTTTCTGCTATCCATACAGGTTCTCTCATCATAGGTGGACCATTACATATTTCCAAATGTTTATTTTATGATCATATGTTTTTCCAGTTATTTTTCATGTTTTTGTTATTTTTGAGACATTATTCATTATATACCTTGATCATGGTTAGGGGCGGGCGTTTGGGACCAGAGTCACTCTGATTTTACTTGTGTTTTACTTTACTCTTTGTATACCAATAAAATTGACTGTTTTTCTACTTTCCATTATCTGAGTAGTGTGCATTACTGCGGTAGTTCCTTTCTCTCTTACTTAGCTGTTGTTTTTTCTACCGATCTGCACCTCCTTATTTAATTGTGTATAATTGGTGCGCCCTGCATTTCACATTATTATATGGTGGGATTCCCTGTCCCCTCTGGTCTCAATGATTCTATGTCATTAGCGATTCAAATTGACAGACGTTTGCGTGAGCGGAGAAGTATGCGTGGAATGGTGTTGCCTTGTGAACCTGCTTCTGAATCCATGCAGTGTGATAGAGTGGTGTCTGGGGCACAGCGTCATGAGTTTCGAAAGCGCAATGGGTTATGTTTCTACTGTGGTGATGCCTCTCATGCTATTTCAGTCTGCCCTAAGCGGGGAAGACGTTTTGCACGCTCAGTTGTCTTGGGTAGTGTTCAGACTAAGTTTTTGTTAACTGTCACTCTGATATGCTCTCTGTCCTCATTTTCTGCTCAGGCTTTCGTTGATTCTGGAGCAGCTATTAACCTGATGGATTATGATTTTGCTAAACGTTATGGGTTTCCCTTGATACCCCTACAGAAGTCTATTCCCCTACTGGGGATCGATTCTACCCCTTTGGCTGAGAATAAACCCCAGTTTTCTACTCAGGTGATAATGAGGGTTGAACCTGATCACCAGGAGTGCTGCAAATTTTTGGTTCTGTATAATCTGCATGACATTATCGTGCTGGGTTTCCCTTGGTTACAGTCTCATAATCCTGTTTTGGATTGGAAATCTGTGTCTGTAACCAGTTGGGGCTGCCAATGTGTTAATACCAACACTCCTGTTTTTTCTGCCTCCCCCCAGGCTCAGGATGTTCCTGACTTTTTGATTGATTTTTATGATGTGTTTAGCGAAAGTAAATCTGCATCCTTGCCTCCCATAGGAGCTATGACTGCGCTATTGAATTAGTGCCGGGTAGTAAATTCCCTAAAGGTCGCCTTTTTAACTTGTCTGTACCTGAACATGACGCTATGCGGTCTTATATCAAGGAATCATTGGAGAAGGGTCATATCAGACCATCCTCTTCACCCTTAGGTGCCGGTTTTTTCTTTGTGGCCAAAAAAGATGGTTCATTAAGGCCGTGTATTGATTATCGTCTCTTGAACAATATTACTGTGAAATATCAATACCCGTTACCCTTGATTTCTGACCTGTTTTCCAGGGTGAAAAACGCTACTTGGTTTACCAAGCTTGACCTCAGGGGGGCGTATAACCTTATTCGCATTAAGCACGGGGATGAATGGAAGACGGCATTCAATACCCCTGAAGGGCATTTTGAGTACCTAGTGATGCCCTTTGGGCTCACTAATGCTCCTTCCGTCTTCCAGTCCTTCATGAATGACATTTTCAGGGATTTTGTGGACAAATTTCTGATTGTTTATTTGGATGATATCTTGATTTTTTCTAATGACTGGGACTCTCATGTGAAACATGTTCGAACTGTGTTCCAGATTTTGAGAGAGAATGCTCTGTATGTGAAGGGATCAAAGTGTCTTTTTGGCGTACAGAGGATCTCATTTCTGGGATTCATTTTGTCCCCATCTGTTATCGAAATGGACCCGGTCAAGGTTCAGGCCATCTGTGATTGGGTCCAACCTACTTCATTAAAGGCTCTTCAGAGATTTTTGGGTTTTGCCAATTTTTATCGTAAATTTATTGGTAATTTCTCGGTTATTGTTAAACCATTAACTGATTTGACCAGAAAAGGTTCTGATGTGGTGAATTGGCCTCCGGAGGCAGTCTCTGCGTTTCAGGAACTTAAGCAGAGATTCAATTCTGCTCCTGTTCTACGGCAGCCTGATGTTTCTCTGCCATTTCAGGTGGAGGTTGATGCCTCTGAAATTGGGGCAGGTGCCGTTTTGTCCCAAAAAGATCCAGAGACCTCTAAAAGTAACCCTTGTGCCTTTTTCTCTCGAAAATTTTCTCCTACTGAACGTAATTATGACGTGGGTAATCGGGAGTTATTGGCCATGAAGTGGGCTTTTGAAGAGTGGAGACATTGGCTGGAGGGAGCCAAACATCAGGTGGTGGTCCTTACGGACCATAAGAATCTGGTCTATCTGGAATCTGCCAAGCGACTCAATCCTAGACAGGCCAGGTGGGCCTTGTTTTTCACACGTTTTAATTTTGTGGTTTCCTTTCTTCCTGGCACTAAGAATGTTAAGGCGGATGCCCTCTCGAGGAGTTTCCTTGCGGACTCTCCTGAGTTATCTGATCCTTCTGTTATTTTGAAAGAGGGTGTAGTTCTTTCCGCCATCTCGACAATTTGAGACTTGCTCTGGAGGGGTGTCAGGAGGATAGGCCCGAGTGCTGCCCTGTTGGAAAATTGTTTGTCCCGGACCAGTGGAAAAAGAGTGTGATGTCTGAGATTCATTGTTCCGCATTGGCTGGGCATCCCGGAATTTTTGGTACCAGAGACTTGGTTAGTCGGTCCTTTTGGTGGCCTACCTTGTCTCGTGATGTCAGGGAATTTGTGCAGTCCTGCGGGACTTGCTCTCGCTCCAAACCTTGCTCTCGCTCTAGTGGTTTGTTGATGCCATTGCCTGTGCCCAAGAGACCATGGACCCATATCTCTATGGATTTCATTTCGACCTTCCTGTTTCTCAGAGAATGACCACCATCTGGGTAATTTGTGATAGGTTTTCCAAAATGATACATCTTGTGCCATTACCTAAGTTGCCTTCCTCCTCTGAATTGGTGCCGTTGTTCCTTCAGCACGTGGTTCGTTTACACGGCATTCCTGAGAACATTGTGTCTGACAGAGGAGTCCAGTTTGTTTCCAGATTTTGGAGGACTTTTTGTTCTAAACTGGGTGTTCAATTGTCTTTCTCCTCGGCATTTCATCCTCAGACCAATGGTCAAACTGAGAGAACAAACCAGACATTGGAGACTTATCTTAGATGCTTTGTGTCTGCTGATCAGGATGACTGGGTCTCTTTTTTACCTTTGGCTGAGTTTGCTCTTAATAATAGGGCTAGCTCTGCCACTTTGATGTCTCCGTTTTTCTGTAATTCTGGGTTTCACCCTCGATTTTCTTCGGGACAGACGGAGGCTTCTGTCTGTCCAGGTGTTGACTCTGTTGTGGAGCGTATGCAGCAGATTTGGGACCAGGTAGTGGAGAGGTTGTCCCTCTCTCAGGAGAAGGCCCAGCGGTTTGCTAACCGGCATAGGACTGATGGTCCTCGGTTTAAAGTGGGGGACTTGGTCTGGTTGTCCTCAAAGAATATTCCTATGAGAGTAGCATCTCCTAAATTTAAGCCTAGGTTCATTGGACCTTATAAGATCATTGAGATTCTTAATCCTGTTTCTTTTCGTTTGCTTCTTCCAGGGACATTTAAGATCCATAACGTGTTCCACAAGTCCTTGTTGAAAAAGTTTGTCGAGCCAGTGGTTCCTAAGGCTGCACCTCCTGACCCTGTTTTGGTTGAGGGCAATCTGGAGTATGTGGTTGAGAAAATATTAGATTCTCGTTTTTCTAGACGGAAACTCCAGTATTTGGTTAAGTGGAGAGGTTATGGTCAGGAAGACAATTCTTGGGTGTTTGCTTCGGACATCCATGCTAGGAGACTCATCCGTGCGTATCATAGAACTCATCCTGACCGACCTGGTTGCTCAAATGAGGGTTCGGTGACCCCTCCTCAAGGGGGGGTACTGTTGTGAATGGGTTTGAGATGAGTTCTGAGCAGAGACTCCCTCTGGTGGTTACAAGCGGTACGGGTCTGTTCAGTGAAGATTGTGAGGAATGGGAATCAGGTGTTACTGACTGGTCTTATATAAGGGAGTCACCTTCCCATCAGGGTTGCCGGTGATCAATTGTTCTGGTCTGAATCCTTTATTCCAGTTTCCCTTGTAGCCTGCTGTGTCGTGTCTGCATCTCCTGCTAACAGATAAGACATTTTCTTCTTTTGTGTTTGTGCTATATTTTTGCATTTTGTCTTGCACTTCTGTGGGGGCCTTCAGGGTCCCCTCCGGGGGCTTCTGCCCTCTCAGTTTTGTTCAGCCACTGATGTTTGTACTTTTGCTTTTTCCAGTTTTTTTTCAGTGGCTGCTGTTTTGATTTTGTTACACCAGAGAGCTAATTTAGGTGGAAGAGGTCGTGTGATCTCAGGTGTTTTTTTTGAAATTAGTAGAGTTGGTGCTTTTCAGGGTTTTCTGGGATTGCAGTAAGTACCCTTCCTATCCTTTTCTATTTAGTTAGTTTGGGCCCCAGCGTTTGCTCATACTATTTTCTTTCTGTGTCAGTATTTCATCTTGTCTAACCGCCATTACATGTTTGGGGGCTTTCTATTGTCTTTGGGGTTCTGCTCCGGGGCAGATAGCTTTCCTATATCTATCTTCAGGTGTAGTTAGTTTCTCAGGCTGTGACGAGGCGTCTAGGACCAACGTAGGAACGCTCCACGGCTGCCTCTAGTTGTGGTGGTTAGTCAGGGTACTGCAATCTCATAGATTCCAACTGCTCTGGTGTATTGCCTTTTTTGCCTGCACTCCTCAGCTACCGAAACATAACAATACCATTCAGAGCCAGCTGAAGGCCATTCAGTAATTAGTTCATTACCCTCAGCAACCACCGGAGGGAGCCCCAGCTCAGAAGTCACCTCCAAGGTATTCACAACACTGCTCCAGTTTATTTATATCTTTTGAATCCTCCCTCTCTCTTCTCTAGTATAAGCTATCCCTCCTAGCTTTGTGTCATCAGCAAATTTAATCAGTTTACTCTCAATTCCTTCATCTAAATCATTGATAAGGATGTTGAACAATACAGGTCCCAGAACAGAGCCCTGTGGTACACCACTTGATACATTCTTCCAACTGGATGTGCAGCCATTTACTACCACTTTGGGTCCTATCACTAAGCAAGTAATGAATACACCTAACAGTTGCCTTGTCCATTCCATACTTAGTCATTTTTTCAATAAGGATTGTGTGAGATACTTTGTCAAATGCTTTGCTGAAGTCAAGATATACTATATCTACAGCATTTCCCTGATCCACCCAGTCAGTGATTCTGTCATAGAAGGAAATTAAATTAGTCTGACATGACTTATTAGTTACAAACCCATGCTGACTCTGGTTAAGCACTTCATTCTTGTCCAGGTACAGTACAGACCAAAAGTTTGGACACACCTTCTCATTCAAAGATTTTTCTGTATTTTCATGACTATGAAAATTAGAAATTCAGACTGAAGGCATCAAAACTATGAATTAACACATGTGGAATTATACATTACACTTTACAGAAAAGTGTGAAGCAACTGAAAATATGTCTTATATTCTAGGTTCTTCAAAGTAGCCACCTTTTGCTTTGATTACTGCTTTGCACGCAGAAAAGGTGAACGGCTGGACTCTACATGCCTAATTCCCACCGTGAAGCATAGAGGAGGTGGTGTGATGGTGTGGGGGTGCTTTGCTGGTGACACTGTTGGGGATTTATTCAAAATTGAAGCGGTGAGCGGTCCAGCTCACCCCAAACCATCTCGATTGGGTTCAGGTATGGTGACTGTGGAGGCCAGGTCATCTGGCGTAGCACCCCAACACTCTCCTTCTTGGTCAAATAGCCCTTACACAGTCTGGAGGTGTGTTTGGGGTCATTGTCCTGTTGAAAAATAAATGATGGTCCAACTAAACGCAAACCGGATAGAATAGCATGCCGCTGCAAGATGCTGTGGTAGCCATGCTGGTTCAGTATGCCTTCAATTTTGAATAAATCCCCAACAGTGTCACCAGCAAAGCACCCCCACATCATCACACCACCTCCTCCATGCTTCACGGTGGGAACCAGGCATGTAGAGTCCATCCGTTCACCTTTTCTGCGTGCAAAGCAGTAATCAAATCAAAAGGTGGCTACTTTGAAGAACCTAGAATATAAGACATATTTTCAGTTGTTTGGGACTTTTTTGTAAAGTGTAATATATAATTCCACATGTGTTAATTCATAGTTTTGATGCCGTCAGTGTGATTCTACAATTTTCATAGCCATGAAACTACAGAAAAATCTTTGAATGAGAAGGTGTGTCCAAACTTTTGGTCTGTACTGTACTTACATACATGTTGTTTAATAATTTGTTCAAAGATCTTTCCTGGTATAGATGTCAGACTCACGGGCCTATAGTTCCCTGGGTCCACCTTCTTCCCCTTTTTGAAGATAGGAACGACATTTGCTCTTCTCCAGTCTTCTGGGACTTCTCCTGTTCTCCAAGAATTTTCAAAGATTATGGAGAGTGGTTCAAAAATTTCTTCTGCTATCTCCTTCAGTACTCTGGGGTGTAATTCATCTGGACCTGGAGACTTGAATTCATTTATGTTAGCTAAGTGTTTCTCACTATTGTTCTGTTTATAGATATCCTGGATTCTTCTATTCCCTTTATAGGACAGTGAAGATCAGTTGATGTTACTTTTCCTTTCTGAGAGAAAACAGATGCAAAGTAGAAATTTAAAAGTTCGGCCTTCTCAACATCCTTCCTTACCATTTCATAATTTTCATCCTGTAAAAATCCTATAGCATCTTTGACTTTTCTTTTACTTTTGACATATCCCCAAAATCCTTTTTTACATAGGTTTGCTGTGTCTGTCAGCGTAGTGTCCAGAGGCTGGAGCTGCTAACCAGGAGACAGGCCAGTACACCAGGAGACGTGTAGGGGGCCGTAGGAGGGCAACAACCCAGTATCAGGACCGCTACCTCCACCTTTGTGCAAAGAGGAACAGGAGGAGCACTGCCAGAGCCCTGCAAAATGACTTCCAGCAAGCCACAAATGTGCATGTGTCTGCACAAACGGTTAGAATCCGACTCCATGAGGATGGTCTGAATGCCCAATGTCCACAGATGGGGGTTGTGCTCACAGCCCAACACCGTGCAGAACGCTTGCCATTTGCCACAGAACACCAAGATTGGCAAATTCGTCACTGGCGCCCTGTGCTTTTCACAGATGAAAGCAGTTTCACACTGAGCACATGTGACAGACGTGACAGAGTCTGGAGATGCCATGGAGAGCGATCTGCTGCCTGCAACATCCTTCAGCATGACCGGTTTGGCAGTTTCACACTGAACACATGTGACAGATGTGACAGAGTCTGGAGACGCCGTGGAGAATGATCTGCTGCCTGCAACATCCTTCAGCATGAGCGGTTTGGCAGTGGGTCAGTAATGGTGTGGGGTGAATTTTCTTCTAGGGCCGCACAGCCTCCATGTGCTCCCAGAGGTAGCCTGACTGCCATTAGGTACCGAGTTGAGATCCTCAGACCCCTTGTGATACAATATGCTGGTGCGGTTGGCCCTGGGTTGCTCCTAATGCAGGACAATGTCAGACCTCATGTGGCTGTAGTGTGTCAGAAGTTCCTGCAAGATGACGGCATTGAAGCTATGGACTGGCCCACCCGTTCCCTAGACCTGAATCTGATTGAGCACATCTGGGACATAATGTCTCGCTCCATCCACCAACGTCACGTTGCATCACAGACTGTCCAGGAGTTGGCAGATGCTTTAGTCCAGGTCTGGGAGGAGATCCCTCAGGAGACCATCTGCCACCTCATCAGGAGCATGCCCAGGCATTGTAGGGAGGTCATACAGGCACAGGGAGGTTATACAGGCACGTGGAGGCCACACATATTACTGAGAATCATTTTGACTTGTTTTAAGGACATTACATTCCACTTTAATTTTGTGTGTGACTCCAAATCCAGGCCTCCATTTGTTAATAAATTTGATTTCCATTGATGATTTTTGTGTGATTTTGTTGTCAGCACATACAACTTTGTACAGGACAAAGTATTCAATGAGAATATTTCATTCATTCAGATTTAGGATATGTTATTTGAGTGTTCCCTTTATTTTTTGAGCAGTGTATAACAGAGGTTGGCACTGACAGCGAAGGGCTCCTGATCTGCACTTGTGTCTCGGTGGCCCTTTTATCAGACCCACATTCATATACACCGCTCTCCAAATAATTATGCAAATGGTATTTTTCTCTGATTTTCCTACATTCCTAAATGCTTCATGCAAAGTAGTCAGTATAATGTACATATCAGGGACGAACTGGGACTGAAATTCAGCCCTGGCATTTGAAATCACACAGGCCCATGTTGTGCCAGCCCCCAAGCACCATATGTGGATATATTACTAAAATTACACTGCGTGAAGAAAATCAAGACTTACTACAAGACCAATACAGTACTTCTAATAATACCAGTAGTACCACTATATAAAATTAAATAATGATATCAAAATAATAACATTGCAATAGGACAGACAAATACCAACAAACCATAACCAAATATTACCAGCATATATAGTATTAATAATACCACAATACTGATCGTTAAAGCAGTCGATGTTATAGTCTATGTCACTTCAGACTTCTGAATCCTCATAGTGCACACTGTGAGGACTCTCTGGTGCCGGCATAGGGAGTAGCCGTCATGTGACCATGAGTATCGGATTTTCACACATCCGGCCACATTCCTACTAATTGTACTCAACTTTGCTAATTTCACTTGTATTGAGCGAGGCCGCGCACGTCTAGTTAGCATGTGACCGCATGTATGCAAATCCCATACTTGCGGCAATATGATCGGGGCGTAACTAGTAGATGTGAGGGTTGCAATCACACCCGAGCCCTGGAGTGTAGGGGACTCCAAAAGTCCTTTTGGCCTACATGAAAAGATCAAAGTTATTGAAGACTTTAAATAACTGGGGCTCATGCTGTTCGAGTTACGCCACTGCACATAATCATCAACTCCCAGAGCCGGAGAATCCTCCAAGCGTGCTCTGTGAGAATTCAGGAATCTACAGTCACATAGAGTCACTTCTGACTTTAACTTCAAGCTTGGACAAATACTTTAACCAAAAACACCGTACTCAGAACTTTCCAGCCCTTATATAGTAATTTTCCTGCTGCTGAAGTACTAGATTGCTCTTTCATTGCCCCCATAAAATATGATGCCAACAAAAATGCCCCCCAAACACAGTATGATACCCCATGGAGAATTCCTCCACATTAGCCTCCACATGCATAGTATAATGACCCTACAGTACCCCACCTCAATTCTGAAGGCAAAATGTGGTGACCACAACGTAGTATGATCCCCCAAAGTGTGACCCCCAAAAAGCACTTCACACAGTACAATTGTCCCCACACCTCACCACACTGTTTAATGGCCCCCACACAAATCTTCATACTGTTTAATTGCATGCATACAGTATAATAGCCCCCCACATAGCCCTTCAAATATACACCATGTTCCAAATCATTATGCAAATTGGTTTAAGTGTCATAGCATTTTTTTTTTTTTTTTTTTGTAAATAAAACCCATTGATGGTATTGTGTCTCAGGGTTCTTTGGATCACTGAAATCAATCTCAGATACCTGTGATAATTAGTTTGCCATGTGAGTCCAATAAAAGGAAAACTGGATGTTCCACACTATTAAGCAGGCCAGAGTTTTCAAGTAACATGGGAAAGAAAAAGGATCTCTCTGCTGCTGAAAAGCATCAAATAGTGCAATGCCTTGGTCAAGGGATGAAAACATTAGATATTTCCCGAAAACTTAAGCGTGATTATCGTACTGTTAAGAGATTTGTTGCTGATTCTGAGCACAGACGTGTTCGTGCTGATAAAGGCAGAATGAGGAAGGTTTCTGCCAGGCAACTTCATAGGATTAAGGCCTCTTTCACACATCAGCTTTTGAATCAGGCGTGATCCGGCGTGTTTCTAAAAAAACGCATCCGGTAGCCGGAATCGCCTGATGTCACTGCGTTGCATCGTTTGGCCGGATCCGTCGGAATTGTACATTCGTGGGCCGACAAGACGGTTTTGTAACGTTTTTTTTTTTTTCCGAGGCACCTGACAGTGCCTGAATCGGCACTTCAGGCGGCCGAAACAATGCAAACCTAGGAGCCGGACCAATTTTTGACAAATCCGTCAGAAAACTGATCCGTAGTCCAAGGTCTCATCTCTCTCTCTCTCTCTCTCTCTCTCACTCTTCTCTCTCTCCTCTCTCGCAAAATCATCTTCATGCATGACAATGCACCATCTCATGCTGCAAAGAATACTTCTGAGTCATTGGCTGCTATGGGCATAAACGGAGATAAACTCATGGTGTGGCCACCATCTTCCCCTGACCTCAACCCTATAGAGAACCTTTGGAGTATCATCAAGCAAAAGATCTATGAGGGTGGGAGGCAGTTCACATCAAAACAGCAGCTCTGGGAGGCTATTCTGACTTCATGCTAAGAAATACAAGCAGAAACTCTCCAAAAACTCACAAAGTTCAATGGATGCAAGAATTGTGAAGGTGATAGCAAAGAAGGGTTCCTATGTTAACATGTAACTTTGGCCTGTTAGGATGTTTTGGAGTTAAGTAGCTTTTTTGTTCAGTGAATGTGACCTCCTAATGCTGCAAATTCCACAAATAGCATTTTCAGTTCTTTAAAACATATCAAATGTTTTGCAATTCTACTGTGCTTAATAATTTGGAACAGTGCATTTTGAGTTTTTATTCATTTTGGAGATTATACTGTTATCATTGGGAGGTTTCTTCAATAGAATTCGATGTATACTCTAATGGGTGATTACTTTTATTAGACTGACTGTCATTTGCACCGACCACTTAGGAAAATCAGAGAAAAATATAATTTGCATAATAATTTGGAACATGGTGTAATGGCCCCACATAGCCTTCCATATAGTATAATAGGCCCCATATAGTTCTGTAAGCAGGTGCAGGAATGCAGAAACGCAGGGATTCAGAACAATGTTTAACAACAATATATTTGGTTGTAACAAAGGTGATGAAAATGATCTCCTTGCAGGGAGTTATTAAACAATAAAAGTGGAAATCAAGGGATAACACAACAGTAAAAGTGAAAATCAGGGGTTAACACAACAGTCTGTCATTTCAACTTCACTTATCGTAATCTTCTCTAGTCCTCATCCACTCGCAGTCTGATGGGGGTTGGAAATACCGGCAACGGCTGGCACGGTGTCCTCAAACGAACTGAACAAATCACGGTCCAGCTTCTAGCGGCAACGGGCGGTCACCGTTTCTGCCCGCTGAGCCCCTATTCCATTAATCTGTACAGCAGGAGTTTCCGTCCAAAGCGTGCTCCACTGCACGCTTGTCAAAGATGGACCTCAGGACCCGTCACCTGACACCCGCTCCTCAGCGCAAGCACCGCACACTGTTTGGCTGTGCACCCGACGCTCTACGCTCTCACTGGCTCCTGGGGGCGCTCACTGAAGTTCAACCCGGGCATGGCTCTGCACTGTCCCTCTCTCTGTGGAGCGCGGCACACCTGCTTCCTCTCTCAATGCTGGCGGGAATCCTCTGCCTCTTTCCCACGCTTTCTGCTCCCTGCCTGGCCTAGCCACTCCCTCTCTCCCCGGGTCATAGGACCTGTCCGGTTTCCCATTCTTTCCCCCAGGCAACACTGGACGCAGCCTCGATGGTTCTGGACTCCGCATGGTGCAGGTACCCGTAGCCCGGTCTTCCTCCTTACACTCCCACCCTCTTTTAACTCGCCATTCCATGGGCGAGAGCTCTTTCATCAGACGTTCTCACTCTTCTACTCATTGAATAATTATTTGCCAAATAAACTGGTCTTGTTCATAATGAGTGGGGGGTATTCCAGCTGTCAACCGCTCTGACTGGCTTAAGGCAGGTTGACTGATAGAAGTCGGGAGAATATTTTGGTCCGATGAATCTGTCATCTCAGTTGCTTCAGGCCCAGACACTTCTCTGGGGCCGGGGGACGGTGAATCCTCCAAGTCTGAGGCTGAAGCGGGGTCTCTTCTACATCACAGTCGAGGACTTTTGAGGTGAGCGTTTGATTACGTCTGGCACTCTCTCTCCTTCCTCAGGGCCCTGTGAAAGACAAGGGTACAACATACTGCTATGGACTATTCGAGTAGGCGCTCCTTCCTCCCATTTGGGTTGAACTTCATACACTGGCCCGTTAGATCCAACTCTGCATTTTACTTGGTACGGGGTTTTCTCCCATTGATGCTCCAACTTGCCCCGAGGCCGCTTGTCCCAGATCAACACTCGATCGCCTGCTCTTAGAGCTGTCCCTCGAATAGGCGTTGTTTCATGGTGTTTAAGTTCTTGGTACTTAGTCTGCACCAGCCGGTGAAGAGTCTGTAGCCGATGTCGATGTTCTCAGACCCAGGAAGACATCCCCGTCCACGGGTAGTCTTCTTCCAGAACCAACTCCAGCTCTGTGATTTCACGTCCCTTTTGCCCGAACAGGGTATACGGAGTGTATCCTGTTGAACTGTGCACTCGATTATTGTACACCCAGACCAATTCAGCCACGAAATCAGGCCACCGTATCTTCCAATCTTCCGATGTTCGGAGCATCTGAATCAACGTCCTATTGAAATGTTCGCAGGCTCCATTCCCCTGAGGATGATAGGGCGTCATCCTTGACTTCTCAGTCTGGTACAAACGATGCAACTCCTCCATCACTCGGCCTTTGAAGCAAGCCCCTTGGTCAGAATGGATCCTTTTCTGCAACCATACACTCGGATGAAATCTCGGCAAATGGCCTGCGCCACTGACTCAGCAGTCTGATCCCGAGTTTTTAGTCACCACAGAAACTTGGTAAAGTGGTCAGTCATCACCAGACAATGTTCATATCTGATATGGGCTGGGACCACGGCTAAGTAGTCGATCATCAATAACTCTAAGGGGGCAGAAGTGATGATGGTCTGCGTCGGGGTTCTCTGCTTCGGAGGTTTGGCTAGTTCACAGCTGCAAAATCGTTGACAGGCTTCCTCTCCTAAAGTCTTCAATCGGGGTCTTTATATCAGCTTCTGTAACTACTGGAATGTCTTCTCCAGACCAAAGTGAGCCCCTCTCTCATGGGCCTCCGTAGCCACTACACGGATCAACTTCTCTGGGAGCACCACTTGCCAAGTGACCCTCAACTCCCGCACCAGCTGCAATCTTCTATACAGCAATCCGTCCTTCAACTGGAGTCTCTCCCACTGTCTCAGAATCTGCATAGCCCCTGGGGACAGAGAATCTCTCTCACCGGCTGGGGAGTCGCTTCAGAGCCACCCACTGTCTCAACTAGCCCAATGTCGTCCCAGCGCCTGTTCTCCAGATGCCTCTCTGATCTGTCCCTGCGTCGCCACCAACAACCTGGCAAGGTCCAGATAACCAGGAATCTCTTTTGCCTCCAATTCTGCATCTCGGACATGTTTAGGTCGCTCATGGGTCACTCTCGAAAGAGCATCAGCATGCGTATTCTCGGCCCCGGCCCGATAAGCGATCTTGTACCTATACTTCGCCATGCGAGCCACCCATTGTTGTTCCAAGGCCCCCAATTTTGCATTTTACAGGTGGGCTAGGGGGGTGTTATGGGTGCGCACCAGAACTTCGAACCCCGACAAGTATTCTGCAAACTTTTCGGTCATCGCCCACACCAACGCCAGCAATTCCAACTTAAAGGAGCTGTAATTGTCCGGATTCTGCTCCGAGTTGTGAAGAGACCAGCTCGCATAGGCGATCACTCATTCTTTCCCTTACTACATTTGTGATAGTATGGCCCCAGGCCATGTAGGCTTCCATCGGTATGAAGGATGAAGGACTGTGAGAAATCTGCATAGGCGAGTATTGGGGCCTCAGTCAAGGCCATCTTCAAAGCTTTGAAGGCTTCTTCCTGGCTACTTCCCCATTGGATAGTCCGATTCTTCGAACCAGACGGCACTCCCATTAGTAGTTCGAGCAGCGGATTAGCGATGTGGGTGAAATTCTTCAAGAACCTTCGGCAGTACCCGGTAAGCCCCACAAAGGCCGAAACATCTTTCACTTTTTTCGGGCTGGGCCAGTTCTGTATCACCACTATCTTCTCACGCGCAGGTCTCACTCCTTCAGTGGATACAATGTGCCCAGGTACTCAATTTGTTTTGCGAAAAAGGTGACATTTTTGGGGCTTCACTTTCAGGCCATGTTTCTGCAGTTGACTCAACAGTTGCTCCAGCCGCCGGAGATGTTCTTCAAAGGTGGCCGCATAGACAATGATATCGTCCAGATAGATGAGCGTTGCTTCAAAATTCAGGCCCCCCAGGCATCTTTCCATCAACCGCTGAAAAGTTCAGGGAGTGTTACACAGGCCGAAGCGCATCCGATTAAATTTAAATATCCCAATGGGCAATATGAACGCCATCTTCGGCCCGTCGTGTTAAGCCATGGGCACCTGCCAGTACCCGCTGGCCAGTTCCAGGGACGAAAAATACTTTGCTTTTCTAAAAGGTAAAAAACAACTCCTCGATTCTGGTCAATGGATAGGAGTCCCGCACCGTACAAGCATTCAGTCATCTGTAATCAACACAGAAGCACAGGGTTCCGTCCTTTTTCCAGACTAAAACAATGGGAACTGCCCACGGGCTCTCATTCTCCCATATGACTCCACTCTGCAGCATGTGAGCCAGCATCTCCTTTACTTCCTTGTACATCTTAGGTGCTATCTGTCGATATCTCTCCCAGACTGGGGCACACTTCCTGTAGGATTTTCGTGGTTTATAGCCGTGATGCACCCAAAGTCAACCTCCTGGCGAGCGAAGACCTCCTGGTAGCCCTCCAGTATAGCTTCAACCTGTTGCACCTGTTGCGGAGAGAGTCCCTTCAGTTTGGCCCACATCTGCTCCAAAATTTGACGACCCTTTTTCATGCCTCCAGGCGGATGCTTCGGTGTCATTGTACTGGCTAGAGTCCAGGGATCCCCTTGCATTGCTGCCAACTGCATGGCCTCCGTTGCACCAGCTCTTCCGGCATTCCCAATACCTGAGCCACTTCACTCTTAGGCAAGAGGATGAGATCATCTTCTTCCAGGTTGACGCACCGCACCACAATGTTACCGTCATGGACTGTGGCTAATGTCCGACCAACAAGGAGTCCCGAGGGTATCTGGTCCATCAAGGTTGGCTCTATCTGCACTTCAACCCCTCGAGAGGAGTACAAGCTCGTACCGGCAATGTGAGCACAGTCTGACCAGGTGGTCAGATGAGTTTAGCAGCTGCAGGTACTGCTCGCTGAGCCCCTAGCCCATTAGTCTGTATAGCAGAAGTTTTTGTCCACATCGTGCTCCGCTGCACGCTTGTCAAAGATGGGGAGTGCATCTCAGGACCCGGCACCTGACACCCACTCCTCAGCGTAAGCACCGCACACTGTTTGGCTCTACGCCCGACACTCTGCACTCTCACTGAAGTTCTGCATGGGCACGGCTCCACACTGTCCCTCTCTCTGTGGAGCGCGGCACACACCTGCTCCCTCTCTTGATGCTGGCTGGAATCCTCTGCCTCTTTCCCGCGCAGATGAGTCGCACACGGTACCAGGGCTTATGGGGTACTCGGCACCGAGCCCGTTCATTTCAATGGGGGAGAGGTCACGGGTAGCACAGCTCGGTCCGTTGCCCTGGGCGCTCATTCAAGGGGGATATTTACAGGGGATTGTAGAATGTTCTTGACGCCACCTGTGGTTTCTGATCAGGATGACCAGCGCTGCAGGGTAGATTCTCTGAGGGGTTGTTACTGGGCAGCAAGATGTTAAGTCCCCCACAGGCGAGACTGATCCCTCGAGATATATGGCGGTGCAGGGGTGCAGGCAATAAGGCAGACACACACAAGTCAGTCTCTTTCCATACCTTTAGCAACAAGAAAAAGGAGTAAAAACCACTTAGATTTTAGCAAAATAACATCATTTATTTAGAAAAATACACGTGTACATAAAAATCACTCAATGGTGATAATGACCCTAATATAAAAGTTAATACAATACACGTGGGACCTGGGTATTTTGTTAAGAGCAGCTAGGGGAATGCACTGGTATTGTAACAATCATATATCTCTCATCATAAGAACATTTTAGACAGCACTGATATTATAACAAATATATATCTCTCATCATAAGAACATTTTTAGATAGCAAAAAGATCAATATATATCAATAATGAACGCACCAGCGTATGTAGTATACAATATAAATCTATCTAATAACGTGCCATGAATGTAAGCTGCCTTACTAAAAAAGTTGCTTACCCCTTGAACGTTTAAGCCGCTTAGTCAGGACCCACGTGTGACCCTCTGACGCATGTCTAAAATGTTCTTATGATGAGAGATATATAATTGTTACAATACCAGTGCATTCCCCTAGCTGCTCTTAACAAAATACCCAGGTCCCACGTGTATTGTATTAACTTTTATATTAGGGTCATTATCACCATTGAGTGATTTTTATGTACATGTGTATTTTTCTAAATAAATGATGTTATTTTGCTAAAATCTAAGTGGTTTTTACTCCTTTTTCTTGTTGCTTTGGTTCTCATATATTTGGAGTACACTCTTTTATAGAGTCCTTTTTATATTGGGGCACACTTTATAGGTATATTTGTACACATTTATGATATATGCCCTTTCTTTGTGCTGGTTCGTTTTTATCTTTCCATACCTTTACTGGTGGTATTTGCAGGTACGTCCCGGGAAGCTGCTCAGGGTGGAGGATGCACATACAGTAATCACTGAGTAGGTTTAAGGCCTCCTTACTTTCCAAAGTGTGTGAGTTTCCAACTTGCATGAAGCTAAGTTTAACTCCGTATAGAACAGCTACGCCCGGCCGACATTGTGGTGGAGCCTTCTTTTGGACAGAACTAGTCTGCTAGACTCTTATTCTTCCTGACTCCGGTTACATATCAGCACTGTAGGGCCCCTCTGTGACCTAAAGTCCAGCAGGGAATCTGGTTTCTCCCACTAGCCGTGAAGGAACTAGCAAGCTCGGACCCGGTGTCCGGTAGTGCAGAGTGGAGGTTCAGCTATCGTCGCTAATTCTCCTCAGTCACTCTTTCTTCCTTTTCACCACTCGCCTGTCGCCCTACTCACACCCTTAACATAAGCACAGGCAACAGTAGGTGTAGTCACCAGCTTCCTTCTATCACCGCTCACTGACCGTTCCTCAGTCGACTCGTTGTTACAAATACTGTAGTTCCCTTCCTTCTTCTCCTTCATAGACTCTGTCCAAAGTAGCTATCAGGACCTTCCGTCAGACTGATTTCATGCTCACTTTGAGAGTCACTTTCCACGTTCTTAGGGATCTAACAGTCAGCCTGTTCTGAGGTAACATACAAGAAGAAAAGGTAGCACACTGTAGCGCTATAGCTTGCAAACACGAAATATGAAAAATATGAAAAATGAATTACATCATTACCTTAGAAATATGAAAAATTGAGAAGTCTTAGCGCATAAGATGGCCAAATTATGTGAGCCTGATAGCCACGTCAAGGCTCTTCTCGTATATCAGGTCCCTAACTAATGCCTATCCTCGCTTTAGAAAAGTCTGTCTGCATGGGAACCTATGAATCCTCTTTTCAGACTAAAATCAACATCTCTGTGGAGGGGTGATGAACCTGCTGTAATTAAAAGGCCTGTGACCACCAGGTGGAGTGCTCAGGCAGAAGGTAAATGAATACATATCAAAAAACTGACCGGCACATCCAAACTTAGATTCAGTGTGAACAGGTGCTAAACCTAGAGTCACCAACTCATATACATACAAGAAGAAAAGGTAGCACACTGTAGCGCTATAGCTTGCAAACACGAAATATGAAAAATATGAAAAATGAATTACATCATTACCTTAGAAATATGAAAAATTGAGAAGTCTTAGCGCATAAGATGGCCAAATTATGTGAGCCTGATAGCCACATCAAGGCTCTTCTCGTATATCAGGTCCCTAACTAATGCCTATCCTCGCTTTAGAAAAGTCTGTCTGCATGGGAACCTATGAATCCTCTTTTCAGACTAAAATCAACATCTCTGTGGAGGGGTGATGAACCTGCTGTAATTAAAAGGCTTGTGACCACCAGGTGGAGTGCTCAGGCAGAAGGTAAATGAATACATATCAAAAAACTGACCGGCACATCCAAACTTAGATTCAGTGTGAACAGGTGCTAAACCTAGAGTCACCAACTCATATACATACAAGAAGAAAAGGTAGCACACTGTAGCGCTATAGCTTGCAAACACGAAATATGAAAAATATGAAAAATGAATTACATCATTACCTTAGAAATATGAAAAATTGAGAAGTCTTAGCGCATAAGATGGCCAAATTATGTGAGCCTGATAGCCACGTCAAGGCTCTTCTCGTATATCAGGTCCCTAACTAATGCCTATCCTCGCTTTAGAAAAGTCTGTCTGCATGGGAACCTATGAATCCTCTTTTCAGACTAAAATCAACATCTCTGTGGAGGGGTGATGAACCTGCTGTAATTAAAAGGCCTGTGACCACCAGGTGGAGTGCTCAGGCAGAAGGTAAATGAATACATATCAAAAAACTGACCGGCACATCCAAACTTAGATTCAGTGTGAACAGGTGCTAAACCTAGAGTCACCAACTCATATACATACAAGAAGAAAAGGTAGCACACTGTAGCGCTATAGCTTGCAAACACGAAATATGAAAAATATGAAAAATGAATTACATCATTACCTTAGAAATATGAAAAATTGAGAAGTCTTAGCGCATAAGATGGCCAAATTATGTGAGCCTGATAGCCACGTCAAGGCTCTTCTCGTATGTATATGAGTTGGTGACTCTAGGTTTAGCACCTGTTCACACTGAATCTAAGTTTGGATGTGCCGGTCAGTTTTTTGTATGTATTCATTTACTTCTGCCTGAGCACTCCACCTGGTGGTCACAAGCCTTTTAATTACAGCAGGTTCATCACCCCTCCACAGAGATGTTGATTTTATCTGAAAAGAGGATTCATAGGTTCCCATGCAGACAGACTTTTCTAAAGCGAGGATAGGCATTAGTTAGGGACCTGATATACGAGAAGAGCCTTGACGTGGCTATCAGGCTCACATAATTTGGCCATCTTATGCGCTAAGACTTCTCAATTTTTCATATTTCTAAGGTAATGATGTAATTCATTTTTCATATTTTTCATATTTCGTGTTTGCAAGCTATAGCGCTACAGTGTGCTACCTTTTCTTCTTGTATGTATATGAGTTGGTGACTCTAGGTTTAGCACCTGTTCACACTGAATCTAAGTTTGGATGTGCCGGTCAGTTTTTTGATATGTATTCATTTACCTTCTGCCTGAGCACTCCACCTGGTGGTCACAGGCCTTTTAATTACAGCAGGTTCATCACCCCTCCACAGAGATGTTGATTTTAGTCTGAAAAGAGGATTCATAGGTTCCCATGCAGACAGACTTTTCTAAAGCGAGGATAGGCATTAGTTAGGGACCTGATATACGAGAAGAGCCTTGACGTGGCTATCAGGCTCACATAATTTGGCCATCTTATGCGCTAAGACTTCTCAATTTTCATATTTCTAAGGTAATGATGTAATTCATTTTTCATATTTTTCATATTTCGTGTTTGCAAGCTATAGCGCTACAGTGTGCTACCTTTTCTTCTTGTATGTATATGAGTTGGTGACTCTAGGTTTAGCACCTGTTCACACTGAATCTAAGTTTGGATGTGCCGGTCAGTTTTTTGATATGTTCTGAGGTAACAGCTTGTCTTTCCTCCTCTGTCTCATCTGACAGGAATCACACTCAAATGTCTCGCTCAGACTAGAATGTAGAATCTCTCACTCCGATGCTCTGGGGGAGAACTCAACTGTCTGAGGTACAACCATCAACTCGCATGGCTGTCTGGCTAGAAGCCTACTGCTGCGTTTCTCCACACCCCTATATACATGAATCTAAGGGGCTCCCTCTGGTGGCTCCTGGAAAATGTGGATGTGAATGAATATCAGGTGTTTGTGATTTACCTTTCTGTGCATCCTCCAGGGAACATGTGTCACCAAGCGCAGCTGGGCCACACACTTCCTGCTCCCTGCCCGGCTAGCCATGCCCCCTCTCCCCGAGTCATGGGACCTGTCCTGTTCCCCATTCTTTCCCCCGGCAACACTGGACGCAGCCTCCACAGTTCCGGACCCGGCACGATGTAGGTACCCGCATCCGATCTCCTCCTTACAGTCCTCCATATAGTATAATTCGCCTCTCATAATCCTTGATATAGTATAATGCACTCGCCATGGGTCTCCATACAATATAATGCAACCCATGGTCCTCTATACAATATAATGAACCCCCATACAATATATTGCACTCCCCATCATCTTCCATACATTATAATGCACTCCCCATGGTCCTCCATACAAAATAATGCACTCTAGATGGTCCTCCATACAATATAATGCCTTCTCCATGGTCAACCATACAATATAATGTATTCCTATTGGTCCTCCATACAATATAATGCACTCCCCATGGTCCTCCATACAATACAATGTACTCCTATTGGTCATCCATACAATGTAATGCACTCCCCATGGTCCTCCATACAGTATAATGAACCCCCATCGTCCTCCGTACAATATAATGCACTCACCACGCCCGCTGCTCTGATACGTCAGATGCTGAAGCAGAATGATGGGGGTGGAAGTGTCTGCTGACGCTCCTTCCTCCATCATTATTGGTCATGCTGACAGCCGGAGGGAGGCCCTATAGTAGTTGAGTGGCCTGCCGCCATTGGCGATACGCCACTGTTGTGCAGGTTCTTACCAGTGACCTTCTCCCTGATTGTTGTAATTCATTTTTCTCTTTTTTTTGCATTCGGTCCAGACCACCATGACCTCTTCTTCCATCCATAACTCGTTCCTGTAAAATGTAAGACATAAACATCTTCACTTTACTGATTTTTCAGGACCCTCCTCACATTCTACCACCTGTACACAAACCACAACTTGTGATACCTTATTAAATTCCCCTGGTTTCCTTTAATAATACTCCCCTTTGACCTCTTATAATAATGACACTGTATTAATAATAATAATGCCACCTTCCCTTAAATGATAAACGATCCCCCCATTGTGCCTCCTTATAATAATAACGCTCAGTGCCTATTTATTGCAATAATGTTCCTGAGTACATAGAAATAACAGGCGCCCCATAGAAAAAGTCCTATCACATCACAGTCAAAGAGCATATCTCCCAACTTTTTAACAAACGGAGAAGGAAATGTATTGCAGCACCTAGACAGTTATTTTACCCCTACTGAAGCCCCTAAGGCCTCTTTCACATTTCCGGCGGGCGCCTGGCGGCGCCCCCGGCATTTTGCCGCAGCGCCGCATGTGAAAACCTTTCACACTTCCGGCGGCCAAAATGCTTTTTTTTGCCGGATGGTTTCTGATGCTTGGAGAGATAAGAAA
>JARQOD010000001.1:722072501-722110313 GCA_033576555.1 Oophaga sylvatica
TTTGAAACCGTTTGCTACCTAGACACGTTTCGGTATTCCCAAAGATTATGAGGATCATCTGAAGCACCTGGAAAATTTCGAGCCCCTTTCCCAGGTACGGGATAAAATTAAAACCCTCAAAAATGCCATCTACTCAAAAAAAGGTACAATACTTGGGGCACTCGTCAGTTGGGAAGGAGTACGGGGGCCCCCAGAGAAAGAAACTGCCCCAGAAGGGGCCCGGACCCGAAAGAACCTTAAGGAAGTGCGCTTTTCCGGGGACAACGGGTTACTACAGGAGATTCGTGAAAGATTACACGAAGAAGGCAGCTCCTTTACAGGACCTCCTAGTAGGACAATCCCTAAAGAGCAGAAACCCTCCCTTTAATTGGGGTAAGGAACAGGCTGAAGCATTCCAAAAGATGAAAGAGATCCTTACAGGTGATGAGATCTTAACCTATCCTGATTACAGCCAACCGTTCCTGTTGTACACCGACGCCAGTAATGAAGGGTTGGGAGCAGTTCTCAGTCAGAAGCAGAATGGCCAAGAAAAAGTCATCGCATATGCCAGCAGAAAACTCAGGCCAACTGAAAGGAATCCGGAAAATTATAGCAGCTTCAAGCTGGAGTTTCTGGCGCTGGTCTGGGCCATTACTGAAAGATTTAAGCATTATCTGGCCTCCAATCGGTTCACTGCGTTTACAGATAACAACCCCTTAACGCACCTGGAAACCGCCAAGCTGGGTGCCATGGAGCAGCGATGGATGGCTCGGTTGTCCAATTACCAGTTTACTATCAAGTACCGGGCAGGTCGAAAGAATGCTAATGCTGACGCATTGTCCCGAATGCCGCATGACTCTGATACGGAAGAAGAATCGGACGACCTGGAAGAAATTGAGCTACCTGCGTTCCATCGAAATGGGGTAGTCCACGAGCATCGAGTCAACAGAAAGCAGTATGGTGCAACATTAAATCCTTTACCCCATCACAGCTGGAAAGAGACTCAGGACAGTGATCCAGTGGTCAGCCGCATCAAGGAGTTGTTAAGACAGGAAGGCTCCTCTTTGGAAAGGATGCACCTATGTCAGCCAAGCTCCTGTGGAATGAGAAAAGCAGGTTGTTCCTATACCGTGAGAAGTTGTGCAGGAGATACGTCAACCCCAGAACCCATGAGATGGTCTGGCAAATCGTGGTCCCCAAGGCAGACGTCCCAATGGTGTTGGAAGCATACCACGATCAAGCAGGACACTTTGGCTGGAGAAAGCTGGAGACCCTGTTGAGATGCCGGTTCTACTGGGTAGGGATGCGCAGCTCCATTGAGAGGTGGTGTCGGAACTGTGGACCCTGTGGTCTCAGAAGAAAGGACTACGGTAGTCAGAAGGCACCCCTGCAACCTATCCGGACGACTCGCCCTCTGGAGATTGTGGCCCTGGACCACGTCAAATTGTCGCCAAGTAGATCTGGATACTCATACGCCCTGACCATGGTGGACCATTACTCCAGATTTCTGGTGGTTGTTCCAGTTAAGGACCAGACCGCAGTGACGGCCGCGAAAACCTTTCAAGCAAGCTTCTGCAGACCGCATGGGTATCCGGAGCAAGTATTAACCGCAGGGCTGCCACTAGGAATTTCGGGGCCCCATACTGGCAAAATTTATGGGGCCCCCTTGAGACTCCGCCCAGGCTCCACCCCCAGCTCCGCCTCCACCCTAGCTCCTCCTCCACCACGTGAACCTCCCAAAATCCCTCCGCCCTTTCTTGGAAAAACTCCACTTCTTGACTCAATGGTGACAAGAACGAGTGGAGGTGCTGCTGCTTAACTCCGCTATGCAGTGCAGTCATTTTGACAGGGCAAAAATAAATATTGTGCGGACCATTTTTTTGGCCTGTCAAAATGATGAGTCCCTTAGATTGATTTCTGCCCTGGTTCCAGGAGAGGGATTCATGGAGCCAACAAAGGTCTGTGGACAGAAGTAAGTGGGAAGCACCACATACACAGCAGAACAAGGGATACTGTCTAATAGTCATATGACAGGGAGAGGTTAAATCATATTTAAGTAATTAATCTTTATTGGAAATAAAGAATTGCCTTTATTGATATCCCGTAACAAGTGATCTCCATACATATCACAGTATTCTCTATACCAAGAGCAATAATATGACATACAAGGAACAAATACCACCACACCATGATCAGACCACATATTACCATCACAGTGACCAAAAAATACCACATACAAGGAATACATACCACCAATTCATGAAGAGATCATATATTACCACTACATAGTACCATATTAAAGGGAGAGATATCATCATACCATGACCAGATCACATATTCCCACCACACAGTGGCCGAAAAATACTACATACAAGGGACAAATACCATCACACCATGACTACACCACATAGATAAATACCGTAACACCATGACCAGATCTAATCTATGAGAACATTGTTGAAGCTCTCATATACTTGCATTGAGAGCTAATGACTAGAGATGAGCAAATTTGTTCAGGTCCCCACTTATTCGTCAAGCTATAGCACTTACCGAATAAGCTACAGCGGGAACGCGGATACCTGGAGCGTGATGGCTGATGGGCACCGCAGCTGCATGTGACACAGTACATGGAAGGAGAGCTCAACACACAGGCTCTCCATGTATGTGTTGTGACTGTAACACAGCCGCGATACATGCAGCTGTGGCGCCAAACAGCTGATCATCGGGAGCGCTCCAGGTATCCGGGTTACTGCTGCAGCTTAATCGGTAAGCGCTACAGCCTGCAAAATAAGCAGGGACACAAAGAAATTACGCTCAACTCTACTTAAGACATAGCGTCTGATTTCTTGCCAGTCAGAAGCTGCGCTTACAAGATGGCACTGAAATACCAGAGTGATGCTGAAAATTGATATGTCGGACGGTATGAGAGAGAACTTAGGTTTAAAGGGACTCTGTCAGCATAGAGTGACTTTTCTGTTCAAAAAAGTCCCTACATTCTGTTTCACATTGAGGCCAATCCTTTAAATCCACCTTGCCACCTGCTTGTTTTCCCTCCATGTCCATCCCCTCTCCTTCAATAGACAGCTCTGGCTTCATATCAACAGAGAAGGATGGAGACAGAGGAAAATAAGCAGGTGGGAAGATGTATTTCAATGATTGTCCACTGTGAAGCACCAAGCACCTGAACTTGAACAGTCATTTTTTGCTGACAGAGTCCTTTTAAAGCAACACTCCAGTGATGGAAAAAATAAAAAACAAGCATAGAGACACCAGCTCTAAACAAAATGTGTGCACCTTGATGGATCCACGGCAGGCTGGCAGCGCTTTTGCTTCACGGATACAGGTGCAGCTCCCCAGACATGCAGACTAGAGGAACCATTGGTGAACATCGGTCTGCACTTGGACCACTTTGCATGGACTGGCCACGGGTCTCCTGACCTGAACTCAGCAGCCTTACAGCTGTGTAGCCCTGGTGTTAGGCACACGCAGTACCCTGGAGAGTGTGTGGCGAGACAGCAGTTTAATGCTCAATATCCATTCACTCAACATACACTAGACACACCCTTAGGGTAGTGTAGTTACTTGTTAGGGAGTGGTCAGGGTGTATATTGGTTGAGTGATTTTAGAAGAGAGAGTTCTGTTTCCTGTCTTCGGACAGAGAGGACGTCTGGAGTCTAGCTGGAGGGAGGAAGCCGTCGAGCCAGCTCATCATCAGTTCAGAAAGTGGAGGCTAGTACAGGTGGTCTAATTCACCTCAGCCTAGTCAGAGCTGTACCTCACCTGAATACATTGAAAGAAAGAAGAAGCTTAGTGCAGAAAGACTTCAGTCACCTGTCTAAAGGACAGTGAAAGGTTCAGAGACGTGCTCCTGCCTAGTGATAACTGAGAATCTGTAACTAACTTCGTAGAAAGTGAAGAAGGAAGTGATTACCCGACTTTTTGCAAGTGTGAGTGCTTATGCTACCAGCGAGGGACAAGGCGAAAGGCACAGTGGACAGATTATTGGAAAAGTGCGTTTGGATTGAAGAAGTCCTGCACATTGCAACCGGTCACTGGGGACCGAAGGATCACTATTAGCTTCAAGCATAGTGGTAAGAAAACCAGGGATTTACCGGACCTTAGGTCGCGGCAAACAGCCCCATATAGTCAGTACGTAACTGGGGTCAGGGGGAGTGAAGACTTTGAGTCAGTGCACGACAAGATAAGAATTCAGCTCTCTCACAGGAAGGCTCCTACCACAAAACTGACTGGGCAGTACAGCTATGGATTAGCTGGAGTTATTGAGGGAACTACGCTTCAGGCTGGTTGTACTCATTGTATTGAAAGTAAAGGAGGCCCCTAACTTGTCCAGCTGCTGTCTCAAAATACACTCTCCTTGGATCAGCCTCCCTGGGACCTGCCTGAACATCTTACAAGTAAAGGTATGGAAAGACGCTGACCGTGTGAGACTGTGTTATTTATCTGCACCCGACTTCACTAACTTCATAGACTTTGAGGGACCAGTCCCACCTGTAGGGGACCCGACATCTAGCTGCATCACCATCCCCTCAGAGATCTACAGCAGCGCTGGTACAAATTACCAGAAGACTACAGGTGGCGTCACGAACTGTATATAAATCTATCCCCTGTAAATATTCCCCAACATACGCCAGACCGCCAGGGCCACAGACCGAGCCACAGCTACCTGTGACAATCCCATAGACTTCTACGGGCTCGGCTCTGAGTACCCCATTGCCCTGGTAACCCACAATTGTGGTGGCGGGTCGACACACAGCATGTATGAGGATGCTGGTCAGGAGATTGGCGCCCAGTCCAGGCACTGCTGTGCGAGCGCAGACTGGTTTCCCCCTTTCAAAAATTACACTGCCATAATAATAAAGATTTTTCCCAATCATATATACTCACTTCCATCAATAATTCCTCACCCCCCTTCCAAACCCCAAACAAAACTTAGAAGCTACTGGATTATCCTGAGCACTGCAGCCTGATGTTATAATTGGGCATTTGGTTTTCCAGCAGGTCAGGATCATCCATTAGCTTATATATACATTGCTATTGGGTAGTCGAAGGGGAAGGGGTAAGGAATAATTATACAATCATTCCTTACCCTCCCCCCCTTTGACTCCTCAATAGCAATGTATATATAAGTAGAATCACGTACTGAAATAGTGGACAAATGAATACATGGACTTGTTATTTACTCACACAGCCGATGTTGCCGCCGCGCCCACCACCCAGTCAAGAAGAATTTAATGGTCGTCTCACCCTGCCCACCGCTGCCGCCTTAGCCTGGCCAACAAATAAAAGGAAAGTTTATATTACAACATATATAATCACTGAATATACACTACAAAAAATTCTTTATTGGTATTTATTAAGCACCTATAAATTATAGAACATAAATACCTCAAAATGTAACTCTAAAGGGTATGCCACACTAAACAACATCGCTAACCGGATCGCTAAAAAACGTCACTATTTAGCGATCCGTTAGCGATGTTGTTGTGTGCGGCATCTGCCAGCGACGAGCTTCCTGCTGTGATCTCGCTCGTCGCTGGAATCGTTCCGGACCCTATTTTCTCGTCGGCGCTCCCGCTGGGTAAGTATATATCGCTAGTGTGGCACCTTTTCTTAGCGATTTAGCGGTACTTTTGTACCGCTAAAGTCGTTAAGGAGATCGCTAACCGCGATAGCGTCCTTAACGATATCGCTAAATGTGGCCGACACTAGCGATATAGAAACAATCCCGCTAGCGATCTCATTAGTATGCGACGCTAACGAGATCGCTAGCGGGATTGTGTAGTGTGGCAGTACCTTAAGTGATTATGTGAAAGAACAAAAATAAATAAATAAAATAGGAGTCAAGAGTAAAAGGGTGATCACCCCATTTATTTATTTTACTCACTTTTATAGCAGTAATCTTTCCAAAACACTTTAGGGTATGTTCCCACAGTCACTAAATGCTACGGTAAAGTAGACCTCTTACGGAACTTATCTAGATGTGTGGTGAGCACTTTGAACCCCCAAGTGCTTGACAGAAGTTTATAATGTAGAGCCGTAAAAATAAAAATTTTTCACAAAAAATATGTTTTCACCCCCAATTTTTTATTTTCACAAGTGTAACAGGAGAAACTGGACCCCAAAAGTTATTGTGCAATTTGTCCACAGTGTGCTGGTGGCCGGGGCTCTGCTGCGGCCGTGTGCTGGTGGCCGGGCCCTGCTGCGGCCGTGTGCTGGTGGCCGGGGCCCTGCTGCGGCCGTGTGCTGGTGGCCGGGGCCCTGCTGCGGCCGTGTGCTGGTGGCTGGGGCCCTGCTGCGGCCGTGTGCTGGTGGCCGGGGCCCTGCTGCGGCCGTGTGCTGGTGGCCGGGGCCCTGCTGCGGCCGTGTGCTGGTGGCCGGGGCCCTGCGGCTGTGCTGGTGGCCGGGCCCTGCTGCGGCCGTGTGCTGGTGGCCGGGGCCCTGCTGCGGCCGTGCTGGTGGCCGGGGCCCTGCTGCGGCCGTGTGCTGTTGGCCGGGGCCCTGCTGCGGCCGTGTGCTGGTGGCCGGGGCCCTGCTGCGGTCGTGTGCTGGTGGCCGGGCCCTGCTGCGGCCGTGTGCTGGTGGCCGGGGCCCTGCTGCGGCCGTGTGCTGGTGGCCGGGGCCCTGCTGCGGCTGTGTGCTGGTGGCCGGGGCCCTGCTGCGGCCGTGTGCTGGTGGCCGGGGCCCTGCTGCGGCCGTGTGCTGGTGGCCGGGGCCCTGTTGCGGCCGTGTGCTGGTGGCCGGGGCCCTGCGGCTGTGCTGGTGGCCGGGCCCTGCTGCGGCCGTGTGCTGGTGGCCGGGGCCCTGCTGCGGCCTGTGCTGGTGGCCGGGGCCCTGCTGCGGCCGTGTGCTGTTGGCCGGGGCCCTGCTGCGGCCGTGTGCTGGTGGCCGGGGCCCTGCTGCGGTCGTGTGCTGGTGGCCGGGGCCCTGCTGCAGCCGTGTGCTGGTGGCCAGGGCCCTGCTGCGGCCGTGTGCTGGTGGCCGGGGCCCTGCGGCTGTGCTGGTGGCCGGGCCCTGCTGCGGCCGTTGTGCTGGTGGCCGGGGCCTGCTGGTGGCCGGGGCCCTGCTGCGGCCGTTTGTGCTGGTGGCCGGGGCTCTGCTGCGGCCGTGTGCTGGTGGCCGGGGCCCTGCTGCGGCCGTGTGTGCTGGTGGCCGGGGCCCTGCTGCGGCCGTGTGCTGGTGGCTGGGGCCCTGCTGCGGCCGTGTGCTGGTGGCCGGGGCCCTGCTGCGGCCGTGTGCTGGTGGCCGGGGCCCTGCGGCTGTGCTGGTGGCCGGGCCCTGCTGCGGCCGTGTGCTGGTGGCCGGGGCCCTGCTGCGGCCGTGCTGGTGGCCGGGGCCCTGCTGCGGCCGTGTGCTGTTGGCCGGGGCCCTGCTGCGGCCGTGTGCTGGTGGCCGGGGCCCTGCTGCGGTCGTGTGCTGGTGGCCGGGCCCTGCTGCGGCCGTGTGCTGGTGGCCGGGGCCCTGCTGCGGCCGTGTGCTGGTGGCCGGGGCCCTGCTGCGGCCGTGTGCTGGTGGCCGGGGCCCTGCTGCGGCCGTGTGCTGGGGCCCTGCTGCGGCCGTGTGCTGGTGGCCGGGGCCCTGTTGCGGCCGTGTGCTGGTGGCCGGGGCCCTGCGGCTGTGCTGGTGGCCGGGCCCTGCTGCGGCCGTGTGCTGGTGGCCGGGGCCCTGCTGCGGCCGTGCTGGTGGCCGGGGCCCTGCTGCGGCCGTGTGCTGTTGGCCGGGGCCCTGCTGCGGCCGTGTGCTGGTGGCCGGGGCCCTGCTGCGGTCGTGTGCTGGTGGCCGGGGCCCTGCTGCGGCCGTGTGCTGGTGGCCAGGGCCCTGCTGCGGCCGTGTGCTGGTGGCCGGGGCCCTGCTGCGGTCGTGTGCTGGTGGCCGGGGCCCTGCTGCGGTCGTGTGCTGGTGGCCGGGGCCCTGCTGCGGCCGTGTGCTGGTGGCCAGGGCCCTGCTGCGGCCGTGTGCTGGTGGCCGGGGCCCTGCGGCTGTGCTGGTGACCGGGGCCCTGCGGTTGTGCTGGTTGCCGGGGCCGGGCCCTGCGGCTGTGCTGGTGGCTGGGGCCGGGCCCTGCAGTGCTGCCTGATGGTGGCCGGGCCCTGCTGGTGGCTGGGCCCTGCTGCCTGCTGGTGGCCGGGACCTGCTGGTGGCCGGGGCCGGGCCCTGCTGCCTGCTGGTGGCCGGGCACTGCTGCCCGCTGGTGGCCAGGCCCTGCGGCTGTGCTGCTGGCCGGGCCCCCCCGGGGACAAACTACTCACCCGGCTGCTGCTCACCGTCGCCTGCACGTCCCGACGGTCCCGGTCCGCCGCTCCTAGCCACGTGGCACGCACGCTGCTCGCTCTGCTCCGGAATGAGGAAGTGGAGCAGAGCAGAGTGTGACGTCACGTCCGGCTGATGCACCTGGGCGGGCCATAGCTTCAAGCTACAGTGCCTGCCCAGCAGCCAGCCAGCCAGGCCCAGCCCAGGGGCGTTTCTGATTTTGTGTGGGGAGGGGGAGGGACAGACAGTGAGTGGAGAGAGTGTGGTGGGGAATATTTAGCAGCGAAGTGCTGCGAGCCTGCGTGCGCTTCGCCTGGCTGCCAGCGACGCGTGCTGGGGGGGGGGGCGGGCGGGCGGGCCCCCCTAAGTCACCGGGCCCGGGCGGGCCCCATACACTAGTAATGGCTGTAATGCCCTGATGGCGGCCCTGATTAACCGATCAAGGACCTGCTTTCGAAGCTGATTTATTCAAGGAATTCTGTCACATGTACGGGTGTAAGAAAATTAGAACAACGCCATACCACCCTCAAACCAACGGTCTTTGCGAAAAAATGAACCATATTGTCCTTGACTTGTTGAGATCCATACCGTTGGAAGACAGAAATCGATGGCCGGACTTACTACCTGATTTGGTTGACTTGTATAACCATATACCTGTAAGTTCCACTAACTGCACTCCAGCCTATCTTATGAGAGCAAGGCCGGAAGACTACCAATGGATTTAGAACTTGGAGTGGTAGAACCGGAGGCAGACGACGCCGTTGAAAACTGGGACATCAATCGGCAAGAGCAGTACAGACGAGTGCAAATCTGTGTAGAAGAAAGTCTCAACAAGGCACGGGAGAAACAGGAAGATATTTACAACAGAAATGCTCCTGCCAAGCCTTTGATGCCTGGAGAAGTGGTATTAAAAAGAAAAAGGAAAATGCACAAATTGGATAACCAGTGGGAACAAGAACCCTACGTTGTACAAGATTCTAAATATGACAACAGAAAAGTTTGTATCATCAGTAAGGACGGAGGAAGAACAATAACCACTGTGTCCAGAGACCATTTGAAATTGTGTCCAGAACCCTTAAAGCTTTGTGAAAAGAACCCTGTCATCAATCAAGAAGAAGGAAAGGAAGAGGTCATACACACGGATCTGGGTGATTTTCCTGCGGATTGGCCCCGACTGGGAGATGCTGTAATAGTTCCGGTGTTGCAGTTTTATCAGCCACAAGAGGAAGTTCTACCTCCAGTTGTGCCCGTGGTGCCAGTTGAGTCCGTTCAGGAGTTACCCATTCCAGCAACACCTCAACCTACGGAATCTCAAGAAGGATCATCAGAAGCAGCGCCCCATACTATGGGATCCCCTGGTGAAGCTGACTCACACCGCCCAGCCATCAGTACGCTTGCCAGATCCATAGAAAGATTGAGGCAGTTCTATAGTTTGCCGTTACGCAGTGCAGACAGATCACAACTTAATATACCTGAAGCTACTCCACGTAGATCAGAGCGAATCACAAAAGGGAAGATACCCATTCGATACCAGCAGTAATTATAACAAATTAATGTGAATATTGTAAAAAGTATATATATATATGTGTCTTTTCCTTATTGTGTCTTATAATGGACTCAGAGGCTGAGGACTGAGCCAGCCCAAAAACTGTATCTTGTAAATAGTTGCACTAAGGTGCCTTATAATGGTTTCACACGAAGCCTTGACTTACCTCTGAACATAAAACCCGTGTGGTGAGGCACTGAGTGAGGTCTGCATTCATATGTCCTGCAGCCCACCTAGGACCCACGTTGAAGGTTTGGTGCGGGTCCTTCACAAGAATATTGTCGTTTATTTATATGAACATGTCTATTTAATATTTTGTATTTTTCTATGTTTAATGTTTTGTTTGCAACGTTCAAGAAATCCTTACCTCCCGGATGGGACGAGTTAATGTTAATGTTTAATGCATAAACAAAATTGTCTCTTTGTATTTCACAGCCCGGGAGTGCTGTCGTTTACCATGGGGGAATGTGTAGCCCTGGTATTTAAGGTACACAATACCAGGAGGATGAGTGGAGAGGTAACGGTTAAGGGCTCTACATGACATCACATACACTTCGGACACACCCAGCAGGGGTGTAGAGGGGTGTGGTTTTTAGCACAGGAGAGTCTTGTAGTGTCTCCTGAGGTGAAGGGAGAGAGAAGGAGTGCCTGTCTGGAGCACCAAGATTCCTGTCGATTCAGAGAGACAGTACAGTAGTGGAGGCTAGTATAGGTGAGCCAGTTCACCTTAGCCTAGTCAGTGCTGAGATTGAGAGTTTGAGCAAGTCGAAAGGCACAGTGGAAGGAAATCAGAAGTGCTTTAGGATTGAAGTATCCTGCACATTGTCACCGGTCACTGGAGACCGAAGCATCACTATAGCTTCACGCATAGTGGTAAAAGAACCAGAGGCTTACTGGACCTTAGGTAACAGAAAGCAGCCCTTGAAGTGTCAGTACGTAACAGGGGTCAGGTGGAATAGGAACTTTGAGCTAGGCCAAGCATAGAAGAACCTAGTTTCATCACTGGAAGGCTCCACCACAAAACTGACCGGGCAGTACAGCTTTGAAATAGCTGAAGTTTCAGGAGTGAACTACGCTTTATGCTGGTTGGACTCATCATCATTGGAAAGTAAAGGAGGCCCCTGCCTTGCTCAGCCGTTGCCTCAAAACTCATCCTCCATCAACCCCATCAGCCTCCCTGGGACCTGTCTTACCATCTTACAAGTAAAAGGTATGGAAAGACGCTGACGGTGTGAGACTGAGTTATTTAATTGCATGCCTGCACAACCCCACCATAACCATCGACCTGAGGGAAGAGTCCCACCTGTAGGGGACCCGACATCTAGCTGCCTCACCATCCCCTCAGAGATCTACAGCAGCGCTGGTACAAATTACCAGAGACTACAGGTGGCGTCACGAACTGTATATAAATCTATCCCCTGTAAATATTCCCCCAACATACGCCAGACCGCCAGGGCCACAGACCGAGCCACCGCTACCTGTGACAACCCCATAGACTTCCATGGCTCGGCTCTGAGTACCCCATTGCCCTGGTAATCCACAATTGTGGTGGCGGGTCGACACAGAAGCGCCCGACACATGAGTACCTCTTGCTGCACTATCTTTAACACGATGCCTGTATTCTTAGGGCTAGAAATAGTGCTGACTACTGTGTTGCCACTCTGTTAGATCCATGGTACAAGAGTAAATTTAGCCAGATGCTTCTTTCCCTGGAAAGGGATGTGCGCATGCTAGAGTATCGAAACATGCTTGTAGACAATCTTAAGAGTGGATTTCCCTAAGACAGCAGTGAGGCACACTGTGGGCATCTCAGTTTTAGACGTCCAACCCCAAGAACGTCAAGGCATTATCGCAAAAACATTAGCAGCAGCGGCAGTGTAAGTGGTATAAGCAATTTCTGTGAATCATTTAATACATTTTTTAGACTAGCCCGTGCACCAGCAGAGCAGAGTACAAGTCTGACATGTTGTGCACGACTGGAGAGGATGGTGCAGGAGTATCTGGAGCTCAATATCAATGCCAATGAGGGGGTGGTGTTATGATTTGGTAGCTGAGGAGAGCAGGCAAAAAGGAAATACACTAGAGCAGTTGGAAACTATGAGATTGCAGTACCCTGACTAACCACCACAACTAGAGGCAGCCATGGAGCGTTCCTACGTTGGTCCTAGACGCCTCGTCACAGCCTGAGAAACTAACTACACCTAAAGATAGAAAGAGGAAAGCTATCTGCCCCGGAGCAGATCCCCAAAGAACATAGAAAGCTCCCAAACATGTAATGGCGGTTAGACAAGAAGAAATACTGACACAGACAGAAAATAGTATGAGCAAACGTTGGGGCCCAAACTTACTAAATAGAAAAGGATAGGAAGGGCACTTACTGCAATCCCAAAAAATCCTGAAAAGCACCAACTCTACTAATTTCAAAAACACCTGAGATCACACGACCTCTACCACCTAAATTAGTTCTCTGGTGTAACCAAAAACAAAACAGCAGCCACTGAAAAAACTGGAAAAAGCAAATGTACAAACATCAGTGGCTGAACTGAACTGAGAGGGCAAAAGCCCCCTGAGGGGACCCTGAAGGCCCCCACAGAAGTGCAGGACAAAATGCAAAAATCAAGCACAAAAACAAAAAGAAGAAAATGTCTTATCTGTTAGCAGGAGATTCAGACACGACACAGCAGGCTACCAAGGAAACAGGAATCAAGGATTGAGACCAAACAATTGATCACCGGCAACCCTGATGGGAAGGCGACTCCCTTATATAAGACCAGTCGGTAACACCTGATTCCCAATCCTCACAATCTTCACTGGACAGTCCAGTACCGTTTGTAACCACCAGAGGGAGCTTCTGCTCAGAACTCATTTCCAGCCTATTCACAACAGTACCCCCCCTTGAGGAGGGGTCACCGAACCCTCATTTGAGCAACCAGGTCGGTCAGGATGAGTTCTATGATACGCACGGATAAGTCTCCTAGCATAGATGTCCGAAGCAAACACCCAAGAATTGTCTTCCTGACCATAACCTCTCCATTTAACCAAATACTGGAGCTTCCGTCTAGAAAAACGAGAATTCAATATTTTCTCAACCACATACTCCAGATTGCCCTCAACCAAAACAGGGTCAGGAGGCACAGTAGTAGGAACCACTGGCTCAACAAACCTCTTCAACAAGGACTTGTGGAACACGTTATGGATCTTAAATGTCCCTGGAAGAAGCAAACGAAAAGAAACAGGATTAAGAATCTCCATGATCTTATAAGGTCCAATGAACCTAGGCTTAAATTTAGGAGATGCCACTCTCATAGGAATATTTCTTGAGGACAACCAGACCAAGTCCCCCACTTTAAACCGAGGACCATCAGTCCTATGCCGGTTAGCAAACCGCTGGGCCCTCTCCTGAGAGAGGGACAACCTCTCCACTACCTGGTCCCAAATCTGCTGCATACGCTCCACAACAGAGTCAACACCTGGACAGA
The DNA here is from genome assembly GCA_033576555.1 of Oophaga sylvatica. Classification (NCBI taxonomy): domain Eukaryota; kingdom Metazoa; phylum Chordata; class Amphibia; order Anura; family Dendrobatidae; genus Oophaga; species Oophaga sylvatica. The sequence goes on from JARQOD010000001.1 coordinate 722,085,774, forward strand.
CAGAAGCCTCCGTCTGTCCTGAAGAAAATCGAGGGTGAAACCCAGAATTACAGAAAAATGGAGACATCAAAGTGGCAGAGCTAGCCCTATTATTAAGAGCAAACTCAGCCAAAGGCAAAAAAGAACCCAGTCATCCTGATCAGCAGACACAAAGCATCTTAGATAAGTCTCCAATGTCTGGTTTGTTCTCTCAGTTTGACCATTGGTCTGAGGATGAAACGCCGAGGAGAAAGACAATTGAACACCAATTTTAGAACAAAAGGTCCTCCAAAATCTGGAAACAAACTGGACTCCTCTGTCAGACACAATGTTCTCAGGAATGCCGTGTAAACGAACCACGTGCTGAAGAAACAAAGGCACCAATTCAGAGGAGGAAGGCAACTTAGGTAATGGCACAAGATGTATCATCTTGGAAAACCTATCGCAAATCACCCAGATGACGGTCATTCTCTGAGAAACAGGGAGGTCGGAAATGAAATCCATAGAGATATGGGTCCATGGTCTCTTGGGCACAGGTAATGGCATCAACAAACCACTAGAACGAGAGCAAGGCTTGGAGCGAGAGCAAGTCCCGCAGGACTGCACAAACTCCCTGACATCACGAGACAAGGTAGACCACCAAAAGGACCGACTAACCAAGTCTTGGTACCAAAAATTCCGGGATGACCGGCCAACGTGGAACAATGAATTTCAGACATTACACTCTTTTTCCACTGGTCCAGGACAAACAATTTCCCAACAGGGCAGCGCTCGGCTTGTCTCCTGACACCCCTCCAGAGCCAGTCTCAAATTGGGCGAGATGGCGGAAAGAACTACACCCTCTTTCAAAATAACAGAAGGATCAGATAACTCAGGAGAGTCCGCCAGGAAACTCCTCGAGAGGGCATCCGCCTTAACATTTTTAGTGCCAGAAGAAATGAAACCACAAAATTAAAACGTGTGAAAAACAAGGCCCACCTGGCCTGTCTAGGATTAAGTCGCTTGGCAGATTCCAGATAAACTAGATTCTTATGGTCCGTAAGGACCACCACCTGATGTTTGGCTCCCTCCAGCCAATGTCTCCACTCTTCAAAAGCCCACTTCATGGCTAATAACTCCCGATTACCCACGTCATAATTACGTTCAGTGGGAGAAAATTTTCGAGAGAAAAAGGCACAAGGGTTACTTTTAGAGGTCTCTGGATCTCTTTGGGACAAAACGGCACCTGCCCCAATTTCAGAGGCATCAACCTCCACCTGAAATGGTAGAGAAACATCAGGCTGCCGTAGAACAGGAGCAGAAGTGAATCTCTGCTTAAGTTCCTGAAATGCAGAGACTGCCTCAGGAGGCCAATTCACCACATCAGAACCCTTCTTGGTCAAATCAGTTAATGGTTTAACAATAACAGAGAAATTACCAATAAATTTACGATAAAAATTGGCAAAACCCAAGAATCTTTGAAGAGCCTTTAATGAAGTAGGTTGGACCCAATCACAGATGGCCTGAACTTTGACCGGGTCCATTTCAATAACAGATGGGGACAAAATGAATCCCAGAAATGAGATCCTCTGAACGCCAAAAAGACACTTTGATCCCTTCACATACAGAGCATTCTCTCTCAAAATCTGGAACACAGTCCGAACATGTTTTACATGAGAGTCCCAGTCATTGGAAAAAATCAAGATATCATCCAAATAAACAATCAGAAATTTATCCACAAAATCCCTGAAAATGTCATTCATGAAGGACTGGAAGACAGAAGGAGCATTAGTGAGCCCAAAGGGCATCACAAGGTACTCAAAATGCCCTTCAGGGGTATTAAATGCCGTCTTCCATTCATCCCCGTGCTTAATGCGAATAAGGTTATATGCCCCCCTGAGGTCAAGCTTGGATAAACCAAGTAGCGTTTTTCACCCTGGAAAACAGATCAGAGATCAAGGGTAAAGGATATTGATATTTCAGAGTAATATTGTTCAAGAGACGATAATCAATACACGGCCTTAATGAACCATCCTTTTTGGCCACAAAGAAAAAACCGGCACCTAAGGGTGAAGAGGATGGTCTGATATGACCCTTCTCCAATGACTCCTTGATATAAGACCGCATAGCGTCATGTTCAGGTACAGACAGGTTAAAAAGGCGACCTTTAGGGAATTTACTACCAGGCACTAATTCAATAGAGCAGTCATAGCTCCTATGGGGAGGTAAGGATGCAGATTTACTTTCGCTAAACACATCAGAAAAATCAATCAAAAAGTCAGGAACATCCTGAGCCTGGGGGGAGGCAGAAAAAACAGGAGTGTTGGTATTAACACATTGGCAGCCCCAACTGGTAACAGACACAGATTTCCAATCCAAAACAGGATTATGAGACTGTAACCAAGGGAAACCAAGTACGATAATGTCATGCAGATTATACAGAACCAAAAATTTGCAACTCTCCTGATGATCAGGTTCTACCCTCATTATCACCTGAGTAGAGAACTGAGGTTTATTCTCAGCCAAAGGGGTAGAATCGATCCCCAGTAGGGGAATAGACTTCCGTAGGGGTATCAAGGGAAACCCACAACGTTTAGCAAAATCAAAATCCATCAGGTTAATAGCTGCTCCAGAATCAACAAAAGCCTGAGCAGAAAATGAGGACAGAGAGCATATCAAGGTAACAGTTAATAAAAATTTAGTCTGAACACTACTCAAGACAACTGAGCGTGCAAAACGTCTTCCCCGCTTAGGGCAGACTGAAATAGCATGAGAGGCATCACCACAGTAGAAACATAACCCATTGCGCTTTCGAAATTCATGACGCTGTGCCCCAGAAACCACTCTATCACACTGCATGGATTCAGAAGCAGGTTCACAAGGCAACATTATTCCACGCATACCTTTCCGCTCACGCAAACGTCTGTCAATTTGAATCGCTAATGACATAGAATCATTGAGACCAGAGGGAACAGGGAATCCCACCATAACATCCTTTACATTATCTGACAGTCCCTTCCGAAAAAGAGCTGCCAAAGCGTCGTCATTCCATTTGGTCAGGACTGCCCACCTACGGAATCTCTGACAGTATAACTCAGCGTCCTCAAGCCCCTGACTTAATGCCAACAAAGTTTTTTCAGCTTGATCAGTGACATTAGGCTCATCGTACAATAACCCAAAGCCTGAAAAAACGCATCAACATCACTCAAAACAGGATCCCCAGGTGTCAGGGAAAAAACCCAATCCTGAGGGTCGCCGCGCAGGAGAGAGATGACAATTTGAACCTGCTGCGCAGCGTTCCCTGAGGACTTAGATTTTAAGGCAAAAAACAATTTACAGTTATTTTTGAAATTCTGAAATTTAGCTGAAATTTAGCTGATCCACACGGCCAGACAACTGTGCAAACTCCATTGAGAGAGAAAAAAAATCCTCCTCAGCACCCAGAGTTACAGAGGGAAAAAAAAAAAAAATGAAACAAACAGAAAAAAAATATATATATCTCTGACAACTCTGACAACTTTTTTTTTTTTTTCTTTCCACAATATTTTTCCCTTCTGTGAGTACCATATAATTTTCAGTTTTGGCCGGTGATACTGTTATGATTTGGTAGCTGAGGAGAGCAGGCAAAAAGGAAATACACCAGAGCAGTTGGAAACTATGAGATTGCAGTACCCTGACTAACCACCACAACTAGAGGCAGCCATGGAGCGTTCCTAATTTTGGTCCTAGACGCCTCGTCACAGCCTGAGAAACTAACTACACCTAAAGATAGAAAGAGGAAAGCTATCTGCCCCGGAGCAGATCCCCAAAGAACATAGAAAGCCCCCAAACATGTAATGGCGGTTAGACAAGAAGAAATACTGACACAGACAGAAAATAGTATGAGCAAACGTTGGGGCCCAAACTTACTAAATAGAAAAGGATAGGAAGGGCACTTACTGCAATCCCAAAAAATCCTGAAAAGCACCAACTCTACTAATTTCAAAAATACCTGAGATCACACGACCTCTACCACCTAAATTAGTTCTCTGGTGTAACCAAAAACAAAACAGCAGCCACTGAAAAAACTGGAAAAAGCAAATGTACAAACATCAGTGGCTGAACTGAACTGAGAGGGCAAAAGCCCCCTGAGGGGACCCTGAAGGCCCCCACAGAAGTGCAGGACAAAATGCAAAAATCAAGCACAAAAACAAAAAGAAGAAAATGTCTTATCTGTTAGCAGGAGATTCAGACACGACACAGCAGGCTACCAAGGAAACAGGAATCAAGGATTGAGACCAAAACAATTGATCACCGGCAACCCTGATGGGAAGGCGACTCCCTTATATAAGACCAGTCGGTAACACCTGATTCCCAATCCTCACACATCTTCACTGGACAGTCCAGTACCGTTTGTAACCACCAGAGGGAGCTTCTGCTCAGAACTCATTTCCAGCCTATTCACAACAGGGTGGGTTGGACCCTTTTGCATTTTGGTCTTCAAAAATGGAAGAGTGCCCTGAGTTTTCCTGTCATGCCTAAGAGGTTTTGTCATGTCTGGCAGCCAGTGTTCTCTCTGCATGTGTCTTTAGCTCTGCTGGTGTTGTCCCCTGAAAGTGTAGACTGCCTAACTTTCATCAAAATCATGCACCTCAGCCGCAGATTTGGCAGACTAGGCAATGGTGTAGTTTTTAGTGCCATTGATTTTGCGTTACTGCAGTCTGTGCCATCTTTGTGATGTCTTCTGTGCCTGTTGTTGCTACTGCTGCTGATGTTACAAACAATTTTTTGAAATGTGGAGATTCCAAGTTGGGTCTCCATCTGGTGGGCTGCCTGTAGTGGAAGGTGTGTCAAAAGCCTACTATACTGTTTCTACTCTGTGGAAATTGACGCCACTTTAATCGTGTGTGACAATTATTTTTTTAAAATGTGGGGACTCCAAGTTGGGTCCCCATCTGGTGGGTTGCCTGTGTAAGTAGGTCTCACAAGAAGGCCTGCACTCACTTTCAGTCAACTACTTGTGTTACTTACCTTACTGTATGAGTGTGGCTGGAATAAAAAAATTGGAGGTTTTGCATGAGGTATCAGGTCTCCCAGCTGAAGAAATTCAATTGCAAGCTGTAAATGCTGGGCCAGACCCTGATACCTCATGTGTGGGTCATGGCTGACTGCTTCTGTGCCATAATAAAAGGCTCTACTTAAACAGTCTAAATCTCTCTGAGAACCTAATGTAAATCCTCTCTTAGACTAAAGTCTATATCTCTATGGAGGGGTAGGATACTGTTGCAATTAAAAATGCCTAAGGCTAAGGGGCGAAGTGCTCAGTCAGAAGGCTAATGCAAATATCACAAAACTGACCATCACATCCAAACATAAAACAGGTCTGAACAGGTGCATTACTGCACTAGAAATATGAGAAGTGTGAATGAGAAGATTCACATTAGGTTCTCAGAGATATATGTCTGTTTAACTCCTTCACCCCCAAGGGTTGTTTGCACGTTAATGACCGGGCCAATTTTTACAATTCTGACCACTGTCTCTTTATGAGGTTATAACTCTGGAACGCTTCAACGGATCTTCGCGATTCTGAGATTGTTTTCTCGTGACATATTGTACTTCATGTTAGTGGTAAAATTTCTTCGATATAACTTGCGTTTATTTTTGAAAAAAAAAGGCAAATATGGCGAAAATTTTTAAAATTTTGAAATTTTCAAACTTTGAATTTTTATTCCCTTAAAACAGAGAAATATATCACACAAAATAGTTAAGAAATAACATTTCCCACATGTCTACTTTATATCAGCACAATTTTGGAACCAAAATTTTTTTTTGTTAGGAAGTTATAAGGGTTAAAAGTTGACCAGCGATTTCTCATTTTTACAGCAAAATTTACAAAGCCATTTTTTTTAGGGACCACCTCACATTTGAAGTCACTTTGAGGGGTCTATATGGCAGAAAATACCCAAAAGTGACACCATTCTAAAAACTGCACCCTCAAGGTACTCAAAACCACATTCAAGAAGTTTATTAACCCTTCAGGTGCTTCACAGTAACTAAAGCAACGTGGAAGGAAAAAATGAATATTTTACTTTTTAGCCACAAAAATTATCTTTTACAAACTTTTTTTTTATTTTCACAAGGGTAAAAGGAGAAAATGGACAGATAAGGTTGTTATGCAATTTCTCCTGAGTATGCCAATACCCCATATGTGGGGGAAAACCACTGTTTGGGCACACGGCAGAGCTCGTAAGGGAAGGAGCGACGTTTGACTTTTTCAAACTAAAATTGGCTGGAATTTAGATTGGATGCCATGTCGTGTTTAGAGAGCCCCTGATGCGCCTAAACAGTGGAAACCCCCACAAGTGACACCATTTTGGAAACTAGACCCCCTAAGGTACTTATCTAGATCTGTTGTGAGCACTTTGAACCCTCAAGTGTTTCACAAAAGTTTATAAAGCCTGGGTGTGAAAAAAAAAAATCAATTTTCCACAAAAATGATTTTTTAGTCCCAAATTTTTGAATTTTCCCAAGGAAATTGGACCCCAAAAGTTGTTGTCCAATTTGTCCTGAGTACGCTGATACCCCATATGTGGGGGGGGGGTAAACTGGGCGCACGGCAGGGCTTGGAAAGGAAGTAGTAACGTTTTGGAATGCAGACGTTAATGGGGGTCATGTTCCGTTTGCAGTGCCCCAGATGAGCCTAAACAGTGGAAACCCCCACAAGTGACCCCATTTTGGAAACTAGACCCCCTAAGGAACTTATCTAGATCTTTGGTGAGCACTTTGAACTCTCAAGTGCTTCACACAAGTTTATAATGCCCGGGCATGAAAATAAAAAATCCTATTTTTTTCCCACAAAAATTATCTTTTAGTCACTAATTTTTTATTTTCCCAAGGGTAACAGGAGAAATTGGACCACATAAGTTGTTGTACAATTTGTCCTGAGTACGCTGATACCCCATATGTGGGGGGGAACCACTGTTTGGGCGCACGGCAGAGCTCGGAATGGAAGGAGCACCATTTGACTTTTTCCAACCAAAATTGGCTGGAATTGAGTTTGGATGCCATGTTGCATTTGGAGAGCCCCTGATGTGCCTAAACAGTGGAAACCCCCCACAAATGACCCCATTTGGGAAACTAGACCCCCTAAGGAACTTATCTAGATTTTTGATGAGCAATTTGAACCCCCAAGTGCTTCACACAAGTTTATAACGTAGAGCCGTAAAATTTAAAAATCATATTTTTTCCACAAAAATGATCTTTTCACCCCAATTTTTATTTTTCCAAGGGTAACAAGACTCCAAAAGTTATTGTGCAATTTGTCCTGAGTGCGCTGATACACCATATGTGGGGGTAAACCACTGTTTGGGTGCATGGCAGAGTTTGGAAGGGAAGGAGCGCGGTCTGACTTTTTCAACGCAGAATTGGCTGGACGCCATGTCGTGTTTGGAGAGCTCCTGATCTGCCTAAACAGTGGAAACCCCATAAATGACGCCATTTTGGAAACTAGACCCCTCAAGGAACTTATCTAGATGTGTGGTGAGAACTTTGAACCCCCAGGTGTTTCACTAAAGTTTATAACGTACAGCCGTAAAATAAAAAAATCTTTTTTTTTTTTTTACAAAAATGATTTTTTTCGCCCCCAATATTTTATTTTCACAAGGGTAACAGAAGAAATTGGAACCCAAAAGTTGTTGTCCAATTTGTCCTGAGTACACTGATACCCAATATGTGGGCGAAAACTACTGTATGGGCACACGTCGGGGCTCGGAAGGGAAGTAGTGACGTTTTGGATTGCAGACTTTGATGGAATGGTCTGGGGCGTCATGTCACATTTGGAGAGCCCCTGATGCACCTAAACAGTGGAAATCCCCCACAAGTGACCCCATTTTGGCAAATAGACCCCACAAGGAACTTATCTAGATGTGTGGTGAGCACTTTGAACCCCAAAGTGCTTCACAGAAGTTTATAACGCACAGCCGTAAAAATAAAAAATCTTTTTTTTTTTACGAAAATGATTTTTTCGCCCCCAATATTTTATTTTCACAAGGGTAACAGGAGAAATTGGACCCAAAAGTTGTTGTCCAATTTGTCCTGAGTACGCTGATACCCAATATGTGGGAGAAAACTACTGTATGGGCGCACGTCAGGGATCGGAAGGGAAGTAGTGACGTTTTGGATTGCAGACTTTGATGGAATGGTCTGGGTGCGTCATGTCGCATTTGGAGAGCCCCTGATGCGCCTAAACAGTGGAAACCCCCACAAGTGACCCCATTTTGGAAAATAGACCCCACAAGGAACTTATCTAGATGTGTGGTGAGCACTTTGAACCCCGAAGTGCTTCACAGAAGTTTATAACGCACAGCCGTAAAAATAAAAAATCTTTTTTTTTTTCTGCAAAAATGATTTTTTCGCCCCAATATTTTATTTTTACAAGGGTAACAGGAGAAATTGGACCCCAAAAGTTGTTGCCCAATTTGTCCTGAGTACGCTGATACCCAATATGTGGGAGAAAACTACTGTATGGGTACACGTCAGGGCTCGGAAGGGAAGTAGAAACGTTTTGGATTGCAGACTTTGATGGAATGGTCTGGGGGCGTCATGTCGCATTTGGAGAGCCCCTGATGCGCCTAAACAGTGGAAATCCCCAACAAGTGACCCCATTTTGGAAAATAGACCCCACAAGGAAGTTATCTAGGTGTGGTGAGCGCTATGAAGCCCCAAGTGCTTCACAGAAGTTTATAATGTACAGCCGTAAAAACAAAAAAATTATTTTTTTTGTACAAAAATGATATTTTCGCCCTCAGTTTTTTATTTTCCCAAGGGTAACAGAAGAAATAGGACAAATTGAACAATAACTCTTGGGGTCCAGAGTACGCTGATACCCCATATGTGGGGATAAACTACTGTTTGGACGCATGGCAGAGCTCAGAAGTGAAGGAGCACCGTTTGACTTTTTCAACGCAGAATTGGCTGGAATTGAGATCAGACGCCATGTCACATTTGGAGAGCCCCTGATGTGCCTAAACAGCGGAAACCCCCCAATTCTAACTCCAACCCTAACCCCAACACACCCCTAACCCTGGTCCCAACCCTAACCACAAACCTAACCCTAACACACCCCTAATCCCAACCCTAACCCTAATCCTAACTTTAGCGCCAACCCTAACCCTAACTTTAGCCGCAACCCTAACCCTAACCCTAATGGGAAAATGGAAATAAATACATTTTTTTAATTTTATTATTTTTCCCTAACTAAGGGGGTGATAAAGGGGGGTTTGATTTACTATTTATAGCGGGTTTTTATGATTGGCAGCTGTCACGCTAAAAGACGCTTTTTATTGCAAAAATAGTTTTTTGCATCGCCACATTTTGAGAGCTATAATTTTTGCATATTTTGGCCCACAGAGTCATGTGAGGTCTTATTTTTTGCGGGACGAGGTGACGTTTTTATTTGTTCCATTTTTGAGCAGGTGACATTTTTTGATCGCTTTTTATTTCGATTTTTGGGAGGTTAGAATGAACAAAAATCAGCAATTCATGAATTTCTTTTGGGGGAGGCGTTTTTATTGTTCCGCGTGTGGTAAAATTGATAAAGCAGTTTTATTCTTCGGGTCAGTACGATTATGGCGATACCTCATTTATATCAATTTTTTATGTTTTGGCGCTTTTATAGAATAAAAACAATTTTATATAAAAAATAATTATTTTTGCATCGCTTTATTCTGTGAGCTATAACTTTTTTATTTTTTCGCTGATGATGCTTTATGACAGCTCGTTTTTTGCGGGACAAGATGACGTTTTCAGCGGTACCATGTTTTTTTATATCGGTCTTTTTGATCGCGTGTTATTCCACTTTTTGTTCGGCGGTATGATGATAAAGCATTGATTTTTTGCTTCGTTTTTTTTTTTTTTTTTTAAGGGTTCACTAAAGGGGTTAACTAGTGGGACAATTTTATAGGGGGGGTCGTTACGGACGCGGCGATACCAAATATGTGTACTTTTATTGTTTTTTTTTTTATTTACAGGAAGAAGTGAATTTATTGGGGAATATTTTTTTTTTTTTTTATTTATTTTGGATTTTTTTTTTACACATGTTTATTTTTACTTTTTTAACTTTTTTACTTTGTCCCAGGGTGGGACATCACAGTATTTTATCAGATCGCTGGTGTGACAGTGTGCACAGCACTCTGTCACACCAGCGATCGCACAGGCATAGATGCAGGCTTCTCAGTGCCTGCTCTCGGCAGGCACTGAGGTAGCCGCCTCCCTCCAGGACCCCGGCGCCATCTTGGATCCGGGTCCTGGGAGGGAGGAAGCCCTCAGAACAGCGCGATCACATCGCGCTGCTCTGAGGGTCTCAGGGGGGCGCGCAGGGAGCCCCCACCCTGCGCGATCCTCCCCTGTGCCCCCAGTACCCCGCGATCATGTTTGATCGCGGTGTGCTAGGGGTTAATGTGCCGGGAGCGGTCCGTGACCGCTCCTGACACACAGTCATGGGTGTCAGCTGTGATAATCAGCTGACACCCGGCGGCGATTAGCTGCGCTCCCCTCAGGAGCGCAGCTGATCGCCTATGACGTACTATCCCGTCCCCGGTCATACGGGCCCAGGTACCATGGACGGGATAGTACGTCCGATGGCAGTAAGGGGTTAAGTAAGAATGACACCACTGGACACTTTAAAAGGAGGCTGGTGCTTGGCATCATTGTTTCTCTTCTGTTAACCATGGTTATCTCTAAAGAAACATGTGCAGTCATCATTGCAATGCACAAAAATGGCCTAACAGGGAAGAGTATCGCAGCTAGAAAGATTGCACCTCAGTCAACAATCTATCGCATCATCAAGAACTTCAAAGAGAGATGTTCCATTGTTGCCAAAAAGGCTTCAGGGCGCCCAAGAAAGACCAGCAAGCGCCAGGACCGTCTCTTAAAAGTGTTTCAGCTGCGGGATCGGGCTACCAGCAGTGCAGAGCTTGCTCAGGAATGGCAGCAGGCAGGTGTGAGTGCATCTGCACGCACTGTGAGGCGGAGACTCTTGGAGCAAGGCCTGGTCTCAAGGAGGGCAGCACTAGAAGCCACTTCTCTCCAGAAAAAAACATCATGGACAGACTGATATTCTGCAAAACGTACAGGCAGTGGACTGCTGAGGACTGGGGTAAAGTTATTTTCTCTGATGAATCCCCTTTTCAATTGTTTGGGACATCAGGAAAACGCCTCATTCGGAGAAGACAAGGTGAGCGCTACCACCAGTCTTGTCTCATGCCAACTGTTAAGCATCCTGAAACCATTCATGTGTGGGGTTGCTTCTCAGCCAAGGGAATCGGCTCTCTCACAGTCTTGCTTAAAAACACAGCCATGAATAAAGAATGGTACCAGAATGTCCTCCAAGAGCAACTTCTCCCAACCTCCAAGAGCAGTTTGGTGATCAACAATGCCTTTTCCAGCATGATGGAGCACCTTGCCATAAAGTAAAGGTGATAACTAAATGGATCAGGGAACAAAACATAGAGATTTTGGGTCCATGGCCTGGAAACTCCCCAGATCTTAATCCCATTGAGAACTTGTGGTCAATCATCAAGAGACGGGTGGACAAACAAAAACCTAAAAATTCTGACAAAATGAAAGCATTGATTGTGCAAGAATGGACTGCTATCAGTCAGGATTTGGTCCAGAAGTTGATTGAGAGCATGCCAGGGAGAATTACAGAGGTCCTGAAGAAGAAGGGTCAACACTGCAAATATTGACTTGCTGCATTAACTCATTCTAACTGTCAATATAAGCTTTTGTTACTCATATATTTGCAATTATTATATTTCTGTCTGTGATAAAAACATCTGTCAAACACACATAAAAACCAGAGGGCAGAAGATCATGTGAAAATATAATATTTGTGTCATTCTCAAAACTTTTGGCCATGACTGTATATTGCTAACGTGAGGGGTTGACTCACTCATCTGCTTCCCAAGGTAGACACAGGAACGCTTCTTGTGGTAAATCAACTGCTGATTTATTGTGGAACAGCATTAACCATAGCAGGGTTCAGCAAAGTAAACATGGTGTAACGGGTCTGGTGGGTGGAACTACTGACGAGACAGGTCAGGTTGGTGGAACCACAAAGCTTTATTATACAAGAGATTACTTGTAAGAGAGCGGGTGGCACCCGGGAAAAGGGCAGGGAATCACGGCAGGGGATATAGGTAGTCTCTGGACAAGCAGGTTTGTCACAGCAAGTGACCAAGGAAGTCTCTGGGCAGGCAGGTTGTAATGGTAAGTGACCGAGGCAGTCTCTGGGACAGGCAGGTTGTCACGGCAAGTGACCAAGGCAGTCTCTGGGACAGGCAGGTTGTCACGGCAAGTGACCAGGAAGTATCTGGACAGGCAGGTTGTCACAGCAAGTGACCAAGGCAGTCTCTGGGACAGGCAGGTTGTCACAGCAAGTGACCAAGGCAGTCTCTGGGACAGGCAGGTTGTCACGGCAAATGACCAGGCAGTCTCTGGACAGGCAGGTTGTCACGGCAAGTGACCAGGCAGTCTCTGGACAGGCAGGTTGTCACGGCAAGTGACCAGGCAGTCTCTGGACAGGCAGGTTGTCACGGCAAGTGACCAGGCAGTCTCTGGACAAGCAGGTTGTCACGGCAAGTGACCAGGCAGTCTCTGGACAGGCAGGTTGTCACGGCAAGTGACCAGGCAGTCTCTAGACAGGCAGGTTGTCACGGCAAGTGACCAGGCAGTCTCTAGAACAGGGCAGGCATATACGACCTGATATGGTGGAGCCTCCAGGTAGGCTGCAGTCGGATGGCAGATGATCGCTCCCAGGTGAGCAGGCAAGAGCCGTGGATCTCTGCAGATGATGTCCGAACTTCCGGATGGAGCTGCAGTCGGATGGCAGATGATCGCTCCCAGGTGAGCAGGCAAGAGCCGGGGATCTCCGCAGATGATGTCCGAACTTCCGGATGGAGCTGCAGTCGGATGGCAGATGATCGCTCCTAGATGAGCAGGCAAGAGCCGGGGATCTCTGCAGATGACGTCCGAACCTCTGGATGGAACCGCAGACGGATGGCAGACAGGCAAGCCGACAGGTAACAGGCAGGTAACTGGAATCAGGAGCTGATGGCTGAAACAGAGTTAGACTGCACAGAAACAACATTGCTCGGGCACCTACATTAAGGAGGAAGCCCTTAATATAGGGTGGAGTCCTCCAGCATTGGCTGGAGACTGATTTGGAAAATGCGCACGGCTCCTTTAAGAGCGAGGGAGGGTGCGGGCGCGCGCCCTAAGGCCAGTAGCAGGGAAGGAGCGCGCGGGACCAGCAGGGCGGAAGGAGGACGCCGAGGATGCCAGAGGCGTAGAGGAGGCTGGAAGCACTGAGGACGCTGAGCGCAGGTGAGGAGAGCGACGTCCCTGTCTGGCAGCAGGCAGGGACGCGGGCGCTACAGTACCCCCCCCCTCTAGGCCCCCCCTTCTTTAGGCCAGAAAGAAATTTAGCTAGGATAAGAGGGGCATGGATGTTCTCCCGAGGCTCCCAGGTTCTCTCCTCAGGACCAAACCCCTTCCAATCCACCAAAAAATAAGTCTTTCTTCCTACCCTTTTTGTGGCCAGAATGTTCTCTACCTCAAATTCATCATCAGCAGACACTGGAGCAGGAGGTGTACCTGTAGACTTAAAAAAAGAGTTAAGAACCACAGGTTTGAGGAGAGATACATGAAAAGAATTAGGAATTCTCAAATTGGCGGGGAGTTTCAATTTATAGGACACCGGATTGATCTGACTGATGATCTCAAAAGGACCGATGAACCGAGGACCTAACTTGTAGGACGGAATTTTGAGTCGAACATATTTGGACGAAAGCCAGACTTTGTCCCCAGGACGGAATTGAGGAGGATCCAGACGTTTTTTGTCAGCATGTCTTTTCATGCGCTCGGATGACTGAATGAGTGCGGACCGGGTACTCTCCCAGATGGAGGAGAATTCTCTAACCAGAGATTCCGCAGCTGGATTGTCCACAGAGATGGAAACAGGGACAGGGATCCGAGGGTGCTGACCGAAGACTACAAAAAACGGAGACTTGGTGGAAGATTCGCTCTCATGATTATTGTAGGAGAATTCGGCCCAAGGCAGGAGCTCCACCCAGTCAGAATGGTGGGCATTAACGAAGTGTCGAAGATAACTGGTCAAATTCTGATTTATTCGTTCAACTTGTCCATTGGACTGTGGGTGGTAAGCGGAGGAAAAATCCAGGGTGACGTCTAGCAACTTACAAGTGGCTCTCCAGAAACGTGAGGTGAACTGAACCCCACGATCCGACACAATGTGACGAGGCAGACCATGAAGACGGAAGATGTGGCGGATAAAGTCTTTAGCCAACTCGGGTGCAGACGGAAGACCTGGCAGAGGAATGAAGTGAGCCATCTTGGAAAAGCGGTCAGTGACCACCCAAATGACTGTACAACCAGCAGAGACGGGAAGATCAGTAATGAAGTCCATGGCTATATGCTGCCAGGGGGCAGCGGGTACAGGAAGCGGAAGAAGACGACCGGTAGGCAGGTGTCTCGGAACTTTGTTGCGGGCACAGGAAACACAGGCAGAAACAAAGTCTATTACGTCTTTGTGCAGGGTAGACCACCAATAATGCCGGGTAATGAGTTGGAGGATCTTTTTTTGACCAGCGTGGCCAGCGAGTTTAGACGAGTGACCCCAATGTAGGATTCTCTTCCGATCGGTTTCTGATACGAACGTCTTACCAGGAGGGAGACGATTTAGACTCACGGGAGCCACCTGCATCACTCTGGCGGGATCGATGATATGTTTAGGCTCATCTTCGAGATCCGACACCAGGAAAGACCGAGACAAGGCATCCGCCTTGACGTTTTTGTCAGCTGGGCGAAAATGCAAAAGAAAATCGAAGCGGGCAAAAAACAAGGACCATCGGGCTTGGCGAGGATTAAGTCTCTGTGCCTGCTGGAGGTATGCCAGATTTTTGTGGTCCGTGTAGATGATTACCGGATGAAGAGCCCATTCGAGTAAGTAACGCCACTCCTCCAATGCCAACTTAATGGCCAATAACTCTCGATCTCCTATGGAGTAGTTGCGCTCGGAGGAGGAGAAGAGTTTGGAGAAGAAACCGCAGGATACCATCCTCCCGGATGACGATTTTTGGGTAAGAACCGCTCCGGCTCCAGCAGAGGAAGCGTCCACCTCCAGGAAGAACTGCTTGTTGCCATCCGGGCGATGCAGCACTGGAGCGGAAGAGAAGGCCTGTTTAAGAGAAAGGAAGGCCTCCTCTGCTTCGGTCGTCCACTGTTTGGGGTTAGCATCCTTGCGAGTGAGCGCTGAGATTGGAGCAGTCCTGGAAGAGAAGTGCGGTATGAAGAGACGGTAATAGTTGGCGAATCCCAGAAACCGCTGAATGGCCTTCAACCCCTCTGGTCGGGGCCATTTCTCGATGGCAGACAGTTTCTCTGGATCCATTCGTAGGCCTGTCTGAGAAATAATGTAGCCCAGAAACGGAAGCGAAGTCTGCTCAAAGAGGCACTTCTCATATTTGGCGAAGAGGTGATTCTGCCTGAGCCTGAGCAGAACCTGACGAACATCCCTCCGGTGAGACTGAAGATCCGGAGAGAAGACCAAGATGTCGTCAAGGTACACCACAACACAGGAGTAGAGGAGATCCGGAAGATGTCATTGACCAACTCTTGAAAGACTGCTGGAGCATTACAGAGACCAAAGGGCATCACCAGGTACTCGTAGTGGCCGTCCCGGGTGTTGAATGCCGGCTTCCATTCATCTCCTCGACGGATACGAACCAGGTTGTATGCTCCACGAAGATCTAATTTGGTGAAGACTCTAGCCCCTCTAAGACGATCAAACAGTTCTGGAATGAGCGGAAGAGGGTACTTATTCTTCACCGTGATCGAATTTAGACCTCTGTAGTCAATACAGGGACGGAGAGATCCGTCTTTCTTTTTAACGAAGAAGAAACCTGCTCCCGCTGGGGAGGTAGATTTCCGGATGAATCCCTTTGCTAAGTTCTCCTCGATATATTCGGACATCGACCTGGTCTCAGCAGCAGACAACGGGTAAATACGCCCACGGGGAGGCGTAGTACCGGGCAACAGGTTAATCGGGCAATCATATGGTCTATGCGGGGGTAATGTCTCTGCTTCCTTTTTATTGAAGACATCAGCAAATGACCAATATGGAATCGGGAGTCCAGGTAGATTAGCAGGTGTAGGAGAAGAATAGATAGGATGAACAGGCACCAGACACGTTTTATGACAGTCCTGTCCCAGCGAAGAACCTCTCCACTCTGCCAATCGAGCACAGGTGCATGTTTTTGGAGCCAAGGCAGACCTAGTAAGAAAGCATGAGAGAGTCCGGGTAAAACATGAAACGAGATGCTCTCAGAATGCAACATTCCCACCTGCAGGGTTATGACTTCGGTGATAAGTCGGATGGGATGAGGTAGGAGGCCCCATCCACAGCAGCAACAGATACAGGTTCAACAAGAGGTTTGGTGGGAATGTGATACTTCTCTACTAGAGCCTGTGACACGAGATTCCCAGCTGCTCCAGAATCAAGTTGGGCCATTTCGAAGTGGCGGTTCTTACCGAGCAGAATTGAAACCGACAGCAGCAGGGATGAAGAGGATTTATTTTTGTCTAGATTGACCTCTCCGAGCGAACCTAGACACAGGCGTTTCCCGACTTCTCCGGACAGGTTTGGATCCAGTGCTCCTTACTGCCGCAGTAGAAGCAACTTCGCTCGGCACGGCGTGAGTCCTGACGGGCTTTGACCATCTTGGTCTGGTCGACCTGCATAGGCTCAACAGTGTGCACCTGAGGAGAAACGGAAGAGGTTATGGATCTCTGACACGAGGGTGCAAGATGGGAAAATTTTTTTTTACGGGTGATCTCTTTGGCTCGTTCCTGGAACCGTAGATCAATTCGATTGCCAAGATTTATTAAATCATCTAGAGAGGTTGGAATGTCCCGACCGGCAAGTTCGTCTTTAATACGGCCGGACAGACCCTCCCAGAAGACCGAAATTAGAGCTTCATTGTCCCAAGCTAGTTCTGAGGCTAAAGTCCGGAACCGTATGGCATATTGACCAACGGTGAGGCTCTCCTGACGGAGACGCAGCAGAGATGATGCAGAGGAAGTCTTCCGTCCAGGTTCGTCGAATACCTTCCGGAAGGCCGAGAGAAAAGCAGGCAGGTCAGATACCAGAGGATCCTCTCTCTCCCAGAGAGGATTAAGCCAGGCCAGGGCCTCTCCGGTGAGATGGGACATGATGAAGGCAATTTTGGCCCGATCAGAGTTAAACTGGTGTGCCAGGAGTTCAAAATGCAGGGTGCACAGATTAATGAAACCCCGAGCCAGAGGGAGATTGCCTCCAAACCTAGGAGGAGCTGACAGTCGGGGTCCGGGAATGGAAACCACGGAATTGGGAATCAGCGGGACTGACGGATTATGAGTCATGGCTCCAGCGATGGTTGCTGGTGATGAATTCAGAGTGTCCAGACGGGAATTGACGTTCCGCAGGTGACCCAGGATGGCCTCCTGTTGAGACCTCTGGCGAGACAGCTCATGAAACAGTTCCGGGAGTGAAGGGGTTTGGGTGCCACCGGGTTCCATGGCCCGAGCAAACTGTAACGGGTCTGGTGGGTGGAACTACTGACGAGACAGGTCAGGTTGGTGGAACCACAAAGCTTTATTATACAAGAGATTACTTGTAAGAGAGCGGGTGGCACCCGGGAAAAGGGCAGGGAATCACGGCAGGGGATATAGGTAGTCTCTGGACAAGCAGGTTTGTCACAGCAAGTGACCAAGGAAGTCTCTGGGCAGGCAGGTTGTAATGGTAAGTGACCGAGGCAGTCTCTGGGACAG
This sequence comes from Oophaga sylvatica, assembly GCA_033576555.1. Taxonomy (NCBI): domain Eukaryota; kingdom Metazoa; phylum Chordata; class Amphibia; order Anura; family Dendrobatidae; genus Oophaga; species Oophaga sylvatica. Next base: position 722,103,597 of record JARQOD010000001.1, read on the forward strand.
GCAGGTTGTCACGGCAAGTGACCAAGGCAGTCTCTGGGACAGGCAGGTTGTCACGGCAAGTGACCAGGTAGTATCTGGACAGGCAGGTTGTCACAGCAAGTGACCAAGGCAGTCTCTGGGACAGGCAGGTTGTCACAGCAAGTGACCAAGGCAGTCTCTGGGACAGGCAGGTTGTCACGGCAAATGACCAGGCAGTCTCTGGACAGGCAGGTTGTCACGGCAAGTGACCAGGCAGTCTCTGGACAGGCAGGTTGTCACGGCAAGTGACCAGGCAGTCTCTGGACAGGCAGGTTGTCACGGCAAGTGACCAGGCAGTCTCTGGACAAGCAGGTTGTCACGGCAAGTGACCAGGCAGTCTCTGGACAGGCAGGTTGTCACGGCAAGTGACCAGGCAGTCTCTAGACAGGCAGGTTGTCACGGCAAGTGACCAGGCAGTCTCTAGAACAGGGCAGGCATATACGACCTGATATGGTGGAGCCTCCAGGTAGGCTGCAGTCGGATGGCAGATGATCGCTCCCAGGTGAGCAGGCAAGAGCCGTGGATCTCTGCAGATGATGTCCGAACTTCCGGATGGAGCTGCAGTCGGATGGCAGATGATCGCTCCCAGGTGAGCAGGCAAGAGCCGGGGATCTCCGCAGATGATGTCCGAACTTCCGGATGGAGCTGCAGTCGGATGGCAGATGATCGCTCCTAGATGAGCAGGCAAGAGCCGGGGATCTCTGCAGATGACGTCCGAACCTCTGGATGGAACCGCAGACGGATGGCAGACAGGCAAGCCGACAGGTAACAGGCAGGTAACTGGAATCAGGAGCTGATGGCTGAAACAGAGTTAGACTGCACAGGAACAACATTGCTCGGGCACCTACATTAAGGAGGAAGCCCTTAATATAGGGTGGAGTCCTCCAGCATTGGCTGGAGACTGATTTGGAAAATGCGCGCGGCTCCTTTTAGAGCGGGGGAGGGTGCGGGCGCGCGCCCTAAGGCCAGTAGCAGGGAAGGAGCGCGCGGGACCAGCAGGGCGGAAGGAGGACCCCGAGGATGCCAGAGGCGTAGAGGAGGCTGGAAGCACTGAGGACGCTGAGCGCAGGTGAGGAGAGCGACGTCCCTGTCTGGCAGCAGGCAGGGACGCGGGCGCTACACATGGCCATTCTAGCATCATGGCAAAACAACAAAAAAGATAATGTGTAGCAAAGTCCATGTGTCTGAGGGATTCGCCGGCACAGATCACCATGTCTCTTCAGCTCCACCTGGAGCCATTGTTTGGAGCCTTTTCCTCTCCAAACCACACAACACTGACTGACTCTCAAGTCCAGTTATTTAAATCCAGACCATGTGACTGATCACATGACTGTGACATCTCACAGGTACTGTCAGCACATGGCTGTGCCAACTCTGCAGGTGGAGATAAGGTGGACATCTTCCCACCCACTCTATAGATGTCCACATAAAACCAGCCCATGTACGCAACTTTAATTTAACCTTCACAACATGTAGTGTGCTGGAGGAAAATACTCTGGTTTCACATCACTGATGCCATTATGTGCATATCTCCCCTCATATACCATGCCAGTGACCCTGTCACACTAAGTTGGATCTGTGATGTCCTCTAATTATCCAGATTAACCTCAAAATGTCTGCTGTATTTCATGCCTTTGCTTTTATACAAGCTATGATCATTTCTGATTCCCATTGCTATACAATGCGATAGCTGCATAGCATTATTGGGAAGCCCATGTGGCTGAGATAATGCAAGTCTTCTTTGGTTGATGCATGTGTAAAATGGTGATGGCCATTTTCGGTGATTCACTCAAAGCAAGTTGCAAGTTGTTTGAATTCACTAGGTCCAATGAATTCCTAAAAACCTGACATGAATTTGATTTGCATATGAAAAATCACTCATTCCTAATACGTCTGTGCATTATGTGTGCATTTCTAATGCTGTACTGCCATCTAGTGACATTCTGCTGCAAACCACAGTTCAACTTCTGACTTTCTGCGGATCTTCACCTTGTGTACGTGTGTATTTGTATATACATACAGTACAGACCAAAAGTTTGGACACACCTTCTCATTCAACGATTTTTCTGTATTTTCATGACTGTGAAAATTGTAGAATCACACTGAAGGCATCAAAACTATGAATTAACACATGTGGAATTATACATTACACTTTACAAAAAAGTGTGAAACAACTGAAAATATGTCTTATATTCTAGGTTCTTCAAAGTAGCCACCTTTTGCTTTGATTACTGCTTTGCACGCAGAAAAGGTGAACGGATGGACTCTACATGCCTGGTTCCCACCGTGAAGCATGGAGGAGGAGGTGTGATGGTGTGGGGGTGCTTTGCTGGTGACACTGTTGGGGATTTATTCAAAATTCAAGGCATACTGAACCAGCATGGCTACCACAGCATCTTGCAGCGGCATGCTATTCCATCCGGTTTGCGTTTAGTTGGACCATCATTTATTTTTTAACAGGGCAATGACCCCAAACACACCTCCAGGCTCTGTAAGGGCTATTTGACCAAGAAGGAGAGTGTTGGGGTGCTACGCCAGATGAGCTGGCCTCCACAGTCACCAGACCTGAACCCAATCGAGATGGTTTAGGGTGAGCTGGACCGCTCACTGCACCAATTTGAATAAATCCCCAACAGTGTCACCAGCAAAGCACCCCCACACCATCACACCACCTCCTCCATGCTTCACGGTGGGAACTAGGCATGTAGAGTCCAGCCGTTCACCTTTTCTGCGTGCAAAGCAGTAATCAAAGCAAAAGGTGGCTACTTTGAAGAACCTAGAATATAAGACATATTTTCAGTTGTTTCACACTTTTTTGTAAAGTGTAATGTATAATTCCACATGTGATAATTCATAGTTTTGATGCCTTCAGTGTGATTCTACAATTTTCATAGTCATGAAAACACAGAAAAATCATTGAATGAGAAGGTGTGTCCAAACTTTTGGTCTGTACTGTACATACAGTGCAAACATATACAAATTGAAACTAGAAGTTTACATACACTATATAAAAAGACAAATATGCATGTTTTTCTAAAAATCTGACATGAAACCAGAATAAACCTTTCGTGTTTTTGGTCAATTTAAATTACCATAATTATTATTTGCAAAATGCCAGAATAATGCTAGCATTTGGTAGCATTGCCCTTAAACTGAATGACTTAAGTTAAACATTTGGGATATCCATCCACAAGCTTCTCACAGTAGTTGGTCGGAATTTGGGCCCATTCCGCCTGACAAAACTGGTGTAACTGATGCAGCTTTGTAGTTCGTCTTGCTCGCACCTGCCTTTTCAGCTTCGCCCATAAATTTTCAATAAGATTGGGATCAGGGATTTGTGATGGCCACTCCAAAACATTGACTTTTTTATTTTTAAGCCATTTTGTTACCATTTTGGCAGTATACTTTGGATCATTGTTGCTGATGAGCGAACGTGCTCTGTAATGGTCGGTACTCGCCCGAGCATCGCTGTACTCACGGTACTCGGCGAGTGACGAACATTTGCGGAATTAATCGCCTGGTTCTCTGGTCCGCCCCCCTGCATTTTTGGTGCTCTTTAGAGTAGCAATCAACATGCAGGGATTGTCTGACATGCACTGTAATGCTGCAGCCATCTTGGTTGTGGTATTACAGTGATTGGATGGCCACACAGCATCATCAGGTGTATAAGAGACCTGGCGCCGCCATGCTCGTAACAGTCTGCTCTGGAATCAGCGAGTGTAGGGAGCACTGCTGCCGAGATAGGGTCAGATTTGGGGGTTTATAAGGTAGTGTTGGTATACCATCAAATAATACAGAAACCCAGCTAAATCAACAGTCCTTCTAAGGACTAATTACGGGGTATATAGATTGCAGTGCTAGGTAGGCAGGAAGTGTATGTGCGTATATACATATTAGTGCAAGGCATGCACTTACTGTATGTGGGTATATAGATATCAGTAGCAGGCAAGCATTGTACAGTGCCTTGCGAAAGTATTCGGCCCCACTGGAACTTTTAAACCTTTTCCCACATATCATGCTTCAAACTTAAAGATACCAAATGTAAATTTTTGGTGAAGAATCAACAACAAGTGGGACACAAATGTGAAGTTGAACGAAATTTATTGGTTATTTTAAATTTTTGTGGAAATACAAAACCTGAAAAGTGGGGCGTGCAATATTATTCGGCCCCTTTACTTTCAGTGCAGCAAACTCACTCCAGAAGTTCATTGTGGATCTCTGAATGATCCAATATAGTCCTAAATGACTAATCATAAATATAATTCACCTGTGTGTAATCAAGTCTCCGTATAAATGCACCTGCTCTGTGATAGTCTCAGGGTTCTGTTTGAAGCACAGAGAGCATCATAAAGACCAAGGAACACAAAAGGCAGGTCCGTGATACTGTTGTGGGGAAGTTTAAAGCCGGATTTGGATACAAAATTATTTCCAAAACTTTAAACATCCAAGGAGCACTGTGCAAGCAATAATATTGAAATGGAAGGAGTATCACACTTATAATCTACCAAGAACCGGCCGTACCTCTCATCAAGGAGAAGACTGATCAGAGATGCAGCCAAGAGGTCCATTATCACTCTGGATGAACTGCAGAGATCTACAGCTGAGGTGGGAGTCTGTTTGTCGCACCGCCTTGTGAGATGCAGAGCCTAGTATCTCGGAGGATGGTTCAGTCACGGTGACTCCGATGGCTCTAACAATCCCTAGGTTAGGTGGCAATTATAAAAGGGGGAGATGACTGATATATGAAACTGAGAGTTATGTTGATGCCCGCAAGGTATGAGGCCGCGGACAAAAGAAGCATACACTGTGGGTCCCGTGCAAACTTGAAAGATGAACTTTACTGAAGATTGGTAACAATTTTTATATCTTTCAGCATAACAGTCATGGGTAGCAGATATGATTTTGCTTATACATTGCGACTGTCAAAGCTTTTTCTCGGTCCCGGCCTTGGGAGGATGGCAGTAAATTTCTATTTGATTAACTGTGCTGCGGGAAGGGGAAGGATTAACCAACCTTAATTGGATCAGAATATTCGGGAAATCTGCTGTGCAGTTCTAAAGTCTCAGCACTTTGTCGCTGGAAAACGCAGGGCACTCTGAATCGGGTTCTATTTCTATTCCCCGATGGTCCCCAACGAGTAGCCTCAATTTCCTACCTCCTCTCACCACGGGAACTGCTCGTAACTCTTCGTTTTCAGTCTCACGCCACCTCCAACTGCCACTTGTTTCAAATCAGAACAAGTTGCAATGCCCAACTAAGGCAGCAGAGGGCAGCATAGTACTACTAGTGGTAATACCCAAACAAGGCAGGAGAGGGCAGCATAATATTAAATAATTTACCTCCTCCCAAGGCAAAACAAGGAGCCGGTATCACAATTGAAATCATGTAAGAAATAGAGCACACTTACCATATAACATATGACATACATTAATAATGGTTTTTCTGGTCACTACATGTCCATAGGACAACAATCAGTCATACACTGCACAAATCTGGCCTTTATGGAAGAGTGGCAAGAAGAAAGCCATTTCTCAAAGATATTCATAAAAAGTGTTGTTTAAAGTTTGCAACAAGCCACCTGGGAGACACACCAAACATGTGGAAGAAGGTGCTCTGGTCAGATGAAACCAAAATCGAACTTTTTGGCAACAATGCCAAACGATATGTTTGGTGTAAAGGCAACACAGCTCATCACCCTGAACACACCATTCCCACTGTCAAACATGGTGGTGGCAGCATCATGGTTTGGGCCTGCTTTTCTTCAGCAGGGACTGGAAAGATGGTTAAAATTGATGGGAAGATGTATGGAGCCAAATACAGGACCATTCTTGAAGAAAGCCTGTTGGAGTCTGCAAAAGACCTGAGACTGGGACGGAGATTTGTCTTCCGACAAGACAATGATCCCAAACATAAAGCAAAATCTACAATGGAATGGTTCACAAATAAACGTATCCAGGTGTTAGAATGGCCAAGTCAAAGTCCAGACCTGTATCCAATCGAGACTCTGTGGAAAGAGCTGAAAACTGCTGTTCACAAACGATCTCCATCCAACCTCACTGAGCTCGAGCTGTTTGCCAAGGAAGAATGGGCAAGATTTTCAGTCTCTCGGTATACAAAACTGATAGAGACATACCCCAAGCGACTTGCAGCTGTAATCGCAGCAAAAGGTGGCGCAACAAAGTATTAAGTTAAAGTGGTCAAATAATATTGCACGCCCCACTTTTCAGTTTTTGTATTTCCACAAAAATTTAAAATAACCAATAAATTTCATTCAACTTCACAATTGTGTCCCACTTGTTGTTGATTCTTCACCAAAAATTTACATTTGGTATCTCTATGTTGAAGCATGATATGTGGGAAAAGGTTGAAAAGTTCTAGGGGGCCGAATACTTTCGCAAGGCACTGTATGTGGCATACTTCATTGCATACATCAAGAGGGTCCATTCCATTACTGTCTGCTGCCGCCTATTACATATATTGACCATAATTCTGATTACTTAATTAATCCTGGAGGGTTTTTTAAGGGATACTATATTGGAGTATCTGAAGCTGAATAACCTCATGACACAGTATCAGCATGGGTTTACGAGGGACCGTTCTTGTCAGACTAATCTGATAAGCTTTTATGAAGGGGTAAGTTTAGGACTGGACCAAGGGAATGCAGTGGACGTGGTGTTCATGGACTTCTCAAAAGCTTTT
>JARQOD010000001.1:722110413-722142319 GCA_033576555.1 Oophaga sylvatica
CACCAATTAGAGAAAATGTCAAGGATGAGGCAGGGACACACGCTCAGCAGACTACAACCAGCAGTGGTTGAAGAACTAACTGTAGCGTGATCTGCACTCAAAAAATATAAACCTCAGACTACTGTGAACACTGCACAGAACTGTTCACTATCTTTGAAAGGCCCCTTTGTGTACTTCTATAGTGTTTGCAACCAATGTATTGTATACGGATGGAAGCGCGTCACACTAATAGATTTGAGTTATTTGAAATAGAATGGAGCAGCACCAATTACAGACAAATGTCAAGGATGAGGCTGTCATGTATAGTGTACAGTTCCTATAGCGTCTTGTGCTTGGGTGCGAGGAAAACACAGGAGACATAGGTTGAAATGAAATGACTTGTATTACTTCATACAAGCATGCTGAAAAGTTCACACAGTTTGCAGGAACAGCGACAGGAGACACAGCAGGCCAGAGTAACTTCAAGCACTACAATAAATCTCCAAAGCAGGTTCAGGATCTCTTCTCTGTACCGTAATTCCTCTGCAAACATGGATTCACCAAACAGCAGGTTTCCAGAGTCCAAAAGTGTTCCAAGGTTCCTCAGTAGGGAATAGCTGGAGTCCAAAATCCTAGGTTTCCAGGAGTCAGGTCACAGACTGACTGAGGCTTGATTCAGGAGCACTGATTGTTCAGCTGAGGCTGCTTAAGAAGCAAGAGGGAAGAATCAGGGCGGGAACATGAAAACTGGAAACTCCATATTAACTGAGGGCAAGAGCTGCAGAAAGACAGAAAGCAAAATGGCCGACGGAAAACTGAGTTTCAAGGAACATGTCAACAGAGACAAAGAACCTTACAGAGGCAGGGACACACGCTCAGCAGACTACAACCAGCAGTGGTTGAAGAAGTAACTGGAGCGTGATCTGCACTTCAAAAATCAAAACCTCAGACTACAGTGAACACTGCACACAACTGTTCACTAGTGTGAAAGGCCCCTTTGTGTACTTCTATAGTGTTTGCAACCAATGTATTGGATACGGATGGAAGCGCGTCACATTAATAGATTTTGAGTTATTTGAAATAGAATGGAGCAGCACCAATTAGAGAAAAATGTCAAGGATGAGGCAGGGACACACGCTCAGCAGACTACAACCAGCAGTGGTTGAAGAACTAACTGTAGCGTGATCTGCACTCCAAAATATAAACCTCAGACTACAGTGAACACTGCACACAACTGTTCACTACCTGTGAAAGGCCCCTTTGTGTACTTCTATAGTGTTTGCAACCAATGTATTGGATACGGATGGAAGCACGTCACACTAATAGATCACTGTTAATTTCAATTGAATGGAGCAGCACCAATTCCACCAAATAAAATAAAAAAGAGTCAGTGAGTGACACGTGCAGATGTGTTATGTTACGGTAGCTGAGGAGTGCAGGTAAAAAAGGAAATACACCAGAGCAGTTGGAATCTATGAGGTTGCAGTACCCTGACTAACCACCGCAACTAGAGGCAGCCGTGGAGCGTTCCTACGTTGGTCCTAGACGCCTCATCACAGCCTGAGAAACTAACTACACCTAAAGATAGAAATAGGAAAGCTATCTGCCCCGGAGCAGAACCCCAAAGATAATAGAAAGCCCCCAAACATGTAATGGCGGTTAGACAAGAGGAAATACTGACACAGAAAGAAAATAGTATGAGCAAACGCTGGGGCCCAAACTATCTAAATAGAAAAGGATAGGAAGGGCACTTACTGCAATCCCAGAAAACCCTGAAAAAACACCAACTCTACTAATTTCAAAATCACCTGAGATCACAACGACCTCTACCACCTAAATTAGTTCTCTGGTGTAAAAAAATCAAAACAGCAGCCACTGAAAAAAAACTGGAAAAAGCAAAAGTACAAAACACAGTGGCTGGAATAAACTGAGAGGGCAAAAGCCCCCGGAGGGGACCCTGAAGGCCCCCACAGAAGTGCAGGACAAAATGCAAAAATATAGCAAAAACACAAAATAAGAAATTGTCTTATCTGATAGCAGGAGATGCAGACACGACACAGCAGGCTACAAGGGAAACTGGAAAGAAGGATTCAGACCAGAACAATTGATCACCGGCAACCCTGATGGGAAAATGACTCCCTTACATAAGACCAATCAGTAACACCTGATTCCCAGTCCTCACAATCCTCACTAGTACCGCTTGTAACCACCAGAGGGAGCCTCTGCTCATAACTCATCTCAAACCCATTCACAACAGTACCCCCCCCTTGAGGAGGGGTCACCGAACCCTCATTTGAGCAACCAGGTCGGTCAGGATGAGTTCTATGATACGCACGGATAAGTCTCCTAGCATGGATGTCCGAAGCAAACACCCAAGAATTGTCTTCCTGACCATAACCTCTCCATTTAACCAAATACTGGAGTCTTCGTCTAGAAAAACGAGAATCCAATATTTTCTCAACCACATACTCCAGATTGCCCTCAACCAAAACAGGGTCAGGAGGCACAGCAGCAGGAACCACTGGCTCAACAAACCTCTTCAACAAGGACTTGTGGAACACGTTATGGATCTTAAATGTCCCTGGAAGAAGCAAACGAAAAGAAACAGGATTAATAATCTCCATGATCTTATAAGGTCCAATGAACCTAGGCTTAAATTTAGGAGATGCTACTCTCATAGGAATATTCTTTGAGGACAACCAGACCAAGTCCCCCACTTTAAACCGAGGACCATCAGTCCTATGCCGGTTAGCAAACCGCTGGGCCTTCTCCTGAGAGAGGGACAACCTCTCCACTACCTGGTCCCAAATCTGCTGCATACGCTCAACAACAGAGTCAACACCTGGACAGACAGAAGCCTCCGTCTGTCCTGAAGAAAATCGAGGGTGAAACCCAGAATTACAGAAAAACGGAGACATCAAAGTGGCAGAGCTAGCCCTATTATTAAGAGCAAACTCAGCCAAAGGCAAAAAGAGACCCAGTCATCCTGATCAGCAGACACAAAGCATCTTAGATAAGTCTCCAATGTCTGGTTTGTTCTCTCAGTTTGACCATTGGTCTGAGGATGAAATGCCGAGGAGAAAGACAATTGAACACCCAGTTTAGAACAAAAAGTCCTCCAAAATCTGGAAACAAACTGGACTCCTCTGTCAGACACAATGTTCTCAGGAATGCCGTGTAAACGAACCACGTGCTGAAGGAACAACGCACCAATTCAGAGGAGGAAGGCAACTTAGGTAATGGCACAAGATGTATCATTTTGGAAAACCTATCACAAATTACCCAGATGGTGGTCATTCTCTGAGAAACAGGAAGATCGGAAATGAAATCCATAGAGATATGGGTCCATGGTCTCTTGGGCACAGGCAATGGCATCAACAAACCACTAGAGCGAGAGCAAGGCTTGGAGCGAGAGCAAGTCCCGCAGGACTGCACAAATTCCCTGACATCGCGAGACAAGGTAGGCCACCAAAAGGACCGACTAACCAAGTCTCTGGTACCAAAAATTCCGGGATGCCCAGCCAATGCGGAACAATGAATCTCAGACATCACACTCTTTTTCCATTGGTCCGGGACAAACAATTTTCCAACAGGGCAGTGCTCGGGCCTATCCTCCTGACACCCCTTCAGAGCAAGTCTCAAATTGGGCGAGATGGCGGAAAGAACTACACCCTCCTTCAAAATAACAGAGGGATCAGATAGCTCAGGAGAGTCCGCAAGGAAACTCCTCGAGAGGGCATCCGCCTTAACATTCTTAGTGCCAGGAAGAAAGGAAACCACAAAATTAAAACATGTGAAAAACAAGGCCCACCTGGCCTGTCTAGGATTGAGTCGCTTGGCAGATTCCAGATAGACCAGATTCTTATGGTCCGTAAGGACCACCACCTGATGTTTGGCTCCCTCCAGCCAATGTCTCCACTCTTCAAAAGCCCACTTCATGGCCAATAACTCCCGATTACCCACGTCATAATTACGTTCAGTAGGAGAAAATTTTCGAGAGAAAAAGGCACAAGGGTTACTTTTAGAGGTCTCTGGATCTTTTTGGGACAAAACGGCACCTGCCCCAATTTCAGAGGCATCAACCTCCACCTGAAATGGCAGAGAAACATCAGGCTGCCGTAGAACAGGAGCAGAAGTGAATCTCTGCTTAAGTTCCTGAAACGCAGAGACTGCCTCAGGAGGCCAATTCACCACATCAGAACCCTTTCTGGTCAAATCAGTTAATGGTTTAACAATAACCGAGAAATTACCAATAAATTTACGATAAAAATTGGCAAAACCCAAAAATCTCTGAAGAGCCTTTAATGAAGTAGGTTGGACCCAATCACAGATGGCCTGAACCTTGACCGGGTCCATTTCAATAACAGATGGGGACAAAATGAATCCCAGAAATGAGATCTTCTGTACGCCAAAAAGACACTTTGATCCCTTCACATACAGAGCATTCTCTCTCAAAATCTGGAATACAGTTCGAACATGTTTCACATGAGAGTCCCAGTCATTAGAAAAAATCAAGATATCATCCAAATAAACAATCAGAAACTTGTCCACAAAATCCCTGAAAATGTCATTCATGAAGGACTGGAAGACGGAAGGAGCATTAGTGAGCCCAAAGGGCATCACAAGGTACTCAAAATGCCCTTCAGGGGTGTTAAATGCCGTCTTCCATTCATCCCCGTGCTTAATGCGAATAAGGTTATACGCCCCCCTGAGGTCAAGCTTGGTAAACCAAGTAGCGTTTTTCACCCTGGAAAACAGGTCAGAAATCAAGGGTAACGGGTATTGATATTTCACAGTAATATTGTTCAAGAGACGATAATCAATACACGGCCTTAATGAACCATCTTTTTTGGCCACAAAGAAAAAACCGGCACCTAAGGGTGAAGAGGATGGTCTGATATGACCCTTCTCCAATGATTCCTTGATATAAGACCGCATAGCGTCATGTTCAGGTACAGACAAGTTAAAAAGGCGACCTTTAGGGAATTTACTACCTGGCACTAATTCAATAGCGCAGTCATAGCTCCTATGGGGAGGCAAGGATGCAGATTTACTTTCGCTAAACACATCAGAAAAATCAAACAAAAAGTCAGGAACATCCTCAGCCTGGGGGGAGGCAGAAAAAACAGGAGTGTTGGTATTAACACATTGGCAGCCCCAACTGGTTACAGACACAGATTTCCAATCCAAAACAGGATTATGAGACTGTAACCAAGGGAAACCCAGCACTATAATGTCATGCAGATTATATAGAACCAAAAATTTGCAGCACTCCTGGTGATCAGGTTCAACCCTCATTATCACCTGAGTAGAAAACTGGGGTTTATTCTCAGCCAAAGGGGTAGAATCGATCCCCAGTAAAGGAATAGACTTCTGTAGGGGTATCAAGGGAAACCCACAACGTTTAGCAAAATCATAATCCATCAGGTTAATAGCTGCTCCAGAATCAACGAAAGCCTGAGCAGAAAATGAGGACAGAGAGCATATCAGAGTGACAGTTAATAAAAACTTAGTCTGAACACTACCCAAGACAACTGAGCGTGCAAAATGTCTTCCCCGCTTAGGGCAGACTGAAATAGCATGAGAGGCATCACCACAGTAGAAACATAACCCATTGCGCTTTCGAAACTCATGACGCTGTGCCCCAGACACCACTCCATCACACTGCATGGGCTCAGCAGCTGGCTCACAAGGCAACACCACTCCACGCATACTTCTCCGCTCACGCAAACGTCTGTCAATTTGAATCGCTAATGACATAGAATCATTGAGACCAGAGGGGACAGGGAATCCCACCATAACATCCTTTACATTATCCGACAGACCCTTCCGGAAAAGGGCCGCCAAAGCGTCGTCATTCCATTGGTCAGGACTGCCCACCTACGGAATCTCTGACAGTATAACTCAGCGTCATCAAGCCCCTGATTTAATGCCAACAAGGCTTTTTCAGCTTGATCAGTGACATTAGGCTCATCGTACAATAACCCCAAAGCCTGAAAAAATGCATCAACATCACTCAAAACAGGATCCCCAGGTATCAGGGAAAAAGCCCAATCCTGAGGATCGCCGCGCAGGAGAGAGATGATAATTTGAACCTGCTGCGCTGCGTTTCCTGAGGACTTAGATTTTAAGGCAAGAAACAATTTACAATTATTTTTGAAATTCTGAAACTTAGCTCGATCCCCTAAAAACAAATCTGGCATGGGGATCCTAGGTTCCACAACAGGCAACCTAGCAAGATATGCAGCAATACTCTGAACCTCAGTGGCAAGCTGATCCACACGGCCAGACAACTGTGCAAACTCCATTGGGAGAAAAGATCCTCCCCAGCACCCAGAGATACAGAGGAAAAAAAAAAAAAAATGCAACAAACAGAAAAATATCTCTGACAACTTTTCTTCCTTCAAAATATTTTTTCCCTTCTGTGAGTACCATACAATTTTTATGGCCGGTGATACTGTTATGTTACGGTAGCTGAGGAGTGCAGGTAAAAAAGGAAATACACCAGAGCAGTTGGAATCTATGAGATTGCAGTACCCTGACTAACCACCGCAACTAGAGGCAGCCGTGGAGCGTTCCTACGTTGGTCCTAGACGCCTCGTCACAGCCTGAGAAACTAACTACACCTAAAGATAGAAATAGGAAAGCTATCTGCCCCGGAGCAGAACCCCAAAGATAATAGAAAGCCCCCAAACATGTAATGGCGGTTAGACAAGAGGAAATACTGACACAGAAAGAAAATAGTATGAGCAAACGCTGGGGCCCAAACTATCTAAATAGAAAAGGATAGGAAGGGCACTTACTGCAATCCCAGAAAACCCTGAAAAAACACCAACTCTACTAATTTCAAAATCACCTGAGATCACACGACCTCTACCACCTAAATTAGTTCTCTGGTGTAACAAAAATCAAAACAGCAGCCACTGAAAAAAAACTGGAAAAAGCAAAAGTACAAAACACAGTGGCTGGACTAAACTGAGAGGGCAAAAGCCCCCGGAGGGGACCCTGAAGGCCCCCACAGAAGTGCAGGACAAAATGCAAAAATATAGCAAAAACACAAAATAAGAAATTGTCTTATCTTATAGCAGGAGATGCAGACACGACACAGCAGGCTACAAGGGAAACTGGAAAGAAGGATTCAGACCAGAACAATTGATCACCGGCAACCCTGATGGGAAAATGACTCCCTTACATAAGACCAATCAGTAACACCTGATTCCCAGTCCTCACAATCCTCACTAGTACCGCTTGTAACCACCAGAGGGAGCCTCTGCTCAGAACTCATCTCAAACCCATTCACAACACAGATGACTACAAACAGCGTTGGATGCAGAGCAAACTGCAGCGTCACCTGCACTCACACACACACCTTGCACAGAGCTGTGAAAACAACACTGCAAGGAAAAAGGATGATTTACACAGCGGTTTCTCAAATAGCCTGCCTACAGAACAATTCACAAAAACGCTATCTGTAACTGTCCCTCAGAGTCAGCAGAGCAGCGTTCTGTCCCTAACTGAATTCACAGCACAGTGACGCTAAAATGGCGGCGGCGCCTTTTATAGTGCATTCTGACATCATTTCAGCATCCAATCACAGCCATGCCATTAGTTAACATGACCGCAGCATTACAGGATGTGCCCACACTTCGTAGGATTCCTCATTGGCTGACTAAAATCACAGTGCCTCTCAAAGAATTATGGGAACTTCCGATTCCGGTATACGATATAGGAATAATATCGGAACTAAGTATCGGAATTCCGATACAGCGAATATCGAACGATACCCGATACTTGGGGTATCAGAATGCTCAACACTACTCATGAGGAGAACATAATTTTACCTCTATACAAGTCACTGGTGCGACCACACTTAGAATACTGTGTGCAGTTCTGGTCTCCGGTGTATAAGAAAGACATAGCTGAACTGGAGCGGGTGCAGAGAAGAGCGACCAAGGTTATTAGAGAACTGGGGGGTCTGCAATACCAAGACAGGTTATTACACTTGGGGTTATTTAGTTTGGAAAAACGAAGGCTTAGGGGTGATCTTATTACAATGTATAAATATATGAGGGGACAGTACAAAGACCTTTCTAATGATCTTTTTACTCTTAGACCTGTGACGGGACAAGGGGGCATCCTCTACGTCTGGAGGAAAGAAGGTTTAGCCATAATCACAGACGCAGATTCTTTACTGTAAGATCAGTGAGACTATGGAACTCTCTGCCGTCTAATGTTGTAATTAGTGATTCCTTACTAAAATTTAAGACGGCACTGGATGCCTTTCTTGAAAAGTATAATATTACAAGCTATATTCACTAGTTTCCTAGATACTGCGTTGATCCAGGGAGCTAGTCTGATTGCCGTATGTGGAGTCGGGAAGGAATTTTTTTCCCCAATGTGAAGCTTACTGTTTGCCACTTGAGTTTTTTTTGCCTTCCTCTGGATCAACATGTTAGGGCAGGTTAGGATAGGATATGGGTTGAACTAGATGGACTTAAAGTCTTCCTTCAACCTTAATAACTATGTAACTATGTAACTATGTAATTTGCGGTATGTTACCTGGTGCTGAAGGAGGGGTGGAGAGGCCGATGAGAGCCACACCCTGGGGTGGTGCTGTTTCTGAAGATAGTCCAGGGTGTCCTGAAACATCACTGACATCTGAGA
This sequence comes from Oophaga sylvatica, assembly GCA_033576555.1. Classification (NCBI taxonomy): domain Eukaryota; kingdom Metazoa; phylum Chordata; class Amphibia; order Anura; family Dendrobatidae; genus Oophaga; species Oophaga sylvatica. The sequence goes on from JARQOD010000001.1 coordinate 722,119,057, forward strand.
CGGCCACCTCGATGCCACGGGGCCATAGGCAGGGCGTTGGCCGGCTGCAGTGAAGGTGGCGCCGGTAGCAGGAGCAGGTACGGCCCACTATCCTGCTGGATGAGGAGGTGGGCCGAAGGTTGGGGCCCGAGCGGCCCCAGGTCCGATACACAAGGCCTCCCGTCCCTCCCTTGCTTGCCCCGGGTCCTCTGGCTCGCTCAAGGCCTCACTTGAAGGTACCTCCCCTGCTGTTAGGGGCTAGAGTAGGGCAGCTGCCGGACGCAGGGGCAGAGCAGCCGAGTGCGGGAACAGAGCAGTCCGCGCCTCCCGGGCCAAGGGTCGAGGTTACAAGTCCAGTCCAGACGATGTCCCTGAGGTTCCCGTCCTAAGACTCTGGCGCGTTTAGACATTAGTACCGGCGGAGTCCCCATCTCCCCGTCCCCATCGCCGAAGGTTGGAAGGAAAGGAAGAGCGGCCCAGGGAAGCAGAGTAGTGAGCGCGCCGTTAGGCCCACGCCCCACGGTTGTTGATTGGGCCAGTTTTACGGACTCCCCACGTTCCCCTGCGGCGTCTTACGGGAAGTTGCCTGTTGCAACATAGACTGTTAGAGGGGTCTGTTCTGCGCCCCTCTGCTGTGGGGATCCACGGCATAAGGACGCTATCCCGAGGCCATGTGAGAGGAGTCCTGCTGTTTGTTATATGTTTCCTGAGACTGAACCCCTGCTACCCTTAAAGGGAAGGGGAGTGCTGCACGCTTCCACTCCCCGGTTCCCACTGGTTATTTATTAAAGAAGACGTTTTTTATGGTTAAGATGTTCCTTACTGTATACATGTATATATGTATATTAGAGTGTCTGCATTGCCGGGACGGCAATGGTTGTACGGAAGGGGAATGTAAGGGGGTCTAGGGTATTAACCCTTTAAAGTTGCATTCTCTTTAAATGTGTTTACCTGTGCAAATATATGCTTTGTAAATTGCTATGTAGGTTTAGATGTGGGGGTTTAGTGACAGGTAGTCAGTGCTTCCTAGAGGTCATTAGAGGAGGGCACTAGGAGCATGGTGTATATAGTCCTGGGTTAACTGTTATCTGCGAGGGATCACTAATGGGGCATGTTAGAGATCCAGTTAGGAAGTTATAAAAGACATCAATGCAGTACTAGGGTTTGGCCACTAGATGGGGCAGTTGACACATCCATTCGGTTAGGGACTGTAGTTATAGACTTGTTGCTAGGGAAGGATTGCCTCCAAGCAGGAATCTGGCAGGAAGCCTTCCTTGTAGCAGAGGACAGTCGGGGTGGACCTTGGTAGTGTGAGGACGTCCACGTTCCTGAGCCCTAAGCATAGGGTAGGAAGAATAGGGGACCAGCAACCCCTGAAGTAGCTGGTGTAGAATAGACCACGGTGGTGTGGACCCAGAGAGAGTGGGTTTACACAGCAGGAGTCCAGTGGAAGAGCCACTGTGAGAACGCTCAGCAGAGGAGGTCGTGCTGAAGCGTGAAAGCGAGGGGCCATTAGAAGTATCCGGGCAGGACAACCAGAGGAGGGGTGGACGACCTAGTAAACGTGTCTTTCTTATGCTGGATTGTAGTGTTTTCACCGGGCTCCTCGTCCCGTCAATACTTATTGGTCCATTCTGGTGTGGCAGCAGAGAAAACGCAGCCTTGTGAAGAATGTATTGCTGGTATCATGCAAGAGATGCTTTTGGTGTCTTGGATGTGCTGTGCCCGGAGGAAAATAAAGCAGAACTGTTTGACGTGATTTTGGACTCTGACTCTAATTGCTCTGTATGCTCCCTCACAGGAAGAGAACACCTCCACGCCATAGACATGACAGTGGTTAAACATCACATAGCTTCCAGCACATCGGCCTCGCGGCCTTACCTTTACAGTTGCATCTCGGAACACGATCACCCTGGTGGTCTCGTGGTGGTGGATGATGAGGAGGAGCAGCATAACACACCAAATAGCCAAACTCAGGAAGCGTATACCCATGTGTGGGTGTGAAGAGGTGTATGGTAATACACCTCCCAAAAACAAGACACTGTAGTGGAGGTTATGTTTCGCTGTTATCATTCGGTGGTGTAGAGAAGTCTGCCCCAATCCAGCCATTTTTCATTTTTAAAAGAGTCAGCCTGTCAGCATTTTCAGCATTGCCGCTTATCAGTTATAATTCCACCAGCGGCACTAAAAACCCGCTCTGACAAAACGCTAGCTGCAGGGCAGGCCAGGACTTCCAAGGCATAGAGAAGCCAGTTCACTCCACGTATCCAGTTTGGATACCCAATAATTAAAAGGCACAGAGGAATCACGGAGGACGTTGGTACGGTCAGCAAGGTACTCTGTCAGCATCTTCCCAAACTTTCCACTACTTGTGACAGTACCCCGCGGCTCTGGGCCAGTGCGATGGGAGGGTCTGAGAAAACTGTCCCAGAACTTTGTCAGTGTTACCCTGCCTCTGCTGGATTGGAGTTGTGTCTCTCTCGTCTCTACTTCTTGGTTTTCCAACGAACTGTGACCTCTTCCACCAGCGTTTTCAGATGGGAATTTTTTTAATAATTCCACAACAATGGACCACTGGTACTGCAACATTTTAGTACACCTATCTGCCTCTGGAAGAAGAGATTGAAAGTTCTCATTGTAGCATGGGTCTAGAAGTGTCACCAACCACCCAGTAATGGGTGTCAGCACTAATTTTGATAATGCGAGAGTCACGGGAAAGGCAGTGCAACATAAAGTCTGCCATGCGTGTCAGACTGTAACTGGCAAGACTTCCGTGTCCTCACCAACAGGACAACTGACCATGCTGTCCTCCTCCTCCCTGTCCCGGGTCATCCATGCTGAACAGACGGTATGACAGTTGTGCATGTAATACCGTTTATAGCGCATAAAAGTACAGTAGCTCCTGTTATTCCTCATCCTCCTCTTCATCATTGTCAACCAATACACTTTGGGATGACATGAGGCTGGACTGTGTATAACCACCCTGCATGGTTCCTTGTTCCATCTCATCGTGCTCCGCCTGCAATGCATCCTCTTTGATTGTGAGCAGAGACCTTTTTCGAATAATAGAAGCGAGATGGCGACGCAAATTAAGCCGTCATCGCCACTCAACAACTTGGTGGACTCCTCAAAGTTTTGTAGGATGGTATATATGTCTGACATCCATGTCCACTCCTGATGTCTTATGTGTGGAGTCTGAACTGAATACCGCCGGCCTTGTTGATGCTGGTAGTCAACAACTGCCCTCTTCTGATCACAAATCCTTTCCAACATATGCAGTGTAGAGTTCCAATGTGTGGGGACATCACACACCAGTCGGTGAGCCGGAAGCTGCAAAAGCTGCTGAAGCATGGCAAGAGCATCTGAAGCGGTAGCTGATTTCTAAAATGGGCACACAGGCGGCATATTTTGACAAGCAGATCTGGCAGCTCCGGGTATGTTTTGAGAAACCGCTGAACCACGAGGTTAAGCACATGGGCCAGACATGGTACGTGTGTGAGCTCGCCTCGCCTCAGAGCCACCACCAGGTTCCGGCCATTGTCACACACGACCATGCCTGGCTGTAGGTTCAGCAGTGTCAGCGACAGATCTGCCTGCTCTTTCAGAGATGTCCACAACTCTTCAGCATTGTGTGATTTGTCACCTAAGCATATTAGCTTCAGCACAGCCTGGTGCTGCTTGGCTGAAACAGTGCTGCAGTGCTTCCAGCTTGTGACTAATGTGGTCTTTTCGGAGATTCAGCCTGAAGAGGAAGAGGAGAAAGATAAAGAGCAGGAGCTGTAGACTGTGGGGGCAACCCTGATTGACATAGGGCCCGTAATCCTAGGCGTCGGGAGGATGTGTTCCATCCCAAGGTATGACTGGGTCCCGGCTTCCACTATATTAACCCAGCGTGCCATCAGCGAGATGTACCTTCCCTGCCCAGAAGAACTTGTCCACGTGTCCGTGGTTAGGTGTACTTTCCCAGTACCTGCATTGTTGAGGGCACGGGTAATGTAGTGGGACGCGTGCTTGTGTAATGCCAGGATGGCAATAGAGGCGACTGGGCATAGAGTTCCTTGGGACGGCAGCCGCCATCAGGTTGCGGAACGCTTCCGACTCCACGAGCCTAAAAGGCAACATTTCAAGTGCAAGCAGATGAGAAATTTCTGCTTGCGTTCCAATGACTGGGGTATGGACAACTGAAAGCTGTGCTGGGACAAGGACGTAGATGTGCTTGATGATCGTGGTAGTTGAGTGTGTGCAACGACAGGTGCAGGGCAGGAGGCATCTTCGCAGGCACCATGGACAGGGGATTTGCTTCCACGCACAAAAGTGGAAGAAGCTGTGGTGTCACCCGCAGTGTTCCTGGTCCCTGAGGTTCGGCCCACAAAGTCGGGGGCTTTGCTGCCATGTGCCTGATCATGCTGTGGTGGTCAGACGGGTAGTTTTGCTACCCCTGCTGATGCGAGCATGGCAGGTAGTGCAAATGACCTGTTTGGGAAGACCTAACAGTTGTACTGCCAACTTCCGTCGTCTTGGTTTTACAAGCAATAGTTGCCCACCTTCTGTCTGCGGCCACCACAATGCTTCTTCCTGCCTGTTGTGGTGCTACGCCTCCCTCAACATGTATGCTGCTGTCCTCGCTCTGCATGTCCTCCTGCCAGGTTGGGTCAGTTACTATATCATCCACCACCTCCTCTTCCACTTCCGCACCCTAGTCCTCCTCCTGACACTCTGGCAATTGTCTCATCATCATCCACCTGTTGTGACACGTTCCCACCGTCGCCTTCGTGTGATCGTGGCTGCTCAAATATTTGGGCATCGCTACATGCCATCTCACATTGCCCCACTTCAAGTGGACCAGGCAAGAGGCCCGAATCTATAAATGAAAAAGTGAACAGCTCTTTGAAGTGTCCAAGTGAGGGATCAATTGTCCCTGGGCACTCAGGATGGCGGGAGGAAGGAGGATCAGGGTGAGTAATATGCGGTCCAAAATCACGGCTACTCAGACTTGACCGTGTAGAAGACAGGGTGCTGGTGGTGATAGCAAAGTGACTGGAAGCATTATCCGCTATCCAACCAACTACCTATTGACACTGCTCTGGTTTCAATATTGCTCTTTGGCATTCGCCTAGGAATTCAAACAGAAAGCTCATGCGAGAAGATGTGGGTGTTTATTGTGCCACAATTTCAACTTGCCCACAGCCTCGGCCTCTGCATGCACCATCACCATCACATCCACTTCCCTGTCCCTTGTCACGCGCCTTGCTTATTTTAAATGGAGTACAATATTTTCCACGTTCACTACAAATGGCTGAATTGGGAGCAAACTTAGATGTGATCCGTGTGCGGGAAAAACACACTTTAAAAAATATGGACTGTACTTTTTTTTTCAGCAAACTGGTGTCAATAATTAGGGTAAGACACAGCAAAAACTGTGGAATGGAGGCCTGAAATGCTACAATTTGTAGCCCACAGATAGATGAGGCGTCTGATGGAGATATCACACTCTTCAATATGTGGCCTGCATTTTTTAAATTTTTACCCCAAAATAATGTATTGAACTAGGGTAACGGGCAGCAAAGACAGTGGAATGGAGGCCTGAAATCCTACAATTTGTAGCACACAGATAGATGAGCTGTCTGACGGAGATACCACACTCTTCAATATGTGGCCTGCATTTTTTTATTTTTATCACAAAATAGTGCATTAACCCCTTTACCCCCAAGGGTGGTTTACACGTTAATGACCAGGCCAATTTTTACAATTCTGACCACTGTCTCTTTATGAGGTTATAACTCTGGAACGCTTCAACGGATCTTCGCGATTCTGAGAAAGTTTTCTCGAATCATATTGTACTTCACGTTAGTGGTAAAATTTCTTTTATATAACTTGCGTTTAGTTTTAAAAAAAAATGCAAATATGGCGAAAATGTTGAAAATTTAGCAATTTTCAAACTTTGAATTTTTATTCCCTTAAAACAGAGAAATATGTCACACAAAATAGTTAATAAATAACATTTTCCACATGTCTACTTTACATTAGCACAATTTTGGAACCAAAATTTTTTTTGTTAGGAAATTATAAGGGTTAAAAGTTGACCAGCGATTTCTCATTTTTACAACAAAATTTACAAAGCCATTTTTTAGGAACCACCTCACATTTGAAGTCACTTTGAGGGGTCTATATGGGATAAAATACCCAAAAGTGACATCATTTTAAAACTGCACCCCTCAAGATACTCAAAACCACATTCAAGAAGTTTATTAACCCTTCAGGTGCTTCACAGGAGCTGAAGCAACGTGGATGGAAAAAATGAACATTTATCTTTTTAGTCACAAAAATGATCTTTTACAGACATTTTTTTATTTTCACAAAGTTGTTGTGCAATTTCTCCTGAGTATGCCAATACCCCATATGTGGGGGGGAACCACTGTTTGGGTGCACAACAGAGCTCGTAAGGGAAGGAGCGCCGTTTGACTTTTTCAAACCAAAATTGGCTGGAATTGAGATTGGACGCCATGTCGGGTTTGGAGAGCCCCTGATGCGCCTAAACAGTGTAAACCCCCCACACGTGACACCATTTTGGAAACTAGACCCCCTAAGGAACTTATCTAGATCTGTTGTGAGCACTTTGAACCCCCAAGTGTTTCACAAAAGTTTATAATGCCTGGGTGTGAAAAAGAAAAAACAATTTTCCACAAAAATAATTTTTTAGTCCCCAATTTTTGATTTTTCCCAGGGAAACTGACCGCCAAAAGTTGTTGTCCAATTTGTCCTGAGTACGCTGATACCCCATATGTGAGGGGGGAACTGTTTGGGCGCACGGCAGGGCTTGGAAAGGAAGTAATAACGTTTTGAATACAGACTTAGATGGGTGTCATGTTCCGTTTTCAGAGCCTCAAATGTGCCTAAACAGTGGAAACCCCCCACAAGTGACACCATTTTGGAAACTAGACCCCCTAAGGAACTTAACTAGATCTGTGGTGAGCACTTTGAACCCCCAAGTGCTTCACCCAAGTTTATAATGCCCGGGCATGAAAATAAAAAATCTTATTTTTTTCCCACAAAAATTATCTTTTAGTCACCAATTTCCCAAGGGTAACAGGAGAAATTGGACCACAAAAGTTGTTGTCCAATTTGTCCTGAGTACGCTGATACCCCATATGTGGGGGGAACCACTGTTTGGGTGCACGGCAGAGCTTGGAATGGAAGGAGCGCCATTTGACTATTTCCAACCAAAATTGGCTGGAATTGAGATTGGACGCCATGCTGCATTTGGAGAGCCCCTGATGTGGAAACCCCACACAAGTGACCCCATTTTGGAAACTAGACCCCCAAAGGAACTTACATAGATCTGTGGTGAGCAATTTGAACCCCCAAGTGCTTCACACAAGTTTATAACGTAGAGCCGTAAAATTAAAAAATCAAATTTTTTCCACAAAAATGATCTTTTCACCCAATTTTTATATTCCAAACGGTAACAAAGCCACAAAAGTTATTGTGCAATTTGTCCTGAGTATGCTGAAACCCCATTTGTGGGGGTAAACCACTGTTTGGGTGCATGGCAGAGCTCGGAAGGGAAGGAGCGCCGTTTGACTTTTTCAACGCAGAATTGGCTGGATGCCATGTCGTGCTTGGAGAGCCCCTGATGTGCCTAAACAGTGGAAACCCCCCACAAATGACACCATTTTGGAAATTAGACCCCTCAAGGAACTTATCTAGATGTGTGGTGAGAACTTTAAACCCCCAGGTGTTTCACTAAAGTTTATAACGCCCGAGCATGAAAATAAAAAATCCTATTTATTCCACAAACATGATATTTTAGTCCCCAACTTTTTATTTTCCCAAGGGTAACAGGAGAAATTGGACCCTAAAAGTTGTCCAATTTGTCCTGAGTACGCTGATGCCCTAAATGTGGGAGAAAACTACTGAATGGGCACACGTCGGGGCTCGGAAGGGCCATGTCCCGTTTGGAGAGCCCCTCATGTGCCTAAACATTGAAATCCCCCACAAGTGACCCCATTTTGGAAAATAGACCACCCAAGGAACTTATCTAGATGTGTGGGGAGAACTTTAAACCCCCAAGTGCTTCACAGAACTTTATAACTAGAGCCATAAAATAAAAAATCATAATTTTTTTCTACAAAAATGATATTTTTGCCCCCAATTTTTTATTTTCCCAAGGGTAACAGAAGAAATTAGACTCCAAGAGTTATTGTGCAATTTGTCCTGAGTACGCTGATACCCCATATGTGGGGATAAACTACTGTTTGGGAGCATGGCCGAGCTCAGAAGTGAAGGAACACCGTTTGACTTTTTCAACGCAGAATTGGCTGGAATTGAGATCAGATGCCATGTCACATTTGAAGAAACCCTGATGTGCCTAAACAGTGGAAACCCCCCAATTCTAACTCCAACCCTAACCCCAACACACCCCTAACCCTAGTCGCAACCCTTACCATAACCCTAACCACAAACCTAACCCTAACACACCCCTTACCCTAATCTAACCCTAATTCTAATTTTAGCCCCAACCCTAACTTTAGCCCCAACCCTAACCCTAATGGGAACATGGAAATAAATACATTTTTTTAATTTTATGATTTTTCCCTAACTAAGGGGGTGATAAAGGGGGTTTGATTTACTATTTATAGAGGGTTTTTATGATTGGCAGCTGTCACACGCTAAAAGACGCTTTTTATTGCAAAAAATAGTTTTTGCATAACCACATTTTGAGAGCTATAATTTTTGCATATTTTGGCCCACAGACTCATGTGAGGTTCTTATTTTTTGCAGGACGAGTTGCCGTTTTTATTGGTACCATTTTTGGGCACATGACATTTTTTGATCGCTTTTTATTATGATTTTTGGGAGGTTAGAATGAACAAAAATCAGCAATTCATGAATTTCTTTTGGGGGGGCATTTATACCATTCCGCGTGTGGTAAAATTGATAAAGCAGTTTAATTTTTTGGGTTAGTACGATTGCAGCGATACCTCATTTATATCATTTTTTATGTTTTGGCGCTTTTATACAATAAAAACAATTTTAAATAAAAAATAATTATTTTTGCATCGCTTTATTCTGCGAGCTATAACTTTTTTATTTTTTCGCTGATGATGACGGCTTGTTTTTTGTGGGACAAGATTAAATTTTCAGCGGTACCATGTTTATTTATATCCATCTTTTTGATCGCGTGTTATTCCACTTTTTGTTCGGCGGTATGATGATAAAGCATTGTTTTTAGCTTTGCTTTTTTTTGTTTTTTTAAGGGGCTCACTAAAGGGGTAAACTAGTTAAACAGTTTTATAGGGTGGGTTGTTACGGACGCGGCGATACTAAATATGTGTACTTTTATTGTTTTTTTTATTTACATGAAAAAATTAATTTATTGGGGAATAATTTTTTTTTTCTTTATTTAGGAATTTTTTTTTTACACATGTGATTTTTATTTTTTTTACTTTTTTACTTTGTCCAAGGGTGGGACAACACTGTATATAGTTAGATCGCTGATCTGACACTGTGCATAGCGCAGTGTCAGATCGGCGATCTAACAGGCAGTGCTGCAGGCTTTCTCAGCGCCTGCTCTCAGCAGGCACTAATGAAGCTGCCTCTCTGCAAGACCCCGGAGGACCCCGCGGCCATCTTGGATCCGGGGTCCTGCAGGGAGGAAGCCCTCAGAACAGCGCGATCGCATCGCGCTGTTCTGAGGGTTTCAGGGAAGCACGCAGGGAGCCCCCTCCCTGCACGATGCTTCCCTGTGCCCCCGGTACACTGCGATCGTTTGATCGCAGTGTGCCAAGGGTTAATGTGCCAGGAGTGGTCCGTGACGGCTCCTGGCACATAGTGCCGGGTGTCAGCTGTGATAATCAGCTGACACCCGACCACGATCGGCCGGGCTCTCCCCGGGAGGGCGTCCAATCGCATGTGACATACTATCCCGTCCATGTTCATACGGGCCCAGGTACCATGGACGGGATAGTACGTCCGATGGCAGAAAGGCGTTAAACTAGGGTAGCAGACAGCAGAAACAGTGGAATGGATGCCTGAAATGCTACAATTTGTAGCACACAGATAGATGAGGCGTCTGACTGAGATAACCCACTTTCAAATATCTGGCCTGTGTCAGGCACACCGCACTGCACTTGCTCACTGAGCCAGTGCGTGTGTCCTAAGTGAACAAACTGTGCACAACGATACCTGTATAGTAGAACCGCAGCAGAGAAGATGTGTGCTTCTGAGGACACAGGACCTTCCGCACCATGTGACTGCCAAGGGGCGGAGCCAGCACACGTCTCTCAGAGGCAGCAGTATCAGGTAGAGAATGTTTCAGGCCGAAGGACCTGCAGGCACGTGACTGCCTAGGGGCGTGGCCTAAGCTCCAGAGATCTAGGAGGTAAAGGAAAACTCCTAGAAGGGTAACTACGAAATAAAGTTACCAAGGGGCATAGACAGAATGGATAGTCAGGATAGCCAGGTCATACACATAGAGGGCGACGAAGTACAAAAGGAGCAGGCAGAGAATAACCAGAACACAGCCAAGGGGTCATACACAGACAGAGCAATGCAGTACAAAAGGGACAGGCAAAACTCGTAACAGGGACACAGCCAAATCAGAACCAAGCAAGCATAAAATGTAGCACAGGCACAAAGCACTGGCACAAGCACAGGGTCAGACACACTCAGCCAAAGGTCAGAGTATAAACGACAAAGGCTGGCTTCACAGTGAGGCTATAAAAAGCCTCCCAGGACCCAGAAAGAGGCCAACCAAGTTAACCCCGCGACTACCTGATCCAAGAACCCAGTAAACCATGACAGTACCCCCTTCTTAATGGGGGGCCTCTGGACCCCCAGGTTACCCAGGATTCCGAGCATGGAATGCCCGAACCAGACGGTCAGCATGTACCGATCTGGCCGGCACCCAAGACCGGTCCTCTGGACCGTACCCCCTCCAATGCACCAGGTATTGTAAGGACCCCCGAGACCGCCGGGAGTCTACAATATGTTGTACCTCAAATTCCATGTGCCCATCAACCAAGACTGGGAGGGAACAGCAGCTGGTTCTTCTACTACCAATCCCAAGGGTTTTAGCAAGGATCTGTGGAATACGTTATGGAGTTTCAAAGCGGGGGGGAGGCGAAGACGATACACCACAGGGTTAATTACCTCAATGATCTCATAGGGACCTATGAACTTGGGCCCCAGTTTGGCGGAGGGTAGACGAAGACTTATGTTTCGCGTGGAGAACCACACCTTGTCCCCACACTGCAACACCTGAGCAGGGTTCCTTTTTTTATCTGCAAAACGCTTATAAGTCTCCTGAGCCCTGAACATATTCAACCGAACTTTTGACCACAGATCCCTGATTCGGTTAACACAGTCCTCAGCTCCTGGACAGCCCGAATCTAAACGTGAGAATTCACCAAAATGAGGGTTCAAACCATAATTAATAAAAAACGGGGACCTACCGGTAGATTGATTGGTACGGTTGTTGAAGGCGAACTCCACTAACGGTAGGGCATCACACCAGTCGCTTTGCAGAGTAGAAACCAAACATCGAAGAATTTGTTCAAGCGACTGGTTGGTGCGCTCCGTCTGCCCGTTACTCTCTGGGTGGTAGCCTGAGGAAAAGGACAAAGATATCCCCAACCTTTTGCAAAAAGCCCGCCAAAACTTGGCCACAAATTGTGCCCCTCTGTCAGATACAATATTCATAGGTACCCCATGTAACCGCACACTCTGTGCGAGGAAATGCTTAGCGAGAGTCTCTGCAGAAGGTAGACTTGCCATAGGTACAAAATGCGCTAACTTAGAAAACCTGTCAACAACTACCCAGATAACCGTGTTACCCCGAGAAGAAGGAAGGTTGGTAATGAAGTCCATGGACAAGTGGATCCATGGCCTTCCTGGAATTGGCAAAGGCACCAATTCCCCGGCCGGCCGGCAATGAAAGCTCTTAGAACGAGCGCATACCCCACACGCAGCGACATGCTTCTTAATATCTGAAGCCATCAAAGGCCACCAAAAAACTCTAGCCACTGCCTCTCGTGTGGCAGAAATGCCTGGGTGAGCACTCAGTTTTGAATCATGGAACTCCCGCAGGAGCCTGGTGCGTAACTGCTGAGGAACAAACAATTTGTTTTCGGGTTTGGACCTTGGAGCTAAAGATTGAGCCCCCACAATCTCCCGCTCCAATTCCGACGACACTTCAGCTATAACGACATTGGGTTGAAGAATGGGGGACGGCGGGTCAGGGGCGGAAAGCGGCTCAAAACTACGTGATAAAGCATCAGCTTTCACGTTTTTAGACCCTGGGCGAAAAGTTATAGAAAATTGAAATCTGGAAAAAAAAGTGACCAACGGGCTTGCCTAGGAGTCAGTCTTTTCTAGAAGATTTGATATACTCTAGGTTTTTGTGGTCGGTGATGACTGTGATGGGGTGAGCCGCCCCCTCCAAAAAATGCCTCCATTCCTCAAACGCCAATTTGATTGCTAAGAGTTCTCTATTACCAACGTCATAATTTCTCTCAGCCTGAGAAAATTTTTTCGAGAAATAGGCACAAGGTTTGAGGTTAGTCAGAGAAGTAGGTCCCTGTGACAACACTGCCCCCACCCCAACCTCCGAAGCATTAACTTCAACCACAAACGGCTTGGCTGAGTCAGGTTGAACCAGAACAGGAGCGGATGTGAAACAATTTTTCAAAGTTAAAAAAGATTGTTTGGCCGACGGGGACCAGTTCCTAACATCTGCCCCTTTATGTGTGAGATCCGTGAGGGGTTTCACAATCTGAGAAAAACCCTTGATAAACCTGCGATAGTAATTCGCGAATCCTAAGAAGCGCTGGAGTCCTCTAAGGTCCCGAGGCTGGACCCACTCCATAATGGCTTGCACCTTCTTGGGATCCATACGAAACCCCTGTGGAGAGATTATAAGACCCAAAAGTGATAGCTCCTGAACAAAGAAAGAACATTTCTCCAGCTTAACAAATAAATGATTTTCCCTGAGTCTTTGAAACACAGTTTTAACATGTGATAAATGTGAATGTCTGTCAGAGGAATATATCAGTATATCATCCAAATAGATCACAACAAAACGGCCAATGAGGTCCGAAAAAACTACATTAATGAAATTTTGAAACACAGCTGGAGCATTGGTGAGACCAAAAGGCATGACGAGATTCTCAAATAACCCTCAGTAGTAAGAAAAGCAGTTTTCCACTCATCCCCTTCCCGTACTCTTATCAAATTATAAGCCCCCCTGAGGTCCAATTTTGAAAACCACTTGGCCCCAGAGAGCTGGTTACAGAGATCAGGAATCAGAGGCAGGGGGTATGTATTCCTGACTGTGATTTTATTAAGTTCTCGAAAGTCGAGGCAGGGACGTAGACCGCCATCCTTCTTTTTAACAAAGAAGAACCCCGCAGCTACTGGGGACACTGAGGGCCTTATATGCCCTTTGCGAAGACTTTCAGCGATGTATTGCTTCATAGCCAGGCGCTCCGGGCCTGACAAATTAAACAGGCGGGCCTTGGGCAATTTGGCTCCCGGGACAAGATCAATAGCACAGTCAAATGATCTATGCGGGGGCAGAGCCTCAGCCTCACTTTCAGAGAACACGTCCTCAAAGTCTTTCAGGTACTCCGGAATACCCTCCAGACCAACAGAAGACACTGAGACAGGTTTTGCAAGTTTCATACAATAAACAGGTTTATGGCAACAGTCGACACATTGGGATCCCCATTTAATAATCTCCCCTGATTCCCAGTCAATCACCGGGTTGTGGCGTTGAAGCCATGGCATACCCAGCACTAGCCCTGTGGGCAATTTGTCCATGACAAAACATTCCATGTCTTCCTTGTGGGAAGAACCGACCTGCAAAGAAAACCTTTTGGAAACATAAAGAATCCCTGTTCGGGTAAGAGGGGAAGAGTCGATAGCAACAATTTTAAGGGGTGTCTCCAGCCTGACTGTCCCTATCTTATGTTGGGAGACGACACAGGAACTGATCAGATTGAGAGATGAACCACTGTCCACCAATGCTGTCGAGAAAAAACGATAGTTGTCTACCAACAGTTCCACCTTTAACACGACTTTAGAACATGAGGAATATAGTACCTGAAGGTCTGGGCAGCCTCCTCGACCGCTACCCAGACCTAGTAGTTTTCCGCTGTCTTAGATGATGGACAGGTGGGGCAATCTTTTCTCCAATGTCCGGACTCTCCACAATAGAAACAGAGTTGTTTCTCCCGGCGATGTCTTCTCTCCTTCTCTTTTAGCGAGGTGGTGCCAGTCTCTTTGCTGCCAGCAAACAGTGAGGTTTCACATTGCATGATACCCCTGGCGCGTAGCCTGCGGTCCATTCGTACGGCCTGGGTTATGGCGTCCTCCAAATTATCAGGTGGAGGATGAAGGGCCAGGGCGTCCTGGAGACGTTCAGACAGGCCTCTGCGGAATAGCCCTCGAAGGGCGGCATCACTCCAGGAGACCTCCGCTGCCCAACGTCGGAACTCCGAACAGAACCACTCGGCTGAATGTTTACCCTGACGAACACTCATAACCATGTCCTCAGCCATACGGACCCTGTCAGGCTCATCATAGATGCGGCCCAGGGCATGAAAAAACGTATCAACAGTCATCCTCTCAGGAGCAGAAGGAGAAAGAGAAAAAGCCCAGGCTTGTGGGGCCCCCCGAAGTAGGGAAATAATGACCCCCACCCTCTGGAACTCATCCCCAGAAGAGCGAGGCCTCAGGGAGAAAAAAAGTTTACACCCCTCCCTGAAGGCTCTGAACTCATTTTTATCCCCTGAGAAGTAGTCGGGCAGTTTAACTGGAGATTCAGGAGACACCAATGACACATCCTTACCACCAGAACCCAGAGACCCCGCAGCGACAGCCCCCTGTACGGTATCTACCAGCTGCTGCTGGGTCTGAGCCATCATGCGCTGCTCAACATTCAACTCCTGGAACCTTTGCATCAGATGTTTCACCTGACCTGCTAACACCTGCATGGGATCCATGGAGATAACACTCCTAAATCTCCCCCTCAGAAAGAAAAAAAAAATGTAACGGTCGTTTATAATGTCAGGCACACCGCACTGCACTTGCTCACTGAGCCAGTGCGTGTGTCCTAAGTGAACAAACTGTGCACAACGATACCTGTATAGTAGAACCGCAGCAGAGGAGATGTGTGCTTCTGAGGACACAGGACCTTCCGCACCATGTAACTGCCAAGGGGCGGAGCCAGCACACGTCTCTCAGAGGCAGCAGTATCAGGTAGAGAATGTTTCAGGCCGAAGGACCTGCAGGCACGTGACTGCCTAGGGGCGTGGCCTAAGCTCCAGAGATCTAGGAGGTAAAGGAAAACTCCTAGAAGGGTAACTACGAAATAAAGTTACCAAGGGGCATAGACAGAATGGATAGTCAGGATAGCCAGGTCATACACATAGAGGGCGACGAAGTACAAAAGGAGCAGGCAGAGAATAACCAGAACACAGCCAAGGGGTCATACACAGACAGAGCAATGCAGTACAAAAGGGACAGGCAAAACTCGTAACAGGGACACAGCCAAATCAGAACCAAGCAAGCATAAAATGTAGCACAGGCACAAAGCACTGGCACAAGCACAGGGTCAGACACACTCAGCCAAAGGTCAGAGTATAAACGACAAAGGCTGGCTTCACAGTGAGGCTATAAAAAGCCTCCCAGGACCCAGAAAGAGGCCAACCAAGTTAACCCCGCAACTACCTGATCCAAGAACCCAGTAAACCATGACAGCCTGTAGTTTTATTTTTTTCCTGCACAATAGTGTACAGAACTAGGGTAAGGTACAGCAAAAGCAGTTTGATGGAGGCCTGAAATGTCACAATTTTTAGCCCACAGATAGATGAGACGTGTGACGAAAATAGCCCACTGGAAAATATCTGGCCTGTATTTTTTTTGGCCCAGCAAAATTGTGTCAACAAGTTCGCTATGGCACAACAAAAAAATTCTATGGAGGCCTGAAATGGCACAATTTTGAGCGCAATGATATGCGATCCATGTAGCGGACAAACCATGGTGTAAAATGTCTGCTCTATACCTAAATATTCTTTTGGCAGCTAAATATTTTTTAGCCAGCATAATAGTATCAAGAAATTATATAACACACTCCAAAAAAATGAAATAGTACCACAAAAATGTCAGAAATTTTTGTGCACTCAGATGTGATGGCTGGGACACAGTAGCATAGCTACCGGGGGGGGTAAAGGGGGCAGTGGCCCCGGGCCCCGCGCTCTGAGAGGGCCGACCAGGAGCTACGCTACTGTAACTGTATCGGCGTACACAGCGCGCCGATACAGTTACATTCTGCGGCAGAGCAGGGAGAATCGATCTCCCTGCTCTGCTGCCCGGCCACTATGGGGCCCCTGAGCAGGCGGAGGGGGCCCTGTGCCAGCAGTGGGCCCCCGCCCGTCATCGGAGGGTCAGCTGTATCGGCATCTAGCCGATACAGCTGACCGCATTGAGAGACAAGGAGCGAGCGCTCCTTCTCTCCCATAATCCCCCTCTCAGCGTCTGACAGCGGGCGCGATGACGTCACTGCCCGGCGTCCACTGTCAGCAGATGAGAGGGAGAGCAGTGAGCAGCGCAGGAACCGGGAGCAAGAGAGGTGAGTATTGGTTTGTTTTTTTTTGTAATGAGGGTGCATTATATTACAGAGGCTCTATATGGGGTGCATTATACTACAGAGGCTGCCTATGGAGGTTCATTATACTACAGAGGCTCTATATGGGGAGTGCATTATACTACAGAGGCTCCCTATGGGGGTGCATTATACTACAGAGGCTGCCCATGGGGGTGCATTATACTACAGATGCTCTATGTGGGGGTGCATTATACTGCAGAGGCTGCCTATGGGGGTGCATTTGAGTCACCCTCCAGAGCAATGGGAACTCGGATATGAGCCTATAAACTTCTATGGGGGATGTCACTGCAACACAGCTCAGTCCGTGGCTCTGGCGCTCACCCGTTAATGTGGGATATTTACAGAGGAATTGAATGATGGTATGGGGATTCGTGATGCCACCTGTGGTACCTGGTCAGGGTGACCAGCACTGCTATGCAGATCCACTGAAGGGTTGATATTGTGCAGCTAGATGTTAGGCCTCCCACAGGTGAGGCTAAGTCCTTCAGGCAGATAGATATATGGGGAAGCAGGACAGAAGGGAACCCTGCAGTTAGGGGTCAGAAATAGGACACACACACAAGTCACTTTGGTACCTTTACTGAAGATGTTGCAGGCACTCCCCGGAGCACTGTAGGATGAAGGGTGCACATCCAGATTCCTCCACTGAGTAGGTGTGTGGCCTCCTGTTCCCTGCCTTTTTGTGATGAAGTCCTGGCCTGCATGTAGCTGGGCCTAGCTTAGTCTTCGTCTTGCACGTGGTTGACCTTGTGATTGGACCTTCTCTGAAAGGACAGGGTCCCTGATGGCCGGTACCTGCCGAACTCCGTCCTCCTGATCCTGCTACGTATCAGCTCTGTGGTACTCCTGAGACTTGTAGTCCTCCAGGAACTCTGGTGTTCTCCTAATGGGTCGTGGAGAACCCAGTAGGCTCGGACCCCGGCGTCCGGTAAACACTTGTTGAGGTGAGCTATTACGGCTCCTCTGCCTCTTTTACTTCTCTTTCCACTTGCCTTCGGCCTACTCGGGCCCTCACACGATTACACACACTGGCAGTTGGTGGGCCGCCTCTTCGCCGCTCTCTGAGCGTCGGCACGCTTCTGGCTCTCAACTTGAGCTCTAGAGTCCCTCGCTGCAAACTCCACTCGCCTGCTCTGTCTGCAGACTACTCACTTGTCTCAGCTCTGACTAGACTGGAATGGATTTAATTCCACTCTACTAGCCTCCACTCTATTGAACTGAACTGCAGTCTCTCAAATCTCCCTAATCTGCGCTCTCTTTCCTGTCTTCACCCTCCTTTTATATGTCCATATAGCTCCCTCTGGTGGTCTTAGGGATAGGTGAAGGTGTGTGAATGTATATTGAGACCTCTGGTGGTGAATTCCTTCTGCGCACCCTTCTGGGAGATATGAATCCAGACGCAGCTGGGCTCCACATTCCCCCCTAGTAGGACTCAGCACTCCCGGGCTGAAAGACATTTTTAGAAAAACAGAACATTAAACATTGTACAATTTAACTCTTCCTTTACAGGAGGTGAGGATCTTGAACTGTTGCATAACAGGTAACATATATAACTATATACATAGGTAAAAGCAATGAGGAAATGAGCAACCGAAAAAGTCCTAGTCTCTTTTGGAAAAAAGACTGCTCAAAGAGTAGTGGGAACAAGTAAAAATAATGTTAATTTACTTGTTTTGGTAACCAAAAAGAAAAACAAATTAATAAATAACGGTTAAGACATAATGTTAGCAACAATATCTACATTTATGTATAATGCTATAAGCAATCCTCTACATTTATTAGGTCTTACTCTCTGTACCTAAAAGGTAATTGTCCCCTTGTTATGCGTACTGACCTACGTGGTGTAGAGATAGGTGAGGTGTCAGTTAATCTGTCTGTCCTGCGTGCAGGTAAATTGTAGTATTGCCTTAACCTCTCTAGGGATCTGGCAAGTATACTTTCAGATGGGTGATCCGGTTCTGTCTCAGCAGGGGACTCTTCTTCCTGTGATTTGGCTTCCTGAGATTCTGTTGGAACAGGTTCCTCTGGAACTGACTCTACTGCATCAACCGGCTCAACTGGAGGTAGAGGTTCTCCTTGTTGTTGATAGAATTGGAGTACGGGAATGATTACAGCTTCTCCAATTCTGGGCCAATCCGCGGGGAAATCTCCTAAGTCTGTATGTATGACTGCTTCATCACGCTCTTCCTTATTGACAACACGTTCTTCCTCTTGAAGCTTTAACGGATCAGGACACAACTTTAGGTGATCTCTGGATAAAGTTGTAGTCGTTCTTCCTCCATCTTTACTAATTATACACGTTTTCTTGCTGTCAAACCTTGAATTCTGTACAATGTAGGGCTCTCTCTCCCATTGATCATCGAGTTTGTGCATCCTCCTCTTTCTTTTCAGCACGACTTCACCAGGTGTGAAAGGTTCGGCTGGCGCACTTTTTTTGTAGTGATCCTTTGTTTGTCTCTTACCCTGGTGAGACTGTCTTCAACACAGGCCTGTACTTTTCTGTACTGCTCCTGTCTGGTCGTATCCCAGTCTTCAGTAGTCACATCCGCTTCTGGTTCTACAACTCCAAGTACTAGATCCATGGGCAGCTTTCCTGGTCTTGCCCGCATGAGGTAAGCTGGGTGCAATTGGTGGAACTCACAGGTATGTGATTGTACAGATCTACTAAGTCAGGTAGTATGTCAGGCCACCGATTTCTCTCCTCAAGTGGTACTGTAATGTATGTAGTACAGTTCATATAGTGTCTTGTGCTTGGGTGCGATGAAAACACAGGAGTCACAGGTTTGATATAGAAGGTCTTGTATTACTTCATACAAGTGGCAATAATAGTCACACAGTTTGCAGATACAAAGCAGGAGACACAGCAGGCCAGAGTAACTTAAGCTCAGCAATACTCTCCACAACAGGTTCAGGATCTCTTCTCTGTTACCATAAGTCCATGCAAACGTGGATTTACCAAATAGCAAGGTTCCAAAGTCCACGAGTGTTCCAAAGTTCCACAATAGGAAATAACTGGAGTACAAGGTCCAAGGCTTCCAGGAGTCAGGTCACAGGTACACTGCAGGCTTGATTCTGAAGCACTGATTGCTCAGCTGTGGCTGCTTAAGAAGCAAGAGGGAGAGAATCAGGGCGGGAACATGCAAGCTGGAAACTCCATATTGACTGAGGGCAAGACAGCTGCAGCAAGACAGAAAGTAAAATGGCTGACGGAAAAAACTGAGTTTCAGGAACATGTACACAGAACCTTACATTACTCCCCCCTTAGGGACAACCTCCGGATGACCTCAGACCAGGCTTGTGTGGGTACCTCTGATGAAACTGACGGAGCAAGCGAGGAGCATTAACGTTATTGACTGGTTCCCATGAGTTGTCCTCCACTGGGTAGCCCTGCCATTTAATCAAATATTGTAACTGATTTCTATACAACCTGGAATCTAGAATCCTTTCCACCACAAATTCTTCCTGACCATCGACTAGCACTGGGTCAGGGCAAGGAGAAGAACGTCCAGGAAACGTATTGGGTGTCGCAGCCTTTAGTAGAGATACATGAAAGACAGGGTGGATTCTCATAGTTCTGGGCAGTTGAAGACGACAAGCGACAGCACTTATAATTTTACTGATTTTATAGGGTCCAATGTACTTATGTCCCAACTTAGATGATGGAATTCTTAACTTAAGATTTCTGGTTGACAGCCAGACCAGGTCTCCTACCTTGAAAGCTGGTGCAGGTTTACAAAATTTATCTGCGGCTTTCTTGTACCTTTTCTGAGCCAATTCCAGATTTCCCTTTAGAAGATCCATATTCTTTTGTAAAGACGTGATTCTTTCAGCCACTGCTGGCAAAGGCGTTTCTATGGGAAATCGAGGAAGAATATTAGGATGATAACCTAAATTGGAGTAAAAAGGCGACTGCTTAGTGGAGGCGCTCTGAGAGTTGTTATAAGAGAACTCAGCCAGTGGAAGTAGATCCACCCAATCATCCTGTAGGTGGCAGATAAAGCAGCGAAGATACTGCTCCAGGGTCTGATTGGTTCGTTCCGTCTGTCCATTAGTCTGAGGATGAAAAGCAGAAGAAAGGTTCACTTTAATGTCCAATGCTGCACAGAAATTTTGCCAAAACCTTGAAGTGAATTGCACCCCTCGATCCGAAATAACCTCATCTGGTACTCCATGTAAGCGAAACACATTTTTAATCATCAAATCTGATGTCTGTCTTGCAGTGGGTAAGCCGACACAAGGGATAAAATGAGCTGCTTTTGTTAAACGATCAACCACCACTAGAATGGTGTTCTTCCTTGAGAGGTTGGTAACTCCACAATGAAGTCCATAGAAATGGATCCCCACGGGCGGGACGGGGTGGGAAGAGGTTGCAACAGACCAGTTGGTGAGGAGCGAGGTGTTTTGCATCTTGCACAGACTTCACATGAAGTGACATAGTTTAAAACATCCTTCCTGCAAGTGGGCCACCAAAAGAAACGAGAAAGAAATTCCTGTGTCTTTAGAATTCCTCTATGCCCAGCTATCTTGGAATCGTGAATGAGTTGCAATACTCTTAATCTGACTGTTTCAGGAATATACAGACGTTGTCCCTGAATCCACACACCATTCTTAAAGACAAGACTTACGTCCCTTGGGGGTTGTGCCAAAAAGGAATCCGCATGGTATGCTTCCTTGATGTCCTTAAGTAGGTCTTGATTATGAATCACTCCCAGGAATCTAGAGTCAGGAAGAATAGTCTTAGGAGGAGTAAGTGGACGTGTCTCTGCTGAATAAATCCTAGAGAGTGCATCAGCCTTTCCATTGCGCGATCCTGGTCTATAAGAAATGATAAAATTAAATTGGTTTAAGAAAAGATTCCAGCGAGCCTGGCGAGGAGTCAGGCACTTAGCCGACCTGATAAATTCAAGGTTACGATGGTCTGTCAGGACGACTATTTGCTGTGCAGCTCCCTGAAGAAGGTGTCTCCATTCTTTGAAGGCGGCAATAATGGCCAACAACTCTCTATTGCCCACATCGTAGTTCCTCTCAGCCGAAGACAACTGCTGGGAAAAGAAGGCACAGGGATGCAAGACATTCTTCTCACCTGTTCTCTGAGAGAGTATAGCTCCAACGGCACAGTCTGAAGCATCCACCTCTATTATGAAGGCAAGTTCGGGGTTGGGATGTACTAAGATAGGTGCAGTGGTAAATTTATCTTTTAGACGGGAAAATGCTTCCTGGGCTTGGGGAGTCCAGGAGAACCTAGACTCTTTCCGGGTAAGTTGGGTGATAGGTGACACTACCTCAGAGAAATTCCTAATAAAACGTCTATAGAAGTTGGCAAACCCGATGAAGCGCTGCACCTCCTTCACATTTCTAGGACTTGGCCAATCCTTGATGGCTTGGGTCTTGCTTCCATCCATACTAATTCCTTGTGTAGACAATACATACCCCAGAAATTGAATTTCGGTCCTATGGAATTCACACTTTTCAAGTTTGATGTAAAGATGATTTTGTCTTAGACGTTCCAAGACCATTCTCACATGTCCATGATGTTCCTCTGTGGAGTTAGAAAAAATTAGAATATCATCCAAATAAATCACCACGAATGTATCTAGGAGATCCCTGAAGATGTCATTCACCAAGTGTTGGAAAGTGGCTGGGGCGTTACTCAGACCAAAAGGCATAACTAGATATTCAAAGTGTCCATAGCGTGATCTGAATGCAGTCTTCCATTCATCCCCAGGTCTAATACGGACTAAGTTATAGGCCCCACGGAGATCTAGTTTAGAGAAAATTTTGGCATGTCGCACTCTTCTCCAATAACTCAGGGAATAAAGGCAATGGATAACGGTTTCTAATAGTAACCTTATTGAGTTCCCTATAGTCTACGCAGGGTCTCAGAGATCCATCTTTCTCCTTTACAAAGAAGATGGGTGCACCTGCAGGAGATGAAGAGGGGCGTATGAAGCCCTTGGCTAGATTTTCGTCTATGTAATCCTTTAAAGCCTTTAGCTCGGGCCCCGCCAGGGGGTAGATCTTACCAAAAGGTATCTCTGCTCCAGGCAATAATTCAATTGGACAATCATATGGACGGTGAGGGGAAGCTGGTCAGCGTTCTTCTTGTCACATAAATCCACATAGTCCTGGTATACAGCTGGTAGTCAGGGACTGACATGGTTCCTTTAGGAACAGAGCAAGCTGAAACTTTTGGACTCATCTGTTTCTCTGGAAAGTGTAATTCCTTGGTCTCCCAGTTAATGGTAGGATTCTGAGCCTGCAGCCATGGTAGCCCTAGAATAATGGGAAAGTGGGAGAAGAGATAAGCATAAAGGACAGTTTCTCTTGATGATCTTTACCCATAAGAACCCTCAAAGGCTCTGTTTCCTGATCCACTGGTCCAGAGGTCAGCAGGGAGCCATCCACAGTTTCCATCTGTACTGGAGTAGCCTTCTTCACTGAACGTATCCCCTGTTTCAGAGCAAAGGAGACATCCATAAAATTTCCACTTGCCCCTGAGTCGATCATAGCAGAGCTAGACACCCAAGCTGAGTCAACCCAGAGTTTGATGGAAAGAAAGCAATGAGAATTGTTTTTCTTACAACTCAGCTGGGACACCGCTGAGGAAACTTTTAAAAA
>JARQOD010000001.1:722142419-722219749 GCA_033576555.1 Oophaga sylvatica
TCTGTCCAAACACTTGCAAATTGTGATTAGTGAGGTCCTGTAGGTTTGTAAAACGGGTTTTTATAGTCTGCAAATCTGCAAGGATATTATCAGTCACTCCGCAAAGTTCCTTTATGCGGGCCTCCATTTTCCAGATCTTTTAAGACAGGAGTACTGGAAGGAGAGGAGAAGAAAAAAAAAAACAATAGTGTTTACCTGTGGTAACACTGCAGAGAGAAAAAAAAATTAAGGGAATTGCTCACCTGGAATGGTTGTGAGAAGTCACAACCACTGTCATCACAGAAAGTACAACCGGACATCTGATATCCACAGTTACAGCAGACACAGCCTTTCCAGACCCAGCAGACACTAACGTTTGGCTTCAGAATCTTGTAATGTAAGGAGTACAGTTCATATAGTGTCTTGTGCTTGGGTGCGATGAAAACACAGGAGTCACAGGTTTGATATAGAAGGTCTTGTATTACTTCATACAAGTGGCAATAATAGTCACACAGTTTGCAGATACAAAAGCAGGAGACACAGCAGGCCAGAGTAACTTAAGCTCAGCAATCACTCTCCACAACAGGTTCAGGATCTCTTCTCTGTTACCATAAGTCCATGCAAACGTGGATTTATCAAATAGCAAGGTTCCAAAGTCCACGAGTGTTCCAAAGTTCCACAATAGGAAATAACTGGAGTACAAGGTCCAAGGCTTCCAGGAGTCAGGTCACAGGTACACTGCAGGCTTGATTCTGAAGCACTGATTGCTCAGCTGTGGCTGCTTAAGAAGCAAGAGGGAGAGAATCAGGGCGGGAACATGCAAGCTGGAAACTCCATATTGACTGAGGGCAAGACAGCTGCAGCAAGACAGAAAGTAAAATGGCTGACGGAAAAACTGACTTTCAGGAACATGTACACAGAACCTTACACTGATGTCAACTCGAGTGCTGTGTGAAAAGTTGTTATGCTTTTGTTAGCGCTTTGCCTGGCTCTTCCCACTTGCTCTATGATGGTGGCAAGTGGGGTTCATATTTGTGGGGTTGATGTCACCTTTGTATTGTCCAGTGACATTAAGCCCTTCACACATCTGCCCATTACTAATCCTAAAGTTTTATTGTAAATAAACACACAGCCAGATTAAAGTCCTTTATTTGAAAAAGAAAAAGAAAACACACTTTTACTTTTTTATTTAAAAATAACACAGTGATACTCAACTAACGCCCATTCCATTGAAGTCCTCGTCTACTTTAACAAAAGAAAAAGAAAAAAATAACCATGTCCCTCACCAGTCTGTCGTTCTGTCCAATGCTGTAATCCATATCTGGAGATAAACAGTTTTCAACCTGGGGCCAAGATGTGACTATCCAGGGTGAGTACCACTGAAGACTAAGCTTGCAGCTTCAGTGACTAGCAGTGATGTCATCGCGGTTAACGCTGGTCACTGAGGCTGTATTCCGCCCTGGACTGCAGTGACCTCTGCACCGTGAGAAAAAGTAAGCAAATTCACCGCAGTTCAAGCTCAGTGACTTCACTGCAAGTCAGCTCACAGTGAAATGCAGAGAACTCACTGAGCTTGAACTGCTTATTCTAGCTGTAAAATTTGCACACTTCAGATGGACTGGTTACACTGCATGAGCAATATCAGTGCTTTTGAGATCCAACCAAGTCTGGCAGTATGCTTTTGATGCACAATTGCTGCAGTAAAAAATGGTGTAATATTTGCCTGCTCAGAACAATTTGCAGGATTAAGAGCAAAAAAGAATAATAGCTCTGAAAAGGGGTTTTGGAATGAGTTGCCAGCTGCAGCATAATGGACATACAATTCATCATTCCGCCTCGCCGCCACCACCCGAGCTGCCGCCTCGCCGCCACCACCACCAGAGCTGCCGCACCCCGACCTTCTGTTTCTTCCCCATTATCCCGTAGAATGTAAGTCCGCAAGGACAGGGTCCTCTCCCCTCTGTACCAGTCTGTCATTGTAAATTTGTTTACTGTAAACAATATCTATAACTTTGTATGTAACCCCTTCTCATGTACAGCACCATGGAATTAATGGCGCTATATAAATAAATAATAATAATAATCCTATCCTGTCCTACACCATCCCTTCAGCACACTCTCTCCCTAAGTGCTGCTATTATTGATATAATTACCCCTAAGAAGGGCTAGTTGAAAAAAATATAAAATGTGGTTGAATCCCTGTCTGTACGCCACTACAATTCTGTCCCTCTTTCAGCAGCACCTCTCTCTACTCTGCCTGTTTTCGGGTTACAGTACTGATATAGACCTGATGAATCTATGCAGCCAGCCTATCACAGAAATGCCAAAACCAAGATAGCTACGGTATTACAGTGACTGGCAGGCAATCCCCACATATTTATTGGCTGTCTAAAAAGTACCAAACATGAGGGGTGAGGAATTGAGCTCCTGAGAGCTTTAAAAAAATATGAGTAACGAGCATTACGAGTACACTGATGCTCGAGCAAGTAACGAATAGTGACGAGCACACTCTATCATCACTAGTGACGTCTTCTGACTATCAGATCAACCAAAAAATGGACGCTGCATTTGTAAGGAGGTAGACCTGCTTTGAGCCAAGTCCGGAACTTTTGAGGCTGCATCCCATGTTGCCCGGGGGAGGAATACGGGACCAGACAGATCCCATGATCGAGAAGAGGGGGCGTGTTTAAGCGAGACACAGCTGAAAGCGCGTGAAGCAGGGCTCAGTTTCCCAGCGTCAGGGAGAGTGCAGGAGGGTGTGCATTGTGCTCTGAACCCCATGCAGCAGCGCTGTGACTTACTGCGGCCGACATCTCCTGAGCACTCCAGCGGGACAGTGAGTGTGGGAAACGCCATGCACCCGACTAAACTTTGGACTATGCTCATGCAGAGAAGTATGGGCCTGTTACAGGACACTGAGTTGCGTTTCCCTCTGCTGACCAGCTCACCTCAGCCCACATTTGTTCCAGGGACTCCTGCAGCTTCTTTGACTTTGGCTGTGTAGGCTTATGGACTAGGGCTTAGTGGGTAAAAGCGGAGACTGCCCGCTGCCGATAGAAGATGGATTGCTAATATTGGACCCCATCGGAGGACTCTACACCGGCCGTTGCTGGAACTACAACCCCCATCGGACTGTGGACTAAGGAGCACCAACAGGAGCAACGATAAGTGTTGTTTGAACTTCAGACTGTCACATTAATTCTTACTGTTTCTTTAATTCTTGTTCACTCTTTCACACTTCAGTCGTGCGACGTCAGTCAAAATCCGTCAAAATGTGAAAAAAACGGATCCGCCATTTTTTTTGGTGGATCCGTTTTTTTCCTATTGACTTGCATTAGTGACGGCTTTTGACGGATTGTTGTCCGTTAGGTCCGTTTTTTGACGGATCTGCCAAAAAATTGGCGTCCGTCATTTCAGAAAAACATCCAATGCAACGTTTTTTTGGTCCGCCAAAATGGCGGACTATGTCGGATCCGCCGCATCCGCCATTTTGTATAATGGCTGCCTATGGAATTTGCCAGCGGATCCGTCGCCCACATAGAAACCCATTGAAAATGCTGCTAAAACCGTCCGGGTCTCTCTCTCTCTCTCTCTCTCTCGCTCTCTCTCTCCTCGGTCTGGACTTGCAAACTTTCATTTTCCGGAACGAAAATTTCATCATTTCCGGGTCAACACTTCTTGGTGGATCTGTCAGAAAACTGATCCGTTTTACATCCGTTTTTACACTTTTCTGACGGATCCGCCATTTTCACACTTGGGCGGACGTCACACGACTGAAGTGTGAAAGAGGCCTTATTAACTCTCTCCGAGGAGATTACTCCATCTTTACTGTTAAATTAAATAATATTGTTATACCATACTGCTCTTCAATCCCTGCGTACTGTATCTCAGAACCTGCTTACACATTTCCTGCCTCTGATTTTATATAGACTATTATAATCTTTCCTAATTGGCTGTGCTATAACACATGATATGATAGCAGCAGCACATTATGATGCAGTCCACCTGAGTTGATATGATCCTTCTCTGACTGATAGATAAAGTGCCAAGGACATTTCAAATGATTCAAACGAAAAAAATGGCATATTGTTTGGATTCACCAGGCCCCGCAAATTTCTAAATATTAAATCAAAATCAAATTGCTCATCTTTACCACAATAACAATCTTTTATTTAATTTACATTTGAGTCATTGGGGATTTTGATTTACTGTTGTTAGGAGGTCCCGACTTACTTTCCATTTTGCACTATACATATAGCGCTGTGCTTGCCTCCTTCTTAGTTGTGCACTCCTCCTACCTTTCCAAAAGTATAGTAAATAAAACAGAAATGAAAGTTAAAATATTGAAAATATTACACATTTGCATATATATGTACAGTATATATATTAGTACCCAGAGGCTGCTGCATTTTTGTGTTTGTATTTTTAAGGATTAGTGTCCGTCCAGCAATGAACTGCAGATTCAAGATGCCGCACTAATGCTTTGTGCCGCTGCAAATTTATTGCCTCTTTCAAAAACACATCAGTAAAATGTTATCTTAAAAGCAAATATTTGGCATCGCGCAATGGTATTGCATTTGGTTTATGTCCATAATTGCACTTAGGTCTGTTTGCATTTGCAATAACCCCCCTGCTAGTAGATGAATCATGGAACCTAGTTGTTCGAGTACCATCTTTGTTTAAAAAAAAAATTCTTCTGAATATTATTCTGTATTTATTACAATTGTCAGTAGGAGGTGCTGTGGGTCTAAATGAGGATGAACATCGTGTAGGGCTGTAAAAGTTCACCTAGAAATGTAGATAGTTGGAAAAAATACTGCAGCTACTGTATCCTCCATGGAAGGAATTATCAAGGGTTGAGCAAGCTATGAAATAATATTGAAGCAAAATATTGAGGTTATTTGCAGCGCCTTAGTCAGGAACTCTTGTGAGGCATGGATTGCAGAGGTACTAGAACATTTTAGGTGCACCAGTATTAGTCATCTTATGCATTAGAAGTGGGTGGGGGGGAAGGCAATGTGTTGGAGTCTGATTCCGAGATATCACAGGCAGACATGGGAGAGCTGGGTATGACTGCTCAGATACCTTCTGACACTACAACACATTGCGGGCAAATTACAATAAAAGTGAGTATTTTTGTAATATTGTTCTGTACTTTCAGTTCCTATGTGTGGATTACTGACAGTTATTACAGTAATTGCAAGTTTTGTAATGACTAATGAGGTCTTGAGTAAGCAGCTACTCTTTATTTCCGTACATTTCACAATTTATTTTGCAACTATTTTTCGTGGCCTGCTACTTTTCAATATCAGGTAGCACAAAAACCATAACATTTGTCAAATAATGCTTCTAGTATACCAAAAAGAGAAAGTATTCCCTGTATATAGATAAGAGACATCTGTAATTAAATATTGACAATATAACTTGGTGTTATTCTTATGAAAAATCCTCATATTTTTCATGTATAGAGAGAAATATACAAACAGAACCTTTTATAGTAGGACCCGACTAACTTTTATCAAGCTGAAAGATCAGATAGATGCTTTCCTTTTATTCTATTCCATTGATATGTCAGATCATAGAAAACCACAAGTACAGTAGATTATTCGCTGAAACTTGCATGACATAACACGCATTATTCTTTGTTTTCAATCTCTTATGGAATAAAAAAAAAGCAAAAGCACTGTGTGAAATCAACGAGACTGAAGAGACACACAGTTCAGCTACATTTACACTGACGATTATTGTGAATGAGATTTCTTAAAAACGGACGTTTCCAATTATCTTGCTTTGTAAACAGGCCGCCGATCACACGATGAACTGGCAAAATGCTCGTTCATCAGGTGAAATGATCTTTTGTGCAGTGTAAAAGATCATCGTTCTTGGAGGTGCCTTGTCTTGTATAAACAGGACTCACACTGCCGAGAGCAATGGCAGCCTATGTGCCCTGAGCAATCTATTATACACCAATGTGCATCCTTTACCACAGTCTGCCTGTGTAAACAAGCTAATAAATGATCAGCGGTCATATCTTGCCGCTATTCGGTCAATGGACCCACCATTAGTTAAAGATATCAGCAAGTGCACTTTTTTTGGTATAATGAGCATAAATATGGATTTAGTCTTAAGAAGTCGATTAACTACATAAATAGTCCATACAAAAAGTATGGTAAAAAGCTGAAACAATATGTGAAATTCCCTCAAAAGACAAATGAGGCACTACCTTTGTCTGAAGAAAAAAAGGTTCATTCTTCATAGGAAAAAAGGCTTCTTTACCATAAGAACTATTAATCTCGTGGGATAGACTACCTCAGGAACTGGTCACAGCCTGAACCATCAGGGTATGTTTCCACTATCAGGAAACATTCCGGATTAGCTGCGTGTTTGACGCTGTGCGTTGGCGCAGCGTCAAACACGCAGCGTCCAGATGTTACAGCATAGTGGAGGGGATTTCAAGAAATCCCGTCTCCACTATGCGTAAAAACACGCAGGCTGAAGACCTGCGTTTCCGGACATGCGGCGCGTCTTTTCAGACCGCAGCATGTCCTAGTACCTTGCGGCAACGCAGCCCTGCGTTCTTTCCGGATGTGTTCTGGAGGTGTCCGGAACACTTCCGGAAAGAGCGCGTGTACAAAAGGGGGCGGGGCTTTGGGCGGTGCGGTATTTCCGCTCCATCCAAAGCGCTGTGGTTCCGGACCGTGGAACCACAGCCTCAATACTTTCAAAATGGCTTACATGCTTTTGTAAATGAAAATAACAGAAATACTAGTGATGAGCGAGCATGCTCAGTAACGCTCGGTACTCACCCGAGCATCGCAATGCTCGGAGAGCACTGAGCATTTCTGGGGTTGCTCGGCAGGAGCTTGGGTCTCCGCCCTGCATGTTTGGTGCTCTTTAGAGCGCCAATCAACATTCAGGGATTGTCTGCCACACACTGTATTGCCGCAGCTATGTTGTTTGTGGCATTACAGTGATTGCCAGGCCGCACAGCATCATCAGGTCTATATCAGACCTGGCGCCACCCTGCTCATCACAGTCAGCTCTGGAATTACCAGTGTAGGGAGAGCTGCTGCAGACATAGGGGCAGAATAGGTGGGGAATCATTTAGTGTGGGTATACCATTGTTGAATACACAAATCCAGCTAAACCAACAGTCCTTCTAAGGACTAATTGCAGGGTATATATAGATATCAGTGCTAGGCATACAGGCAGTGTATGTGGGTCTATAGATATCAGTGCTAGGCATACAGGCAGTGTATGTGGGTATATAGATATCAGTGCAAGGCAGGCAGGCAGTGTATGTGGATGTATAGATATCAGTGCTAGGCAGGCAGGCAGTGTATGTGGCATACTTTATTGCATACAGCAAGAGGGGCCATTCCATTACTGTCTGCTGCTGCTGCCTATTACAGATATTGACCGTATATACATAGCCCCAGGTATCAGTGGCCAGGAATAATTTGTTTTTGCATCTTAATCCTGATTATTTTATTTAAAAGCAATCCAGAGCACACTTTTTTTTCTAAATGTGCTTGTTGACACTGCAGAAATACAGCCAGACCCTTTCCATAATACACCGTTAAAATACAGCTATTTTAAAGAGGGGTTTGGCTGTCATAGCGATCCCATCTGAGTGTGCAGACAATTCTGCCATTTTTGTGGTACTGTAAACATTTTTTGAAGTGTCTTATACAAGTTCTTGACACCAGTTTGCTTAAAAAAATATTTACCTACAGGGCAGATATTTTACACTGTGTTTTGTCCGCCACACGGATCGACTATCATTGTGCTCAAAATTGTGCCATTTCAGGGGTCCATTGAATTTTTTTGCTGTGTGTTAGTCTAGTTATCAACACAATTTTGCTGGCCAAGCAAAAAAAAATAAAACAGGCCAGATATTTTAAAGTGGGGTATGTGTATCACAGGCATCACATATCATTGCGCTCAAAATTGTGCCATTTCAGCCCTCCATTTAATTTTTTTTTTGCTGTGCCTTAGCCTACTTATTTACACAATTTTGCTGTAAAAAAAAATACAGGCTAGATAATTTAAAGTCTGGTATCTCCGTCACATGACTCACCTATCTGTGGGCTAAAAATTGTGGCATTTTTTGGGCACCATTAAACTTTTTTTGCTGTGTCTTTGCATAGTTATTCACACTCTTTTGCTGTTTAAAAAAAAATACAGGCCTGATAATTTAAGGTCGGGTATCTCAGTCACACGCCTCAACCATCTGTGGGCTAAAATTGTGGCATTTTTTGGGCTCCATTGAATTGTTTTTGCTGTGTCTTAGTCTAGTTATTCACACTATTTTGCTGTTTTTACAAAAAATACAGGCCAGATAATTTAAAGTGGGGTATCTCTGTCACACGCCTCACTTCTCTTTGGGCTAGAAATTGTGGCATTTTTTGGGCTCCATTGAATTGTTTTTGCTGTGTCTTAGCCTACTTATTCACACTATTTTGCTGTTTTTAAAAACATACAGGCAAGATCATTTAAAGTCTGATATCTCCGTCACACGCCTCACCTATCTGTGGGCTAAAAATTGGGGCATTTTTTGTGCTCCATTGAACTGTTTTTGCTGTGTCTTAGTCTAGTTATTGACACCAGTTTGCTTTAAAAAAAAAAAGGTGTTACCTACAGGGCAGATATTTTAAACTGAGGTTTTCCCGCACACGGATCATATATAAGTTCGCTCCAAAGTCAGGCATTTGTAGTGAACGTGCAAAATATTGTAGTCAATTTAAAATGGGCAGGGCGCATGCCAAATGACGGGGACATGGACGTGATGGTGATGGTGCATGCAGAGGTTGAGGCCGAGGATGTGGGCAAGCTGAAATTGGGCCACAACAAACACCCACATGTTCTCATTCGACCTTTCTGTCACAATTACTAGAGGACCGCAGCAGCATACCACTATTGAACCCAGAGCAGTGTCAAAAGGTTGTTGGTTGGATAGCGGATAATGCTTCCAGTCACTTTGCCATCACTCTGTCTTCCATACGGTCAAGTCTGAGAAGCCGTGAGTGTGGACCACATATTCCTCACCCTGATCCTCCTTACTCCCACAATGCCGAGTGCCCTGAGACAACTGATCCCGCACTTAGACACTTTGAAGAGCTGTTCACTTTTCCATTTAGAGATTCGGGCCTCTCTCCTGATGCACTTGAAGCGGGGCAGGAGATCGCATGTAGCGATGGCCAAATATTTGAGCAGCCACGTTCACACAAAGGCGACGGTGGGAACGTGTCACAAGAGGTGGATGATGATGAGACACAATTGCCCAAAAGTGAGGAGGAGGACCAGGGTGCGGAAGTGGAAGAGGAGGTGGTGGATGATATAGTAACTGACCCAACCTGTCAGGAGGACAGCAGCCCACAGGGGTGGGAGGCGTAGCACCACAACAGGCAGGAAGAAGCATTGTGTTGGCCGCAGACAGAATATGGGCAACCATTCTACATAACAACAACACAACGGAAGTTGCCAGTACAAGTGTTAGGTGTTCCCGAGTCTGGTTGTTTTTTAAAGACTCTTCCGATAACCGCAAACAGGCCATTTGCACCACCTGCCATGACCGCATCAGCAGGGGTAGCAAAACTACCAGCCTGACCACTACCAGCATGATCAGGCACATGGCAGCAAAGCACCCGACTTTGTGAGCAGAACCCCAGGGTCAAGAACAGTGTCTGCGGGTGACACCACTGCTTCTTCTGCTGTTGTGCGTGCAAGCCAATCCCCTGTCCATGGTGCCTGCGAAGATGCCTCCTGCCCTGCATCTGTCGTTGCACACACTCAACTAGCACCATCATTAAGCACGTCCACGTCCTTGTCCCAGCGCAGCATTCAGTTGTCCATACCCCAGTCCTTGGAACGCAAGCGGAAATACGCTGCCAATGCCCCACAGGCCACACTACTAAATTCACACGTTTCTCGTCTGCTTGCGCTTGAAATGTTGTCTTTCAGGCTCGTGGAGATGGAAGCTTTCCGCAACCTGATGGCGGCGGCCATCCCAAGGTACTCGGTCCCCAGCTGCCACTATTTCTCCCGGTGTGCCGTCCCCACATTACACAAGCACGTGTTCCACAATATTAGCTGTGCCCTCAACATAGCTGTTACTGTGAAAGTCCACCTAACCATGGACACGTGGACAAGTGCTTCTGGGCAGGGATGGTACATCTCGCTGACGGCACACTGGGTTAACATAGTGGAAGCCGGGACACAGTCGGACCTTGGAAATGAACATGCCCTCCAGACGCCGAAGATTGCGGGCCCTACATCAATCAGTGTTGCCCCCACAGTCTACAGCTCCTGCACCACCTCCTCCTCCTCATCTTTAGCCTCCATCTCTGAAATGACCACACCAGTCACAAGCTGAAAGCACTGAGCACTGCCTCAGCCAAGCATCAACAGGTAGTACTGAAGCTAATATGCTTAGGTGACAAACCGCACAATGCTGAAGAGTTGTGGACAGCTCTGAAAGAGCAGGCAGATCTGTGGCTGACACCGCTGAACCTACAAACAGGCATGGTCATGTGTGACAATGGCCGGAACCTGGTGGCGGCTTTGAAGCGCAACGAGCTCACACACTTACCATGCCTGGCCCATGTGCTTAACCTCGTTGTTCAATGGTTTCTCAAAAGCTACTTGGAGCTGCCGGATATGCTTGTGAAAGTATGCCGCCTGTGTGCCCATTTTAGAAAGTCAGCTACAGCTTCCGCTGCCCTTGCTGTGCTTCAGCAGCGTTTGCAGCTTCTGGCTCACCGACTATTGTTTGATGTCCCCACGGGTTGGAACTCTACACTGTATATGTTGGAAAGGATTTGTGAGCAGAAGAGGGCATTTGTTGACTACCATCATCAACAAGGCCGTTAGTATTCAGTTCAGACTCCACACATAAGACCTCAGGAGTGGCCATGGATGTCAGACATATGTACCATCCTCCAAAACTTTGAGGACTCCACCAAGATGGTGAGCGGCGATGACATTATAGTTAGCGTCACCATCCCGCTTCTCTGTGTTCTGAAACGCTCTCTGCACACAATCAAATAGGATGTATTGCAGGCGGAGCATGATGAGCCAGAGCAAGGAACCATACAGGGTGATTACACCCAGACCAGCCTGATCTCATCCCAACATGGATTGGGTGACAATGAGGAAGAGGAGGAGGAGGAAGAACAGGAGCTAGTTTCATGCGCTATAGACGGTACTACAAGCACAACTGTCATACCGTCTGTTCAACATGGATGACCTGAGGACATGGAGGTGGAGGAGAAAGAGCAGAGCATGGTCAGTCATCCTCTTGGTAAGAACACAGAAGTCTTGCCGGTTAGTAGTCTGGCACACATGGCTGAGTTTATGTTACGCTGCCTTGACTGTGACCCTCGCGTTCGCAAAATTTTGGGTGACAGTCGTTACTGGTTGGTGACACTTCTAGACCCACACTACAACGAGAACTTTTAATCTCTTATTCCAGAGGCAGACAGGTGTACTAAAATACTTCAGTACCAGAGGGCCCATGTTGCGAAATTAATAAAAAATTCCCATCTAAAAATGCAGGCGGCAGAAGTCACAGTTCATTGGAAAACTAAGGAGTATAGTCATTAATGACACATTAACAGTTCCCATTGAACACCATATCACATGCATATCAGGTTTTGTTTTGACCAAAAGATTTTTTAAGCATGCCACCATGACAAGGTAGATTCTTTTGGCAGGGCCCTACTCTACTCTAACCTATTAAAAATTTCATAGAATACCCAATACACTTTTTAACTATATTTTTATTTATTTTTCTTTAAGGGAATGGGTCCATTCATTTTTTAAAATTACCAATAATACCACATACAAGGAACAAATACCATCACACCATGGCCGGACCACATATTACCACCACATAGTGACTGAATAATACCACATACAAGGAACAAATAATGGCATACCATTGCCAGACCACATATTACCATCACATAGTGACCAAATAATACAACATACAGGGAAAAATAGCAACACACCATGACCAGACGACATATTACTACCATATTGTGACTTAATTATACAATATAAAAGAGACAAATACTGCCACACCATGACTAGTCTACATATTACCACCACATAGTGAGTTGCCGAACAATACCACACACAAGGGACAAATATTGTCACACCATGTCCAGATCACATATTACCACCACATAGTGACTGAATACTACAATACTGATCATTAATGAAAACCACACTAATAATGTTACCATAAGTGCCATTGCACACAGGAGCTCTGTATATGGTATATAATGTAAGTGTACAGGTAATACAGGGATCACCAGTGACATTATACACAGGAGCTCTGTATATAGTGTATATTGTACAGGTAATACAGTGATCACCAGTGACATTATACACAGAAGCTCTGTATATAGTGTCAATGTACCGGTAATACAGTGCTCACCAGTGACATTATACACAGAAGCTCTGTATATAGTGTCAGTGTACAGGTAATACAGTAATCACCAGTGACATTATACAAGGGAGCTCAGTATAGAGTGTATATTCTACAGGTAATACAGTGATCACTAGTGACATTATAGACAGGAGCTCTGTATATAGTGTCAGTGTACAGGTAATACAGTGATCACCAGTGACATTATACACAGGAGCTATGTATATAGTGTATATTGTACAGGTAATACAGTGATCACTAGTGACATTATAGACAGGAGCTCTGAATATAGTGTCAGTGCACAGGTAATACAGTGATCACCGTAGACATTATACACAGGAGTTCTGTATATAGTGTCTTATTCCTGGCCACATAAGTTATCCCAACCTGGCCCCCAGTGTCTCATTCCTGGCCCCATATTGTGGCTTTCAGTGCAAAATTTTTTTTAGAAAAGTTTCTCCTTACCTTGCCACGGTCCTGCAGCGTCCTCTTCCTCATCCATTTGATGCCCATATGAGCTATGCAGGTGTGTGGCCCAGCTGCGCCAGGCACACATAATTCCAGGAAAATGCACAAGAAGGTAACCGTAAAGCTTGATATGCATTCACGTCACTCACATTTCCAAACACACCCACTAGGGGTATAAAAGGGAGTGACACGTAGCAATCAGAGTTCAGTCTGTGCAGGAGGAGAGGAGTGGGCACATTCAGTTCAGTGTTCAGTCAGCTTCCTGTCTTAGGACAGTGCAAGTTCAGCCATTCAATTCAAGTCTTGGAGGAAGAGGAGATAAGACTGGGATCTGAAGGAGCTCCTGTAGCTCACCTCATACAGAAGTGGAGGCTAGTAAGAGTGGACAAGAGAGGCACTCTAGCCTAGTCAGAGCTGCAATTGAAGCAAGTGGAACATTACCTCAGCACAAGCTACCTGTATTCTTTGGAAGGAGGAAAGTAACCCTCGGAGCTACAGCGTGTACGCAGTTTGACAGAGTTCCTGTGCGCTGCTCTGGACAGGGTCTGAGGAAGGTGACTCTCGGAGCTACAGCATTTACACAGTTGACAGGGTACCTGTGTGCTGCTCTGGACAGGGTCAGAGAAAGGAAAGAAAGAAGGGAAACACAGGAGCTATAACAGTGAGTGTACTGAGAACTGCTCAGCGAGCTCTGGAGAAAAGCTGGCATTCACAACATCGCTACTTGTGCTTATGTTAAGAGCGAGAGCAGGACGAGAGGCACAGTGGAGAGAGATAGAGAAGTGCATCAGGTACTGGACTACCCGCACTAATTCACCGGACACCGGGGTCCGAAGCGTTGCTAGTGCTTCACGCCTAGTAACAAGATAACCGGAGGCTTTCTGGACCACAGGTCGCAGAAGGTAGCCCTAAGTGCTGATACGTAAACGGAGTCAGGGGGAACAAGGACCTTGAGTGAGGAGCCACAACAGTAGGGACTTCGTTCTTTCCAATATCTGGTCACCATATGTGGTCACCAGGTTAAGCAAAAGGCTCTACCACAATGTCGGCCGGGCGTGGCAGCTAATGAACAAGCTGGAGATAGACAGAGTTAACTTGACTTCATGCAAGTTTGTACTCACATACATTCAAAGTTAAAGGAGGCCTCTAACCTGCTCAGCGGTTATCCTGAATGTGCATTCTCCACCCCGACCAGCTCCCCGGGACCTGCCTGAAACACCTACAAGTAAAGGTATGGAAAGAAGCTGCATTGTGTGTGACTGAATTCTTAACTACACCCTGCATCACCACCAAAGACTTCCAGGGACCAGTCTCACCTGTGGGAGACCTACCATCTAGCTGCCCCATAACATCCCCTGTGAAGATCCATATAGCAGCGCTGGTCCAATTGATCAGATACCACGGGTGGCGTCACGAACTATTCTAATCTACAATTCCCCTGTAAATATCCCCTATTGCATGACCGCCAGGGCCACGGACCGAGTCCCGCTGCCAGTGACAACTCCCATAGACTTCCATGGGCTCGGCTCCGAGTACCCCATAGCCCTGGTACCACCTCAGTGTGGTGCGCGTCATCTTTGGCGTCACGAACAGGATACGAAAACTTGCAAATTGTGAGTCCTGTGTTGCCTATATTGACTGTTTTATGCAAGAAAAGACTGTTTGCTGCTTTGTCATTTTTGGCGCCAAATACCGCCATTTTACCGCCATATTCGCGCCCTGAGGCGCTGGTGAAGAAGGTGGGCGTGCATTCGTGGGCGTGTACCCCCCCTATGGCGCGAGAATTATGGCCGCCCTCTCAAAATGCTACTATAATGTGCGATCCTGCCCCACTGCTAAAGAGATCCGCCTCCTCTTCATTTTCTATGCAAAAAGGAGGAGACGCAAATCCCGCCTCCACGGAAGAGACCAGATTGTTCCTGATGGAGAACACAGTCTGGCCTGGAAAGAGATGGCAGAAGGTCGGGAGACGCAGTGCGGAGGAGCAATGGCGCGCGGGCCCTGCTCCCCTGAAAAGCCGATGCCCGTACCGGAGTTGTCCCCGGGTCGGACGACTGACCAGCTAATGCTGGAGCTGGAGGAAGTAAGCGCGGTGATCGAGGATATGATCCAGCACCGTGAAGATATGGATGAGGCTGTGAAGCAATGGCGTGCCCGGAAACAGCGGCTGCTGTGGGACGTTATGCTTCGCCCCCCAGGAACAAAGCCGTCACCTGTGTCCACTGTGCCACCACCGCCAGCGGCTGAAGAGAAACCGGAGGCTAGCAATGAGGAAGCTGAGCCCACCTCCACTGATGGTGAGACGAGAGAGGAACCGGTATACCAGCCTGGCCCGGAGGCCGCAGCCGACTACAGTTCCCCGGTAGGAACACCGGAGGGGTCCCAGCCATCATTACCGGAGATCGATTGGGATGCAATGCAGTACCTGGATGATGTCACCTATGCCATCCAGTGGGAAAGTGAATGGCAACGTCGTGAAAAAGAGCAGCGACGCCGACAGGAAGAAAAAGAGGAGCAGCAGTCCCGTCAGTGGAGCCATGAGAAGT
The DNA here is from genome assembly GCA_033576555.1 of Oophaga sylvatica. Lineage (NCBI taxonomy): Eukaryota > Metazoa > Chordata > Amphibia > Anura > Dendrobatidae > Oophaga > Oophaga sylvatica. The sequence continues at coordinate 722,157,846 of JARQOD010000001.1, forward strand.
TCCTGGCAGACAAAGAAAATGTCAGAAATGACAAAAGCACGCTGAAGGAGCCGCGGCGCCAGGGATGCGTGAGTAATTTTAAAACTCGCCAAGGCTGGGGTTCATACACGAGCCGGGCTTGTATCAAGGGGTGTTTGTTAGCCGCCGAGACGTGGAGTCGCATCTGCCCATTGGTCACCCGGGAAGAGATCTAGTAAACGGGGACCTTGTTAGTTACACGCGGCATTGGGGATTTAAAGGGTGGTATGCCCTCAACGTTACCATTATCAGTGACCCCGTCCCCGACGCCAGTAACATACGTCTTGCCGCAGCGTCCCAGTCCCGGGCCCCCACAGCACCAGGCCGTGCACCAGCATCGCCCCCGGCATACTCCTCTAGAAGTATGTCACCTTCAGCAACGCATCCCGCATCGCAAGCCCCAGCAGCGTCATCGTTGGTGTCCGCACCAGGCCGTGCACCCACAACGCAACCTGCGACCGTTTCTGCATCGCAACCTGTGATTATTTCGGCATCGCCCCCTGCGTACACGTCTGAATCGCAATCAGCGACCAGTTCTGAGTCTTACTCTGCGGTACCTACGGCAACGCAACCAGATGGTGCGGCCTCAGTTGAATCGCAGCATGAGCTTGTGTCCCCAATGAAGGAGTTGAATCTGCAAGAGGTACCCGTCGGGACCTTAGTGGATCACATGAGAACTGTAGCCACGCAAACACCAATAGCAGGCTATGATCTTCTGGTAATGCATACTAGAGGACATCGCATCCTCCCAGCCCCAGGGATGGAAAAAGCAATTGTTATGTGTGAAGAAGTAAAAGACCAGTAGGACCCAGACAGGGTTTACTGCATCTGAACCTGTATAAAGTTTGATGAAGAAGTTAAAGAAGAAGTTTTTGCATATTTGCACTTTATGGAAAATGTTTGATCATATGTCTGATGATGTTTATTTACTCTGCATATTTAAAGTAGAATACCCCGGTTGGGTAAAGTGAGTTAAAGTTAAAGTGAGGGGTTAATGTGATTTCCCTTGATATGTCTTGATATATGTGTTTTAACCATGCCAAGGACTGCGTGGCTGTGGACTTTGCCAGCCCAAAAACTTTTAAATGTAAATAGTTTGCGCTTCGGTGCTACATCTTGGTTTTACACAAAACCATATCTACAATATCTACCTCTGAAGAAAAACCCGTATGGTGTGGCCTAGAGTGTGGTCTGCAGTCAGAAGTCCTGCAGCCCACCCAGGACCCACGTGGGAGGTTTTTGGTGCGGGTCCTCCACAAGTATCTTGTATTTATGAAAAAAATGTTTTGATACTTTTATATGTCCATGTACAAAATGTAACGTTCAAGAATTCTTACCTCCCGCAAGGGAAGAGTTAAAATGTTGTTGTTATATGCAAAACAAAATGTTTTTCTTTTCTCTTTTACAGCCCGGGAGTGCTGTGTTTAACCAAGGGGGGATGTGTGGCCCAGCTGCGCCAGGCACACATAATTCCAGGAAAATGCACAAGAAGGTAACCGTAAAGCTTGATATGCATTCACGTCACTCACATTTCCAAACACACCCACTAGGGGTATAAAAGGGAGTGACACGTAGCAATCAGAGTTCAGTCTGTGCAGGAGGAGAGGAGTGGGCACATTCAGTTCAGTGTTCAGTCAGCTTCCTGTCTTAGGACAGTGCAAGTTCAGCCATTCAATTCAAGTCTTGGAGGAAGAGGAGATAAGACTGGGATCTGAAGGAGCTCCTGTAGCTCACCTCATACAGAAGTGGAGGCTAGTAAGAGTGGACAAGAGAGGCACTCTAGCCTAGTCAGAGCTGCAATTGAAGTAAGTGGAACAGTACCTCAGCACAAGCTACCTGTATTCTTTGGAAGGAGGAAAGTAACCCTCGGAGCTACAGCGTGTACGCAGTTTGACAGAGTTCCTGTGCGCTGCTCTGGACAGGGTCTGAGGAAGGTGACTCTCGGAGCTACAGCATTTACACAGTTGACAGGGTACCTGTGTGCTGCTCTGGACAGGGTCAGAGAAAGGAAAGAAAGAAGGGAAACACAGGAGCTATAACAGTGAGTGTACTGAGAACTGCTCAGCGAGCTCTGGAGAAAAGCTGGCATTCACAACATCGCTACTTGTGCTTATGTTAAGAGCGAGAGCAGGACGAGAGGCACAGTGGAGAGAGAGATAGAGAAGTGCATCAGGTACTGGACTACCCGCACTAATTCACCGGACACCGGGGTCCGAAGCGTTGCTAGTGCTTCACGCCTAGTAACAAGATAACCGGAGGCTTTCTGGACCACAGGTCGCAGAAGGTAGCTCTAAGTGCTGATACGTAAACGGAGTCAGGGGGAACAAGGACTTTGAGTGAGGCGCCACAACAGTAGGGACTTCGTTCTTTCCAATATCTGGTCACCATATGTGGTCACCAGGTTAAGCAAAAGGCTCTACCACAATGTCGGCCGGGCGTGGCAGCTAATGAACAAGCTGGAGATAGACAGAGTTAACTTGACTTCATGCAAGTTTGTACTCACATACATTCAAAGTTAAAGGAGGCCTCTAACCTGCTCAGCGGTTATCCTGAATGTGCATTCTCCACCCCGACCAGCTCCCCGGGACCTGCCTGAAACACCTACAAGTAAAGGTATGGAAAGAAGCTGCATTGTGTGTGACTGAATTCTTAACTACACCCTGCATCACCACCATAGACTTCCAGGGACCAGTCTCACCTGTGGGAGACCTACCATCTAGCTGCCCCATAACATCCCCTGTGAAGATCCATATAGCAGCGCTGGTCCAATTGATCAGATACCACGGGTGGCGTCACAAACTATTCTAATCTACAATTCCCCTGTAAATATCCCCCATTGCATGACCGCCAGGGCCACGAACTGAGTCCCGCTGCCAGTGACAACTCCCATAGACTTCCATGGGCTCGGCTCCGAGTACCCCATAGCCCTGGTACCACCTCAGTGTGGTGCGCGTCACAGGCCAAATCCTGTCCCTGGGCCCGGTGAGCAGAAGCAAAAAGAGGGGGGTAGGCCAGACTACCACCCCCTTTGCTTCTGCTCATCAGGCCCCATACACCAGTAAGGGCAGTAATGCTCTGATGGCGGCACTGAATACCAATAGTGTGTCCACTTCTGGTCGGCATCTCTGAATCTCTGACTTGTTATTTACACTTACCGTAGGTTATATTTGTTGTGCTAGGCTTTAGAAATCTTCACGTATGTTTTACCAACATAAATAAAAAAAAAATAGTACAGCAGTCTTTTCACTTTTTTTAACATTTGCCTATATTTGTTTTAACAAGGATAAAATAAAATTGCCGACTTAACGAGCGGGGAGTCAGTCATCTGGTCTTTGTCTGCTATGTTTGCAGCAGGAGATGGACGCATCCATACATGATCTCTCAGTGGCAATAAATTATATCCTAATCCAATTAGTAGCTGACTTGGTGGCCTGAAATACCTTTAGATTTTCAGCTACTCCTCTTCTAGAAGTCAGATAACTATCTGAACTATCTGTACTTCCCACTCACTGGGAGTTTCTGAGTAATCCAATATATTCCCCTATGGTAGCACAACCTGAAAGTTTCTATATAATAACTGTAAAAGTCATTCACTTTATAAGTACATTAGGACAGTGTCGAAGCTGGGCTTTAATTCAGCCGAGGACAAGGATTCAGTTTTCTGGCTGTTGTCTGTTGGGCATATATTCTACAGCAGGTGATGTAAAGTGTCTTCTGCCTTGTCCACAAAGGACAGAATAGTGATCAGCTATATTTAAGAAATTACTTTATTTTTCAGGTCTATGTAAAGTCATATTATTTATAATAAACACTATAAAAATGCTATAAATTATTATTTCAGACTTTATGAAATGATTGCTATACACAGAACTATATACAGCACCTCAGTTTCTGATGTTTTCTGACTTTTATTCTCCAGCTTATAACTACCTGACAGAAGACTACATCATCATGCCGGAGACAGTAAGTAACAATACTTTATAAGCTTATTTGCTAGATTTCACAACAAATCGTTGTTTTGTGCTTCACAAACTTCACAGTAACTCTGGCAAGAAAAGGAGATTTTTCTGAAAACTCTAAGTAGCAATTCAACATTGCCAAATAATTCAAATTCCTGTAAAAATGGAATGATTGCATGAAAAGTTGTGCAATTTTTGTGAGTTAGTCATCGTTTTGCTAGTCATTTGTCATATTCAATGTGTACTGTATAATACTGTATATAACAGAGAACTTGAAGAGACCCCCTGCCCACATGCATTATATTAGAGCATTTGGACTCATTAGACTTGTGACCATGTATATTAGCCAAAGCAATGAAAAACTGCAAAGAGTGACTCGTACCCAGAGATGGCTGAAGGGGAACATGTCACCTCGGAAAATGCGTTTTATCTACAGATGTAAGGTTAAGCTGCAGATAAATAGCATTATAATACAATGCTGCCTTACTGAAAGTGAGTCTACCAGGAGAAAATTAACTTATTTCCTACTGGGAACCACTGTTTTCCTTGGGTGCGAGCATGGAGTCTCAACAGTCATCACTCATAGCACCGCTCACTATACTGTGAGTGATGGCTGTCATCATGCTCCAGCACTTTGATTGACAGCTCGTTCTGCAGCACATTTGTATACTTATAGGCGTCAACCACAGTATAGTGAGCAGTGCTGGGAGCCGTGACTGTAGCTGCTCCGTGCATACTCCCGTAACTGAAAACTGGTGGCTTCTGGGAGGAAATCAGTTCATTTTCTCCTGGTAGCTGCATTTTCTATAAGGCAGCCGGACTGCAATGTAACGCTATTTATCTGCCGGTCATCCCTAAATCTACAGGCATTTTCTAAGGTGACAGATTCTTATTAACATGTTTTACTCTTTTTTAATGAGCAATATCAGCACATGTGAAACTTCTGGATGTTTCATCTGCGGATCAGCATCCCATTCAGACAAGGATTATTTAAATAGCACAAACTTCACAAAACAAGCCACTTTCTCATTTACCTTATGTTAAATATCCTCTCCATTTTCAAACACAGAAATATTTTTCATTTTTTAACATACAGCTCATTGCCTGGTTTACCAGCCATCTATGCAGAACATCAGAGGTGGCCAGTTTCCTAGGCAGGAAGCACGAGTGTGTTCTGAAGCAAATCGGATCTCTTGATCTGGCCAACTTCAGTTACCCCATGCTCCTACGATACTGTGTAGCAAGGTGGCATGGGGTGGTAGCTATGCCCGAGTCACCTAAAGCTACATTCTAGGAACAGAGTCCACTAAGCAAACAGTCAGCGAGCACATCGGCTCCTTGCACATAAAATGGACAGGACGGATGAAACCCCAGGCGATTTACCTCTTCTGGGGTTTCCAACAGGGAAACAATTTATTGTAAGATAAGAAAAAGTAGTAAAATATAGAAAAAGTATATGCAGTAAATCAGGTGAATTTCGTGCTCTTTCCCTAAATCCTTCACTGCCGTATAAGCGGCAGTAGCTGCGTCAGCAACGGCGACTATAACAGCAATAGTCCTTAAGCCGATTTCTGGACACTTATAGTCCTCGGCAGGGCACTACTCAGTCCCAGTGCTCACTTCACTACCCGTGGGTCCAGGGCAGCAGTCTTTACCCCCTGCTGGGGTTTGGGTCAACTCCAAATCACTGCAGATGCATAGCACCTTGCCCTGGGCAAGCCTGCCCGGACACTGACTGGAAGCAGGAGCTTCCTGCTGCCTTTTCTGGCTGCTAGTCCAGCCCACATCTTAACTCCTAGCTGTCCCTAAGCTAATGTTACACACAGTAAACACATAGACAATTTAAAGGGGAACTTCACACAAGAATACATTACAAATATAGCACATCACAGTAAAACATTAAGACACAGGTACACCATACTGGTACTGCATAAAGTGCACAGGATCAGCACCTAGGGAGAGGGGAAGCAATGAGGTTCCCCGCCACCTCCTTACACCTGGAGTGCAAAAGAGCAAAAGCTGCCTGCGCTTGCCTTATCGGAGAGAGCTCAGATCAGACAACTGGTGAATGCTGTTCATCAGCATTTCATCAGAGTTTGGTCACTGTGTCAGTTATTATCATCAGAATTTAGTCACAGTTTCATTAGTTTTTCTCAGATGAAAAAATTAACAACTGGAAGTTTCTCGAGAGAGCACACAGATGGAATCTGAGTGTTGTCCAGCATTTCTTTACAGACCCATAGACGTTGGCGAGGTTGATTCAGTTAGTCGGCAAAAATAAACAGACATGTGAATGTCCATCCAACATCTCCTTAGACTATAATTGGTATGAGTTATATCAGTGTGAAATACAGATAGAACTAATGAGAAAAACTGATATTTGAATGAGGTCTTGATAGATAGATAGATAGATAGATAGATAGATAGATAGATAGATAGATAGATAGATAGATATAGACAAAAAAAGAACACAGCAGCACATGTGTTTGAATATATGCCATGTGAAAACACAGAAAGACATTAAAAACATTCAATATAGATTATGCTTTTCAAAATTTTTTTTACTTACAGTAATAGATAATAATGAAGGTTCTTAGCGCATAAATTGGCCAATTTATGTATGTCCATCAACCGTGGCAAGGTGACCTCCCTCTGATGGGTCCCTGCTCTACAGTAAAAGCCACTTCTGGGCCACCAGCCTACAACTTTGTACAAACATGTCATTACCGGGCTAAGCCTACAATATATGAGCAGGTAGAGCTGATTATGGCACCTGTAAAGCCAATGGGAGGAGTGCAAGATTAGACTGGAGGCAGGATAACAATGTCTGTAAAGTGCTGTAGAATAAATTAATGCTATATAAGTGAGTAAATTATTAACTGACATTTATTTTTTATTACCAGACTGTAAATCTTGGACTGATAGTAACTGGCAATATGACCCCTACAAACTTCACTAAGGAACATGACACCGGATCTAGTCTTGGCATTGCTATCCTCTCAATTGCTTTGATTATTGGATTTCCAGGAAATGCCTTTGTCATCTGGACCGTGCTGACTTGTATGAAGAAGCGGACTGTCACCTGCAATCTCATTTTACATTTGGCCATTGCAGACATCTTTGTCATTCTCACAGCACCAATTTTTATCCATTTACTAGCTACTGATAGCTGGGTATTTGGGAATATTATCTGTAAGTTGTGCCATTATATCAGCTGCTTGAGTATGTACGCCAGCATCCTCCTCATCACCTCAATGAGTATAGACCGATTTTTTGCCGTCGCAAAACCATTAGCTTCTCTAACCATAAGAGCTAGATCAACTCCTAACTATATGATTTTTGCACTCTGGTTGTTAGCATCTCTCTTGGCCATTCCCGTGCCACTTTATCGGGAGGTAAAGCCCTATAAAAATAGGCTGTTGTGCGTAGCTTTTCATGGTTCTCAAGGACATGTGATCTTTCAATATCTTTTTGAGTTTATTACAGGTTTTGCATTTCCATTCTCCATCATAATATCCTGTTATGTCTACATTGGACTAAGGTTACGTACTGCAAAGTTTCAGACCAAACATAGGACAAACCGTTTGGTCATCATGATCGTAGTAACTTTTGCCCTCTTCTGGGCTCCATACCAAGTAATGAATTTTATGCAAGTATCAGGGGAATTATTTTCAGCAGAAAGACTTATAAAAGCGGCCAAAGCTGCAAGGCCCACTGCTACAGCTTTTGCATTTATTAGTAGCAGTGTTAACCCTATTTTATATGTATTTGCTGCTGGCAACTTCATAAAGACTGCTGGAGCCGAATTTATGGCCAAACTCTTTGAAGGTATTGGCACTGATTCTCATGCTTTACGCAAAGTCTCCCACATGATTCACCAGAAGAGTCGGAGTGAATCTGTGGAGTTGGACAATTTGAAAAAATGAAGTTTTTATTTTACTTGGAAAAAGCAATAATATTTTCTCACATGTAATTGCAGCATATATATATATATATATATAATATATATATATATATTAAGTATATTAATGTAAGAGAGTAAAACAGATTTCAGTTATGTTATTAAGTATAACAGAACAGTCTTTTTGTGAAGTGATGTTGCACAGTGCAAATATTTCAGATAAGCGGATGTTTTGACATTCAGATCCACCAGTTTTGCTGAATTTTGCCAAATAATTTGATTTGCGGTGAATCTCAATACTGCAAAGCCTCTCATTGCACTGAGGAATCTTAAGAATGTCTTTTGAGCTCTTTAACTCAGCCTTATTCATGTCCAAGTGACTTCAACCTGTCTGGATAGGGAAAAATGGATGGTAACTGATATTAACCAACAGCCTATTTAACAACACACTCCAATATCAGACTTTTAAGGCATGTACAGATTTAATATTTGACTATTACAACAACAAAGTGTGCAAAGGCATTAATTTTTTTTCATATAACTCATATTCTTCATGAGATAAACAGTTGTGATTAAACTTATGAAATATGGAAAGCTTTCTTTCATTACTTATGACTTGTCAATCTCAAAAGACAGGAAACACATTTTCTCTGACACAAGTCTTGGTTTCAGAATTTTTCTTTATTAAACTGCCAATCTTGTTTGCAATTTTTGAAAAATATTTTGCTCATATTAAGGTGCCGCTATTTTACTACATCACAGATCACTCAATTCACAGTCGTACTGACTATGCAGGTTCAGCACTTCCCCATCAATTCACAGTCACACTTGACTGCAGGTTCAGCACTTCCCCATCAATTCACAGTCACACTGACTATGCAGGTTCAGCACCTCCCTATCACTTGAATCTATGGATTAATATTCACAGACTGAGACTCCCATTCCATTTTCAATGGGTTTCTGCACTACATGACACACCACTATCAGATTTAGGTCTTTTTCTATCGCTATGTTAAATGAGTTGCAGGATGGATCTGCTTATCTCTAGCAAATATGCTATTTTGTGACTTGTTTGAATTAAAATGTACAAAACATGCATTGTAAATACATTTTTATAACGATTCTCCTAGGGTGTTTGATGTGGTTTCTGTTTAAACATGTATTTCATATTGTTATCTCAATAATAATACATAAATACTACAACATTTTTAGATTTTGCCATTTACCTCTCTACAGGATATTTACAAAGTATTTCTTAAGAGATTTCATGGCATGTATTTACTTGTAAATAGCTTTGGTTCCACACGTAAAAGATGTGAAGGTGCCGACTATGCTGCTGAAACTCTGCCCAACCAAGGACACCAATGACCACATGATTTTTAGACTAAATTATTCAGTAATATGCCACCAAGGTTGAGTGGAATTTTCACCACACCAACATCGGCATTGTCTGATCTCACCCTGATGCTCCAGTTTTTACTGCAGCAGAACTGAACACTTGCTGCCAGGTTACATTGCAGATTATTGCCAGTCACTTGGGGTCTTGTAATCCGCTTTTTTTGGAGTTCTTTCTAACTATAGCATTGTGGGAAGGCAACCCCTAGGGCATTTGTTGGATCTAAGCTGCTTTGTGACCACATTGACCTATACTGATCACAAATGCGAAGACACAATAAATTGAGAAAACTGAGAATCTGACTGGTAAAACCCAAGGTTCATAGCCCCTCCACTGAATGCATTGGCTCCTATTCTCGTGGTCAGTGTGGAACTAGTGATGGGACCCACATTAATACCAGCAAATTAACCAGCAGCCATTTTTAGAACAGAACCCCATTCAGATACCAGGGTTTTCATACCAAGACTTGTTTTATGCCAATGTTGTAGCTAAAGAAAATAATATTCCCTACATAAATTACCAAAGCCCTGTTCTTATATGGAGCATTCCCATCCCAAAGCTACCGTTTCCTTCCATAGTACTGTGTGAATTAGTGAGTGGGCAGCCATGTCTACAGAGATGGTAGTCACCTTGCTTCCACAACAGCGCCTGTCCAGAGGCTGTTCTCCATATTGCATCTAAAGTTGGCCATACACGATCCATAGTTGGACGGACAGCTATTTTTCTCCACTCCTACATACACACGAGGGCTTGGCTCAGGCTGGAGCTCATGTGTTATCTATGGGAGTGCCAATACCAGAAGGACAAAAGGACTGAAGATGGGCAAAAGGACTAAGGACAGACAAAAGGACTGAAGTCCAACTACCCGATCTTTAGATTCCCTGAAATAATCTGTTGGGCAACAATCAGATGGCCCCCAAACACATTAAAAGGTGACTAATACTGCTGAAATTGGCAGTTTTGGCTGATTTTGAGCTAATGTGTGTGTGGGCCTTGAATCTGATTGAAATTAATACTGCTGGGATAAAATTGTTTTTTCTTGAAAAATTACTCCTGGTTTTAATTTTGCTTGTGATTGTGACTTATTTCATGAAAGCAATCCTCCACATCCACATTAATTGAGAACATTAGAACCGTATAGTCACATTTATTATGGGTGGTGGAGGGTTGATTTAAAGGGGTTGTCCACTACTACGACAACCCCTGCTTAAACTAAATGTTCGGCCCCGATAAAATAATAAAGCTTATACTCACCTTCTGTGCCGGGTCCTTTCCAGCAGTGTCGGCACTCGCGGTCCCGTGGCTGTGATGTGGTGGCATAACATGTGATGCCCGGCGCCCAATCAAGGCTGGCGTCACTGTCTCCTCCTTAGGAAAAATCGAACATGAAGCAGAAGTCTGGGCTGCAGCTGATCCCCGGTGTCCTCTTCATGTTCAGTTTGTCCGAAGGTGGGGACAGTGACACCAGCGCTGATTGAGCGCCGTCATCACGTGTCACAACGCCGCATCACAGCCCCGGGAATAGTGAGTGTCGATACCACTGGAATGGTGCGGGCACAGGAGGCGAGTATAGGATTTATTATTTTATCGGGGCCGAACATTTAGTTTAAGTAGTGGACAACCCCTTTAATTGTTCTTTCATTATTTTAAATCAGTTAAATCATAGCAGATTCCTCTGTTAGTCTGTCTGTATGGTGGTATTCGAAAATTAATTCTGTAAAACCGACATATTTTATTGTAATAAACCAAATAATTGTTAATGCTGATTTCATGACATTATTATGATCTTCATCAATTACCTACAGTAATTTCTCGAATATGCCCAACACTGAAGAGACTATTGAGGGACATATCAATGAATAGTGCTTCTAAATGAACTTACATAATAATCAGCGCATATATGGGAAGTGTCTCACTATGGATATGGATTCTAGAATGACAGAAATGCTACCTGTACTAGGTGGCACTATCGTATTCTAGCAGAGAAGATTGTGACAGCAGGAAGCTTTACTCGCAATACTTGAAGGATGCAGCTGAAATATACCACATAGATCCTCATCTGCACACTTTGGAGAAGTGGTGTCTGCAGCCTTCTACTTGAGCTAATCAATGTCGACTTTTAACGAATTCTACATGATGGCTGAAAATGTAAGTACAGCGTCAATTTTTGATTGCTAAAGATGAGTTTGGCTATTTAGTTATAAAATATAGCATATAATGTATTTGGAATATAGCTGTTTGCTCGATGTTTCACTTATATGTAGTTAATATAAATTTTTATGTTATAGAAAGATACACTAAATGGAAACAAGTTGATGGATCTGTTATTCTATGTCTCATAGGGATTACTCACACGAGCGTTATACATCAGACGAGTGCTATCCAATTTTTTTATCTGATAGGACACGCATCAATAGAGCAGGTCTGATGTATGATTTTTTTTCACTTACAGAATCTGTTAATGAAGACAATCACAGCACACTGCAATTTTACTTTGAGGCCAGAGTCACACTAGAGAGAAATACGGATGAGTGCTATGCGAGAAAAAAATCGCATTGCACTCGGACCAATGTTAATCTATGGGGTAGCTCCCATCACCGGCTTGCACCTCTGGCAGAGAAAATTGCGCCGGAGCCAAAACAAGTTTTTTTCATGAATTAATCCTTTAATTTAACACCTACAGCTCCAAAATTTTACACACACACTATTAACTTTATTAGTGAGGGACATATATAAATCTAAGGATATGCAATGGTTTACTGTATGTAAACCATGTGTCATATGCTGTCGGGTTCTATAATGATTTTACAGAAGCCGACAATTGAATTAGCGGCTTTTCTGCTATCTACCTCTGTATGAAACACAAATATAATATATATATATATATATATATATATATATATATACTGTATATATGTGTGTCTCACTGACATATATACATATATATACAGTACAGACCAAAAGTTTGGACACACCTTCTCATTCAAAGATTTTTCTGTATTTTCATGACTATGAAAATTGTACATTCACACTGAAGGCATCAGAACTATGAATTAACACATGTAGAATTATAGACTTAACAAAAAGTGTGAAACAACTGAAAATATGTCTTATATTCTAGGTTCTTCATAGTAGCAACCTTTTGCTTTGATTACTGCTTTGCACACTCTTGGCATTCTCTTGATGAGCTTCAAGAGGTAGTCACCAGAAATGGTTTTCACTTCACAGGTGTGCCCTGTCATGTTTAATAAGTGTGATTTCTTGCCTTATAAATGGGGTTGGGACCATCAGTTGTGTTGTGCAGAAGTCTGGTGGATACACAGCTGATAGTCCTACTGAATAGAATGTTAGAATTTGCATTATGGCAAGAAAAAAGCAGCTAAGTAAAGAAAAACGAGTGGCCATTATTACTTTAAGAAATGAAGGTAAGTCAGTCCGAAAAATTGGGAAAACTTTGAAAGTGTAGTTGCAAAAACCATCAAGCGCTACAAAGAAACTGGCTCACATGAGGACCGCCCCAGGAAAGGAAGACCAAGAGTCACCTCTGCTTCTGAGGATAAGTTTATCCGAGTCACCAGCGTCAGAAATTGCAGATTAACAGCAGCTCAGATTAGAGACCAGGTCAATGACACACAGAGTTCTAGCAGCAGACACATCTCTACAACAACTGTTAAGAGGAGACTGTGCAGCAGGCCTTCATGGTAAAATAGCTGCTAGGAAACCACTGCTATGGAAAAGGCAACAAGCAGAAGAGACTTGTTTGGGCTAAAGAACACAAGGAATGGACATTAGACCAGTGGAAATCTGTGCTTTGGTCTATGAGTCCAAATTTGAGATCTTTGGTTCCAACCACCGTGTCTTTGTGCGACGCAGAAAAGGTGAACGGATGGACTCTACATGCCTGGTTCCCACCATGAAGCATGGAGTAGGAGGTGTGATGGTGTGGGGGTGCTTTGCTGGTGACACTGTTGGGGATTTATTCAAAATTGAAGGTATACTGAAACAGCATGGCTACCACAGCATCTTGCAGCAGCATGCTATTCCATCCGGTTTGCATTTAGTTGGACCATCATTTATTTTTCAACAGGACAATGACCCCAAACACACCTCCAGGCTGTGTGAGGGCTATTTGACCAAGCAGGAGAGTGATGGAGTGCTACTCCAGATGACCTGGCCTCCACAGTCACCAGACCTGAACTCAATCGAGATGGTTTGGGGTGAGCTGGACCGCAGAGTGAAGACAAAAGGGCCAACAAGTGCTAAGCATCTCTGGGATCTCCTTCAAGACTGTTGGAAGACCATTTCCGGTGACTATGTGTGGCCCAGCTATGTAAGGCACACATAAAATCCAGGAGAATGCACAGGAAGGTAACCACAAAAGCTTGTTATCATTCACTGCCACTCACACTTTCAGACACACCCACCAGGGGTATAGGAGGTGGTGACACGTAGCAGAGTGAGATAGCTTCCTGTCTCAGGACAGTGCAGACCAGTCAGTTTCCTGTCTTAGGACAGTGCAGTTCAGTGCCAGTTCAGTCTGGACTAGGAGAGAGGACTGAATCCTCGCAGAGCTAGCGTTGCTCACCTGACAAGGAAGTGGAGGCTAGTACGGGTGAAGTGAATCATCCTAGCCTAGTCAGAGCTACCCTTAATCAGTACCTCAACAGAAGCTGAAACAAGGAGGAAACTGAGAGCTGCTCAGCGAGCTCTGGAGAAAGCTGACATTTCCATCGAAAGCTACAAGTGCTTATGCAAAGAGCAAAAGCAGGGCGAAGGGCGCAGTGGAGAAGACATAGAGAAGTGCTTCAGGTATTGGATTGCCTGCACTAAATAACCGGACACCGGGGTCCGAAGCGTTGCTAGAGTTTCAAGCATAGTAACAAGATACTCGGAGGCTATCTGGACTACAGGTCGCAGAGAGCAGCCCAAGCGCTGATACGTAACCGGAGACAGGGAAAACAGGAGTCTAGCCTGATCAGCAAATATAGACTTAGTTCTCCCAACATCTGCTAGTCAGAGCCATAGAAGTCTCCACCACAAAGTCGGCCGGGCTTGTCAGCTATTGAGAAAGCTGGAGATTGTAGAGTTAACTTCGCTTCATGCAAGTTTGGACTCCGATATATACGAAGTAAAGGAGGCCTCTAACCTGCTCAGCGGTTACCCGAATGTGCATTCTCCACCCCGACCAGCTCCCCGGGATCTGCTTGAACCATCTACCAGTAAAAGGTATGAAAAGAAGCTGCATTGTGTGTGACTGAATTATTAGCTACACCCTGCATCATCACCATAGACTTCCAGGGACCAGTCTCACCTGTGGGAGACTTACCACCCAGCTGCCCCATAACATCCCCTGTGAAAGTCCTTATAGCAGCGCTGGTCCAATTAACCAGATACCACAGGTGGCGTCACGAACTACCTATCCTTAAAATCCCCTGTAAATATTCCCCATTGCACGACCGCCAGGGCCACGGACCGAGCCACCGCTACCAGTGACAACTCCCATAGATTTCCATGGGCTCGGCTCCGAGTACCCCATAGCCTTGGTATCCACAATTGTGGTGCGTGTCGAAACAACTACCTCTTGAAGCTCATCAAGAGTGTGCAAAGCTGTAATCAAAGCAAAAGGTGGCTACTGTGAAGAACCTAGAATATAAGACATATTTTCAGTTGTTTCACACTTTTTTGTTAAGTATATAATTCCACATGTGTTAATTCATGTTTTGATGCCTTCAGTGTGAATATACAATTTTCATAGTCATGAAAATACAGAAAAAATCTCTGAATGAGAAGGTGTGTCCAAACTTTCGGTCTGTGCTGTATATATATATATATATATATATACATACATATATACATATATATGTATATGTTTTCACAAATATTTGAGGCCATGGATCAATTATATGTCCACTTTGTAAGCCGGCGAGATTTTCTCACCATACGGATGCTTAGATGCGAGAAAATCGCATCCTCGCATTGTAAATGGATGACATACGGATCACTGTTCGGGGAACATTTGTGCGATTCTCGTCCGTGAAAAACGGACCGAGTTTTTAAACGTGTGTAACTCCAGCCTGAAATTGAATGTCATTCACACGTTCAAGTCTATTGGCATGTGTACAGTATTGGCTGAGTGCATTGGACTGCACTCAGATGACATATGAGTGCAGTTTTATTTCCGCAGACTTACACGATGGAGAAATTTTGTTCTCCATCGACTCGTCATACTGTGTTCTGGTTGTCTCGTCCAAGAGAATCATATCACATGCTGACACTCAGATCAAACTCCTAATATGAGTTTACAAGAGTATCATTAGCATGATCAACCTGATTTTCTTGGATGAGAGGATCTACAGTCATGTGAGCAAGCCCATATACAAATAAACTGTGGGTCTGAGTGGCTGGTAAGCCCCCTATATCCCTGCATGTAGCACATACATACACAATGCAGGTTTATATTAGAATCGGTAAGAGCCCATGCACACAGCAGGGCCCAATGTGTGACGCATATACCGCAATGCTTCTGTGTGCTGCCACACGGGCACCAGCTAGTACCGTGTACAGAGCTTTTCTACCATAACAATATCCCAGTATTTGGTAGGAAATCATTGGCATGTGGAAGGAGACTAGAAGACCGGTACACCTCTATTGGAGCAATAATACCGCTCTCTACATATTGGACCCATAATTACATCATGTGCAATACTGCTGAATTAGGTTACTTGGATGATTATATGTTACTTATCCGGTTTGCATAAAGTAGCCACGTCAATGAAATAAAAGAAAAATCTTTCCAAAGTTTACAGTCGCGGCATGTGAACAGTTTTCAGACAGCAACAATTTTTTTTCTACAGCTCACAGAGAAATAATAAAGTGGAAAAAAAAGAGCTGAAATGAAATATTTAGATTTAGGAGTCTCTATCCACAGAGCCAATATTAGTCATATACTGAAAGTTATTATTAAAAGAATGGAAAGGTTACACTCGGCAGTCAATGCATGTGATGAGAGTTTTGGGGAAAACTATTTGGAAAAAAATCCAACAGAATAAGTAGCATGCGGCTCATTTTTGCAAATTGCACAAACAGCAAGGCAGTGGGTTCGCCCCACTGAATGTCAATCTGTGGAACATTAAACTGCATGGATCCTGCAGCAAAGAAGTGTTGGATTCGCCTTCGGCAAATCCAATGTGAATGATAAACCTTCATTCTTTATTCAGGGGGCTGCAAAGTGTTTAATGTGACATTTTTTGTACTAGAAACAGAATAGGAGAGAGGAGGGGGCGCTAATTTTTCAGAATAAAATCCCAACATGAAGCTCAGATCACAGGTAGCGATGAGCCGCCCCTGAAGTGTTCGAGTTCGGTTCGGTTCACCGAACAGCTGTATGTTCGAGTAACTGTTCGTCGAACAGGTCGAACACCGTTAAAACCAATGGCAGGCAAACAAAAACACATAGAAACACATAGAAAACACTTCAAAGGTGTCCAAAAGCTGACAATAAATATATATATTTTTTTTATAGTTCATACACTTCTACATAGTATAATAGCCGCTAATTCAATTGCCGGCTTTTGTGAAATTACAGACCCGACATGAAATGACACATGGTTTACATACAGTTAACCATGTCATTTCATGTAGTTTGATATCTGGTTTTCACTAACAATTACATGAGTGTATGTGTTGAAAAATTTCACACCTGTAGGGGTTAATTAAAGGTGTAAATTCGTAGAAAAAAAATGTGTGGGCTCCCGCCCTATTTTCTCAACCAGACAGACAAAGTCAGCGAGTGGGGGCAGATAATAAGAGCCTAGGGAGGGTGCATTTATTTTGTGCCCCCCCTGGCTACTAACATCTGCCCCCAGCCACCCCAGAAAAGGCAAATCTATAATTAGATTCGCCCTTTCTGGCACTTTGCCGATCTATTCCCATTGCCCTGTAGCTGTGGTGAATGGGTTAATAATGGGTTAAAGCCACCTTGCTATTGAAAGGTGACTTTAAACCAGGTTAATAATTGAGAGTTGTCAATTAGACAACTAGCAATTATTAATCCTATTGAAGTAAATAAAAAAAAAACACACACATTAAGAATAAATAATTTTAATGAAATAAAAACACATTTTTTTGACCATTTTTTATTTTTCTGCTAATCCTCGATTCCCTTGTTCTCCTGAAATAAAAATAAAATAATAAAGCAACATTATTCTTACCTATCCGACGCACAGTCAGGTCCCACGCTGTAATCCATCAGAAAGGGTTAACTAGCTTTCAGCCAAGCAGCACAGCTAATGCTGCCTGCTGAGCTGAAAGCTCCTGAATGAATGACTTTCTCTCCTGGCGACAGGTGAGAAAGTGATTACTGTGTGAAGCTTAATTGATAGCTTCCCACAGAAATCAGTTCACTTCAGGTCAGCCGGGGACACCACACAGCATCAATGACGTCAGAGGGAATCCCGGCTGACATGAAGTGAACTGATTAGCAAAAATAGGGGATCCCCTCGAAAAAAAAATGGCGTGGGGTCCCCATATTTTTGTTAACCAGCCAGATGAAGCAGACTACTGAGGCATGGTATTTAAGGCTGTTAAGGATCCAATATCCATGAACCTTGCAAGCCTGATAATACCAGGCTACAGCAGTCTGCTTATCTTGGTTGGTTAACAAAAATAGGGGATCCCCTCGAAAAAAAAATGGCGTGGGGTCCCCCTATTTTTGTTAACCAGCCAAGTAAAAAGCAGACTGCTGCAGCCTGGTATTAAAAGACTGTCAAGGCCCATGGATTTTGGCCCTCAACAGCCTAAAAATACCAGCCTGCAGCAGCCCCACAATTGGCGCATCCAAAGATGCGCCAATTGTGGCACTTTACCCAGCTCTTCCCACTTGCCCTGTAGTGGTGGCAAGTGGGGTAATAAGGGGTTAATGTCACCTTTGATTGAACGGTGACAATAAACACGGTTAATAATGGATAGGCGTCAATAAGACACCGATCCATTATTAATCATAAAGTTTGTAAATGTTTAAAAAAATACACAGCCAGAATAAAGTCTTTTAATGAAATAATACACAACATAGTTTTCATTATTTTTTATTCCACGCTCATCCTGCGACGCCATTGATCTCCTGTAAAAAAACAAAAATAACAAACCAACACAAATACTCCCTGTCCGACGTAGTCCAAGATCACGAGGGTCCCACGACGAGTCCAGCTCTGCTACATCTGGATGCCAGGCTGAGCCTGGCATCCAGATGTAGCAGAGCTGCTTACCGGTGGAGATTCCCCGGCGGTGACGTCATCTGTGTTTCTCAAGGCCAGCTGTCGCGAGAGTACAGCTGGCCGAGATGTACTGGGTAATCTCGGCCAGCTGTACTCTCGCGACAGCTGGCCGTGAGAAACACAGATGACGTCACCGCCGGGGAATCTCCACCGATAAGTAAGCAGCTCTGCTGCGTCGGGATGTCAGGCTCAGCCTGTCATCCAGATGTAGCAGAGCTGGACTCGTCGTGGGACACTCGTGATTTTGGACTACGTCTGACAGGGAGTATTTGTGTTGATTTGTTATTTTTGTTTTTTTACAGGAGATCGATGGCGTCGCAGGATGAGCGTGGAATAAAAAATAATGAAAACTGTGTTGTGTATTATTTCATTAAAATACTTTTTTCTGGCTGTGTCTTTTTTAAACATTTGCAAACTTTATGATTAATAATGGATCGGTGTCTTATTGACGCCTCTCCATTATTAACCGGGCTTATTGTCACCGTTCAATCAAAGGTAACATTAACCCCTTATTACCCCGCTTGCCACCACTACAGGGCAAGTGGGAAGAGCCGGGTAAAGTGCCACAATTGGCGCATCTTTGGATGCGCCAATTGTGGGGCTGCTGCAGGCTGGTATTTTTAGGCTGCTGAGGGCCAAAATCCATGGGCCTTGACAGTCTTTTAATACCAGGCTGCAGCAGTCTGCTTTTTACTTGGCTGGTTAACAAAAATAGGGGGACCCCACGCCATTTTTTTTTCGAGGGGATCCCCTATTTTTGTTAACCAACCAAGATAAGCAGACTGCTGTAGCTTGGTATTATCAGGCTTGCAAGGTTCATGGATATTGGATCCTTACCAGCCTTAAATACCATGCCTCAGTAGTCTGCTTCATCTGGCTGGTTAACAAAAATATGGGGACCCCACGCCATTTTTTTTTCGAGGGGATCCCCTATTTTTGCTAATCAGTTCACTTCAGGTCAGCCGGGATTCCCTCTGACGTCATTGATGCTGTGCGGTGTCCCCGGCTGACCTGAACTGATTTCTGTGGGAAGCTATCAATTAAGCTTCACACAGTAATCACTTTCTCTCCTGTCGCCGGGAGAGAAAGTCATTCATTCAGGAGCTTTCAGCTCAGCAGGCAGCATTAGCTGTGCTGCTTGGCTGAAAGCTAGTTAACCCTTTCTGATGGATTACAGCGTGGGACCTGACTGTGCGTAGGATAGGTAAGAATAATGTTGCTTTATTATTTTATTTTTATTTCAGGAGAACAAGAAATCGAGGATTAGCAGTAAAATAAAAGATGGTCAAAAAAATGTGTTTTTATTTCATTAAAATTAGTTATTCTTAATGTGTGTTTTTTTTTAATTTACTTCAATAGGATTAATAATTGCTAGTTGTCTAATTGACAACTCTCAATTATTAACCTGGCTTAAAGTCACCTTTCAATAGCTAGGTGGCTTTAACCCATTATTAACCCATTCGCCACCGCTACAGGGCAATGGGAATAGACCGGCAAAGTGCCAGAAAGGGCGAATCTAATTATAGATTTGCCTTTTCTGGGGTGGCTGGGGGCAGATGTTAGTAGCCAGGGGGGGGGGGGGCACTAAGTAAATGCACCCTCCCTAGGCTATTATTATCTGCCCCCACTCGCAGGCTTTGTCTGTCTGGTTAAGAAAATAGCGCGGGAGCCCACACATTTTTTTTCCACGAATTTACACCTCATATATATATATAATATATTATATATATATATATATATATATATACATGTCATTGTGACACATATATATATATACATATAGGTCATACACTTCTACATAGTATAATAGCCGCTAATTCAATTGCCGGCTTTTGTGAAATTACAGACCCGACATGAAATGACACATGGTTTACATACAGTTAACCATGTCATTTCATGAAGTTTGATATATGGTTTTCACTAACAATTACATGAGTGTATGTGTGCAAAATTTCACACATGTAAGGGTTAATTAAAGGTGTAAATTCGTTGAATTTTTTTTCAACAAATTTACACCTTTAATTAACCCCTACATGTGTGAAATTTTGCACACATACACTCATGTAATTGTTAGTGAAAACCATATATCAAACTACATGAAATGACATGGTTAACTGTATGTAAACCATGTGTCATTTCATGTCAGGTGGTTCTGTAATTTCACAAAAGCCGGCAATTGAATTAGCGGCTATTACACTACGTAGAAGTGTATGAACTATAAATATAAATACATATATGTCACAATGACATGTATATATATATATATGTATTCTATGTGTGTATATGTAGTGTTTTGTGAGCTGTCAGTGTGATTTTACAGTAGCCAGGGATGAATTGCCGGCTTTTCAAAGGACACCGATGCGTATGGCCTGTGCACACGTTGCGGATTTGCCTGGGGATTTTTCCTCGCCGAATCCGCACCTCTTGGCAGAAAATGAATGTCCTTTTTTGACGCGGTTTTGACGCGGTTTTGATGCGGTTTTTCATGCTTTTTTTCTCATGCGTTTTTGTATGCGTTTTTGACAGCTAAATAAAGATATGTTTTTTAACAAAAAAAGAATTTGTGATGTCATTTCTTGTCCAGCCTCCTCTTTTACATTTGTCCAACCCACACTACATTACACACACACAGATAGAGATAGAAAGATAGATAATAGATAGACAGAAAGATATATAGGTAGATAGATGATAGATAAAATGGTACATAAATAAAGACACACGCGCACACACACACAAAATCTTAACACAATATAGTTAATAAACAAAAAAATAGGAAAAAAAATGGCGTGGGCTCCCGCGCAATTTTCTGCACCAGAGGGGGAAAGCCGACAGCCAGGGCCAATATTTCTAGCCTGGGAAGGGGTTAATACCCATGGATCTTCCCAGGCTATGAATATCAGCCCGCAGCTAACCTTCACTGGCTATTAAAATAGGGGGACCCCCAAAAAAAATGACGTGGGGTCCCCCTATAATTTATAGCCAGAAAGGCTAGGCTTACAGCTGCGGGCTGATATTCATAGCCTAGGAAGGGGCCATGGATATTGGCGCCCCCCCTGGCTAAAAATACCAGCACCCAGCCGCCCCAGAATTGGCGCATCTGTATGATGCGCCAATTCCGGCACTTAGCCCCTCTCTTCCCACTTCCCTGTAGCGGTAGGATATGGGGTAGTAAGGGGTTAATATCACCTTGCTATTGTAAGGTGATATTAAGCCCGGTTAATAATAGAGAGGCGTCAATAAGACGCCTATCCATTATTAATCTTATATTAATAAAGGGTTAAAAAAAAATACACACACAAGAATAAATTATTTTAATGAAATAAAACACAAGACTGTTTTCGTTACTCTTTATTATACGCTCAGATCCAAGCGACGCCCTCGATCTCCTGTAAAAAAACGTTAAAAAATAAAACAACCGTATACTCCCTGTCCGACGCAGTCCAATTAATAACAAATGTCCCACGACGGTCTCCCCTATAGAACAGTGACATCAGGTGATGCCACTGTTCTATAGGGCCTCCCAGTGATGCATTGTCAGGAGACAATGGCTCCTGCAGTGCATCACTGAGGTTACCTGAGTTCATTCTCTCACTTTATGGCAATGCTGCGTGGGAATTTTCTCACCCAACATTGCCGTGAGAGAATGAACGGAAGTGACATCATTCTCTCCCGGCGGCAGAGCGGTACACAGATGGATGGTGTCGGGGAATAGGTGAGTATGTGCTCAATGTTACTTGTTGTAAGTCATTGTATGTTCTGTATGTCATGTGTATGTTCTGTATATCATTGTATGTTATATGTTGTATGTCATGTATGTTTTTTTTTTTTGTTTTACATTCAGCACAGGACTACTACTGTCCCATCATTGGCTAATGTGTCAGTCACTGTAGCAGGCATAGCCGGATGGGACTTGTAGTCCCATCCGACGATGCCTGCATACGCGGAGACACACACACAGCCCCGCACACCGCAGCACATACACAGATCACGCACACAGCCCCGCACACCGCCGCACATACACCGATCCCGCACACCGCCGCACATACACCGATCCCGCACATACACCAATCACGCAGACACCGGCACACAATCTCACATGACAACGCTGCAGCGATCCCGCTGGCGATGCGACCAGATAAGGATCGTTGCTGCGTCGCTATGTGATTGCTGCTGAGCTGCCAAACAGGCAGATCTCAGCAGCGATCAGGACAGGGAGTACGCCGGTAACAAGCGACACACATCGCTTAGTTACCGGCTGTGTACGTTGGATACCAGCCCGCTGATGCAGGGAGCTGGTAACCAAGGTACACGTCGGGTTTCCAGGCGCTGCGCGGTGCCTGGAAACCCGCTGTGTATCTTGGTTATCAGCTCCCCTGCAGCAGCGAGCTGGTATCCAACGTACACATCGGGTTTCCAAGCACAGACCTGTGCCTGGAAACCCGACGTGTAACTTGGTTACCAGCTGATCGCTGGTCTCCTGCCTGCCACACGCAGCGATGCGTGCTGGCAGTGGCCAGTGGGAGACCAGCGATCAAAAATGATTTTATGAAAAAATCCAGTGACGATTTAGGTGCACGAACAGTTATCGAACATAACCTCGAACAGCCGGATTTTTCCAAATCGTTCGGGTTCGTCGAACGGCTTGAACACCGCCCAAAATAGCTCGAATTTGAGATTGGCGAACAGTTCTAGTCGAACACCGCACATCTCTAATCACAGGTGCAATGTGTGGATTCTTATGGGGAGTGTTTCACCAAGTTTAGGCTGCCTTGTTTATCTGCAGGAAGCATAAAGTAGTGGCAGAGACCCTGATTCCATTGCTGGGTCACTTACATTATTTCTTGCAGTAAAATCGTGAAGGAGCCCCCGATATTGATGAGTTGCTGGCTCTCCCATCCATCCGCACATATTAGGAGAAAGCTGTCTATCGGCATCAGGAGAGTGGGGCTAACTTGTTGCTCACTAGTAAGGAGGACTGTCTAATATACAGTAATTTCATGAAAAGTACTACAAGAAAAATGTGAGGGACCCAGAAATTGTATCATTATGTTACTCACTACTTTACATTGCCCCCCAATAGTGCAGTGAGATGACAGGTTCGTAGTGATGAGCGAGCGTGCTCAGATAAGGTGTTATCCGAGAATGCTTGAGTGCTAATAAAATATCTTCGGCGTGCTCTAACACTTTTTTCCAGTCTCCGTGGCTGAATGTCTCGCGACAGTTGCAACACTTGCAGGGATTGCCTAACAAACAGACAATCCCTGCATGTGTTGTGTCTGTCGAACAGTCACGAGACATTCAGCCGCAGCGGTCTGAACATAGTATTAGAGCACGCCGAAGATACTCTATTAGCACTCAAGCATTCTCGGATAACACCGTATCTGAGCACGCTCGCTCATCACTACCTGAGGTTCCCTTTCTGTATCAATGGCCCCTTTGCCTGCCGAGCCCCTAGGCAGCTGCACAGGTTCTAGATACAGTATGCTCTTCCCTGTAAGGACACACTAATTATTACCGTTCATTGCTTCTTTCTTTTCTAGCACACTGTGGCAGAACAGATGACCACTCTCAATGTTTCCATGATTACCTCTACTGCCGCTACAAATTCCAGTTCATCACCACCTAAATCATCCTCCAGTCTTGGCATTGCAATTCTTTCACTTGCCTTCATCCTTGGATTCCCAGGAAATGCCTTTGTCATTTGGACAATATTGACAAGAATGAAGAAACGCACAGTGACTTGCATCCTTATTTTACATCTGGCCATGGCAGACATCATTGTTCTTCTCACAGCGCCATTTTTCCTCCATCTACTTTCCTCTGGAAGCTGGAATTTTGGAACTTAATGTGTAAATTGTGTCATTACATTGGCTGTTTAAGTATGTATGCCAGTATATTCCTAATTACCTTCATGAGCATGGACCGTTTTTTAGCTGTTGCAAAACCCTACATGTCTCAGAAAATCAGGACAAAGCTGGCTGCCAGGATTATAGTTCTTGTAGTATGGGTAGTAGCATCGTTGCTGGCAATTCCCATGGCAATTAATCGCACAGTAAGTAGAGGTGATGTAATAAAATGTAATACCGTTCAAAAAGTAGACGGGAGTTCCCAGCACACCATCTTCCAGTACACTTTTGAAACTATAATGGGATTTGTTATACCGTTCACCATCATAGTGTTTTGCTATGTCTTCATTGGGCTAAGGTTGAGGACTGTAAAGTTTCAGACCAAACATAAGACAAGCCGACTGGTCATCATGATCATAGTAACTTTTGCTCTCTTCTGGATCCCATACCATGTGGTGAATATAGTTCAGGTTGTAGGAGAACTATCCTCTTCAAGAAAACTCAAAGAGGCCACCAACTTCCTCAGGCCTAATGCTACAGCCCTTGTATTCCTCAGTAGCAGCATTAATCCTATTCTATATGCTTTCGCTGGTGGCAACTTCATTAGGACTGCTGGGGTGGGATTCATGGCCAAACTATTTGAAGCAACTGGTTCTGAGGCAGGAAGTTTACGAAAGGTTTCACAAGTTTTCCAGCAGAGAAGCCGAAACCATTCATTGGAGCAGGGGAAATTAAACAAACCAATAGAGGAGTGAACCTTAAATAAGACATGATGTAAAAATACAAAGAGCTAAAAATGTAGGTGAGCCACCTCCTCATGACATGAGCAAATTGTGGGTCTATAGGTCTCCAGGTGAGAGGGTCAGGAGCCCTTATATGAACAATAGCAGAGATGCATTGTAAGAAAAGCTCCCATTCTGCCAAACTTGATCCATCTATGTACACAGAGAAAGCCTGGCTGTCCACAAAATTAAATGGCATCATCAGTTCTTTGCTAGGGCTGCTGGGAGTTAGACCTGCAGCCAGGGTCGGCTCCAGGTTTTCATGGGCCCCCGGCGAAAGAGTCTCAGTGGGCCCCTTTAACACATAACACAATTCATGATGCACAGATACGGCAGAGAAATATAGGTATAGTACAATGCCAAACATTTCACTTACTTCATACATTACATGAATGATATCTATTGTAAATTCTACAATAGATCAGAAATTGGACAGTATAGTCCTCCATACAGTATTATGGGCACCACATAGTGCTCCATACAGAATAATGAGCTCCATATATAGCTCCATACAGTATTATTGGCACCCCATAGTGCTCCATGCAGAATAATGAGCCTCATATATTGCTCCATACAGTATAATGAGCTTCATATATTGCTTCAAACAGTATTATGGTTACCACATAGATCTCCATACAGAATAATGAGTCCCATGTAATGCTCCATATATAATGGGCCCCATATAATACTCCATATATGATAGGCCCCAAATGGTGCTCCATATATAATGGGCCCCATGTGATGTTCCATATATAATGGGCCCCATATGATGTTCCATATATAATGGGCCCCATATGATGCTCCAGTATATGCTGGGCCCCATATATGATGCTTCAATGCATGATGGGTCCCATATAATGCTTCATATATAATGGACCCATATATGATGCTCCAGTGTATGATAGGCCCCATGTAATGCTCCATATATGATGCTCCAGTGTATGATGGGCCCCATATAATGCTCCATATATAATAGACCCCATATATGATACTCCAGTGTATGATGGGCCCCATATGATGGTCTCTATATATTGCACCAAACATAAAAAAAATAAAAAATGAAATACTCACCTCTCCTCACTGGCCGCTGCTCTGCTCGAGGCACTAGCCCCGGTACTGGCACAGGCACCAAGCCCCTATAGCATGCCGGTGTCCCTGACTGTGAGTGGGCCCCCCTGCCTGCTCAGGGCCCCGGCACTTGCTCGGGTGCGCAGGGTGCCGACGCCGGCCCTGCCTGCAGCAATCAGATGATCACTACAGTTAAAGTAATATAAGTTCTAATCCATGTGTCTTCACATGTGTAAGCTACACTGCCTCTCTCATCTGCTATTTACATCACTTTAAGGAACTCAATATAAAATGCTACCTATCTTGGACACTACACATCACATTTCATTGTATCACTCTGCATTTTTCTGCCATGGCTTCTCACATTTATTATTTAGGCTCACCAGCTGCATATTTGCACATACTATTGATAGCACTTCAGGTTTTCCTTATCTCTTAACCACCACTACCACATATAGAACAAATAAAGATGATTATTATATCACCAATTTCTATAGAAATGTAGACATTTCTCGCGAATAACATTTAATGTTTAGCCTATTAATTGTCATAATTATTATTAGGTTATAAGGAGATCACCATAATATTTTTCTTGCTATGATGAGGTTCGTTGTAACCGTTAACTCTTAGTTATGGTCTAAAAAGCAATGGATTCATATAGTTAGCTGCAAAGTATTACTGATGACATGTAGGTGTGGATCTACATGTAGCACAATCCTAAACAATTTTAAGGGTCTTCATCTTTAAAAGGGTATTCTCATAGTATGAAATTGGTACAGTTAGTGAGAGCTTTTATCCTACATATTGTTCAGCTTGTTGACAAGGAGATTGGCCACCAGAACCTGAAAGAGTGTGCGCAGTAGCTACATTCCATAGCAAGAAGTGACAGACCATTAATCTGTAGAAGTAGCAGTAGGACAAGGCTACTGAATGAGAACTGTTACTTAAAGAAGAGCACCTGCCCCCAACGACAAGAAAGTAAGGAGACTTGAAAGCTGTGTGCTGCTCATCACAAAACTAACCCTTTAATTCTATTTTGTCAACTGGCAATATTTTCATGATTTTTTATTTGTTTTTTGTCTAAGTCTTAAATGAGTTACCAGTAATGAATATGTCAAGAAAAATATAATACTAGCTGAAGAGCCCGGCGTTGCCCTGGCATAGTAACTAACTGCTGTCCCGCTCTCTCCCTCTCCCTCCGCAGCCTCGGTCTCCACTCGGCATCCAGCTCTCGCCCTTTGAAGCGCAGCTCTACACCCGCAGTCCCACATTCTCCCTCAGCAGCCCCACTCTCTATCCACTGTCCCGCGCTCTCCCTCCGCAGCCCCGCTCTCCACTGGCCGTCCCACTTTGTCCCTCCGTTGCTCCGTTCTCTACTCGCCGTCCCGCTCTCCACTCACCATCCCGCTGTCTCCCTCCACAGCCGCTCTCTCCACACGCCATCCCACTCTATCCCTCCAAAGCCCCGCTCTCATCCATGTCCTGTTCTCTGCCTTGCAGCTCTGCTCTCCACCCGTGTCCCGCACTTTCCCTCTGCAACCTTGCTCTCCAGATGCCATTGGGTGGGGCTATGTGGACTGGGCGTGGCTTGATACACACACATACATACACTCAGCCTTATATATAAAATTGTATTGTTAAGTCAGATGAAATGTGAAAACTATGCAAATAACGATTATGATAAGCAATCTTGTGTATGAAATATCTAATTTTGATGAAGACGCACCTAATGAGTTCAAGCAGCCTCATAACAACTTATCTGAACGTCTTTGAAAAAGCAGCTATTACTATGGTGGGCCATGGGCTACATGAATAAAACTTGCGGCAATATTGCAGCAGTGTTTGTTTCACATTCTTTGAAAAGCCAGCTGGGGACCATGAATCTCAGATGACTAGACCTTAGCAGGTCCTAGGCAGGTTCTACTCGCCACAGTCCCTTTTACTGTCAGGTCTAGCAATGTAGCTACCAAGGGGCAGATTTGGAAGTTGTCTTGGGCCCTGAGGTTAGCTTCCAGGAGCTCCGCTCCTCACACTGGCTCCTAGTCAGTCCTGACTTCCAGGGAAGCTGCCTTATTTGGCCCACTGACCCATACTATGCCTTGCTCGACAAGCTCAAACCCGTCAGTTATAGACCCTCAGAAGGACGGTGTCTTCCCCCAACTCAAATAGCAGTTATGGACTCTTCAGGCACATGACCTCCTCCATGTGCTTCCAGGAAAAACCTGTCCTCTTCAAGGACCTTTCCAACACAGAGACCATGTGACCAAACCACAATCTCATTATATCTCATTAAACACACCCATTGTTGGGAGGTAGGTGTTTAGTCCAGCCCTCAGACACTAAACAAGGCTCGTGGAACTACAGGTCCCATAGAAACATTCCAGGCTTACGCGCAGAGGACCTCTGCCTCTGTGACACATACTGGCCATTCACAATAACGCAGGTCACTGTCTCACAGAGTATATGATGTTTTTTATTTTAATTAAAATGTGTGGTGTAACTGTGGGGCATCATAAATTATGTAGGCCCCTCATAGAATGTAGGGACTACTGTGAGGGCCCTCATACAGTATGAAGGCTGCTTTGGTGGGGCCCTCTTACAGAGTGAAGGCCCCTGTGGGGAGACCTTACACAGTGTGGGAGCTACTGTGCGGGCCCTCATACAGTGTGGAAGCTACTGTGGGAGGTCCTCATTCAGTGAGGGGGGACACTGTGGGGGGACCTCATAAAGTGTGGGGGGCTACTGTGAGAGCCCTCATATGGGGGATACTATGGGGGCTGCTGTGGGGGGACCTCATGCAGTGTGAGGGTACTGTTGGTGGCCCCTCATACATACTGTGGAGGGCAACAAACTGTGTGAGACCTCCATAAAGTGTAGGGTGGCCATTATACAGCAAGGGGGCCAATTATAAAGTTTGGGGCCTACTGTGGGGACCATCATATAGTATGGGGACTACTGTGGAGGCCATTATACATTGTAAGGCCTAATACAGATGTCATTATCCAGTTTGAGGCCTGCTGTGGGGGGCATTGTACAGTTTGAGGGCTACTGTGGAAGCCATTTTGCAGTGTGGGGAAATTATACAGTGTGGGGGCTACTATGGGAGCCATTACACAGTGTAGGGGCTACTGTGGGGACTATTAAACAGTGTGTGGCCTACTGTGGGGGCTATTATACACTGTGGATACCATTATACAGTGCGAGTGCCATCATACAGTGTGAGGACTACTGTGGCATTCATTATACTGTGTATAGTGGGAGAAGAGGGAATGTTATACTGTATATAGAGGAACTGTGGGCCAAACATACTGTGTTTAGCAGAGCTGTAGGGACATCATAAAGTGTATGCAGGAGCTGTGAGTCCATCATACGGTGTGTTGGGGAGCTGTGGGTCTATTATACTGTGTTTAGAGGTAGCTGTGGTCAAATCATACTGTGTATCGGGGACCTGTGGGCGCATCATACTGTATATAAGAGAGCTGTGGGCACACCACACTGTATATAGAGGAGCTGTGGGGGCATTATATTGTGTAAAGAGAGCTGTTGTTCCCTTGTATTGAGTTTAGGGGACCTGTGGAAACATGATACTATGGGAGTTGTGGACCCAGCGTACTGTGTATAAGGTAGCTGTGTGTCCAACATACTGTGTATAAGGGAACTGTGTGAGCATGTGTAAAGGGTTGGCTGAGGGTGAACTTACTTGAGGCAGCTGCATCCTTCACTCCGGTTACCTCTATTTTCCTACAGAGTATACAGAATAATTAGAATCAGAGTCCAATATCACGTCAAACAGTTCTGCTTTATTTTCCTCTGGACACAGCACATCCAAGACACCATTAGCATGTCTTATATGGTACCAGCAGTACATTTTTCACAACTCCGCTTCTTCTCTTCTACTACACCAGAATGGACCACAAAGTATTGACGGGACGAGGAGCCCGGTGAAAACGGCAATTCCATCTGTTTCCCTGGAGACACTTCAATCCAGTATAGAAATACACATCTACTAGGTCGTCCACCCTTTTCTAGTCATCCTGCCCAGATACCATGGTGAATCCTTCACCGGCTACTCTCAGGTTGCTTTTACCTTCCACTCCACTTGTCTCTGCTTCAGGGCCCAGGAACGTGGATGTCCTTACTCTAGCAAGGTCCACCCCCGACTGACTTCCGCTACGAGGAAATCTTCCTGACAGACCTCTGCTACAAGGAGATCTTTCCCTGACAAAAATTCCCTAACCATTTGTCCCTACTGAACTGGATGTGCTCAATGCCCCCATCTAGAGTCCTACCCAAGTACTGCACTGACTTATTTTATAACTGCCTAACTGGATCTCTAACATGCCCCCAATTAGTGATCCCTCGCAAAACTATATTTACCATATATACAGTACAGACCAAAAGTTTGGACACACCTTCTCATTTAAAGATTTTTCTGTATTTTCATGACTATGAAAATTGTACATTCACACTGAAGACATCAAAACAATGAATTAACACATGTGGAATTATATACTTAACAAAAAAAGTGTGAAACAACTGAAAATATGTCTTATATTCTAGGTTCTTCAAAGTAGCCACCTTTTGCTTTGATGACTGCTTTGCACACTCTTGGCATTCTCTTGATGAGCTTCAAGAGGTAGTTACCGGAAAAGAAGGTGTGTCCAAACTTTTTGTCTGTACTGTATATTCTACACTACTAGTGCCCCCTCTAATGTCCCAAAGAATGTACTGTCTATCTATACCCCCACTAATCAGACATAACACTAGAAGATAACATCATACAGTATATAAAAGGCATACATTTACACACATATAAAGAATAAAACATTTTAAGGGTTAATACCCTTGACCTCCTTACATTTGCGAATGCAGCGTTCACTACTGAGTGCTCAGGAGCATGCAATGAAAGATTATGCTCTGACACCAGTGCCAGCATCAGGACGTCCTTTGTGGGCAGAGATAGTAAGCAATTTGTACTGCTCCTGAAGGATGATATGAATATTCAAATGGCCGTGGCAGAAAAAAGATTCCCCTCCTCCACACCTGAACAGAACCTCTAGCTACTAGTGATGAGCGAGCACTAAAATGCTTGGGTGCCAGTTGCTTGGGTCAAGCAAATTGGAGTGCTCGGGTACTCGACCCGAGCAATCAGGGCCGCCATCAAGGCATTACTGCCCTTACTGCTGTATGGGGCCCGGTGAACAGCAGTACAGAAGGGGGCCTGCAGGTCAGGGGCCCCGCTTCTGTGCTTCTAGTCATCGGGCCCCAAGTGCTGTGCGTCATCAGGCCCCAAGTACTGTGCGTCATCGGGCCCCAAGTGCTGTGCGCTGCGGTGCACACATCAGCAGGGCTGCCACAGCGGCCAACATCAGAGAACTTCACAGAGCTGAAGGACCTGTGGTGACGTCATCATTATCACAGGCCTTCACCATTTATCAGCTCCGCCCCCTGATCACATGACGATAAAATCACCACAGGTCCTTCAGCTCACACAGCAGCAGCTGCATCTTCGCTGCAGGAGCACGGCCAGGTAAGAAGAAAGTTTTTTTCTTTTATTTTATTAATGAAAGTGGCAATATGTTTCCCTGGCTGGATGGAGACCAGGGGCAGATTGGAGACAAGGGGGCAGGATGGAGACAAGGGGCATATTGGAGATACAGGGGCAGGATGAAGGCATGGGGCAGAATGGAGACAAGGGGCAGAATGGAAACACGGGGCAGAATGGAGTCACGGGGCAGAATGGAGACAAAGGGCAGTATGGAGACACGGGGCAGAATGGAAACACCAGGAAGAATGGAGACACGGGGCAGATTGGAGACACGGGGCAGGATGGAAACAAGGGGCAGAATGGAGATACACAGGGGCAGAATGGAGACACGGGGCAGAATGGAGACACGGGGCAGAATGGAGACACGGGGCAGATTGGAGACACGGGGTCAGGATGGAGACAAGGGGCAGATTGGAGACACAGGGGCAGGATGGAGACAAGGGACAGATTGGAGACACACAGTGGCAGAATGGAGACATGGCAGCAGGATGGAGACAAGGGGCGGATTGGAGACACGGGGCAGGATAAAGACAAAGGGGCAGGATGGAGACATGGGGCAGATTGGAGACACGGGGCAGATTGGAGACACAGGGCAGGATAGAGACAAGGGCAGATTGGAGACACACAGGGGCAGAATGGAGACATACAGGGGCAGAATGGAGACACCGGGAAGAATAGAGACACACAGGGGCAGAATGGGAGACAAGGGGCAGATTGGAGACACATGGGCAGATTGGAGACACACAGGGGCAGAATGGAGACATGGAGGCAGAATGGAGACACACAGGGGCAGAATGGAGACATGGCAGAATGGAGACACACGGGCAGAATGGAGACACGGGGCAAAATGGGAGACAAGGAGAAAAATGGGAGACAAGGGGCAGAATGGAGACATGGGGCAGAATGGAGACACGGGACAGAATGGTGACACGGTGCAGGATTGAAGACAAGGGGCAAAATGGGAGACAAGGGGAAAAATGGGAGACAAGGGGCAGAAAGGAGACATGGAGCAGAATGGAGACACGGGCAGAATGGAGACATGGGGCAGGATTGAAGACAAGGGGCAGAATGGGAGACAAGGGGCAGGATGGAGACACAGGGTCAGGATGGGAGACACTGGGGCAGGATGGGAGACACAGGGGCAGGCTCATGGTGCAGGATAAGATGGGGCAAGATGGATACAATGGAGACAGATGGGGCAAAATCATGGGACAGGATGGGGAGATCATAAGGGGCAGGATGGAACATCACATGGGGGCAGAATGGATAATCATGAGGGGAGATGGGAGAACATATGGCTGGAGTCAGGAATTAAACACACGGGGGCCAGGATGAGGGATATTATTACCATAGGGCTAATAAAGGGATATTATTACTGCAGTGATGTATTTATTTTATTTTTTGAGGATACTGTTTTAAATGGGAGGGCGGTTCTGTTACAGTGCAGAGCGACACTATGTCGCCTTTTTTTCTTCATCTGGTGTAGTTTAGAATTTGGGGAAAAAAATAAGTAATGTGTTCAGCAAGCGGTGCTCTAGATAACGGTATTATTTCCTGCAGAGATGAGCCCTGGCTGGAAGACATGATGGCGGTCTGTGCTGGATGAAAGATGAAAAGCGAAGATGAAGGACTTCACCTAGAGATGTCACTGGTGAGTCAGCGCATTATCTGTATACGGACATTATACACTGTATACTATATACAGCGGTCCTGTGTACAATGTCACCAGTGATCACTGTATTAAAATGTACACTGACACTATATACAGAGCTCCTGTGTATAATGTCACTGGTGATCACTGTATCACCTGTGCACAGACACTGCATACTAATTACAGATCTCCTGTGTATAATGGCACTTATGGTGATAGTATTGTGTTTTTTATTAATGATCAGTATTGTAGTATTCAGACTCTATGTGGTGGTAATATGTGGTCTGGTCATGGTATGGTGGTATTTTCAATCCTCCATCAATGCATCCAATAGTTAAAATATCAATCCTCCATCAATGCGTCCAATAGTTTCTGGTATCGGCTCTTCAAATGAACATCATGGTCAGTGGCTTGATACAATTACAACCTCTAGTACAGAGAGTACCAGGCTATTTGAAAGACTCAAGGGATGTCCTTTCTATGTTTAGAAATGTTAATTGGAATCCCAGCTGGACTTGGCTAAAGTGATGTTATTTCATTATACACCAGTATTCCACACAAAATAGCCATCACAGCAGTACAATTTCATCTCAATAATTTCAGCCCTTACTCAGATCAATTGAAAAATTACATTATCAGTGTCTTATCATTTTTGTTGACCCAGAATTATTTTTTATTTAATAAAAAAAAATTTCTCCAAAACAATGAAGTTTCTATGGGGGCTAAATTTTCTCCATCTGTGTCAAATTTGGCGATGGCTTGGTGGGAAGATATATATCTTTAAGGCCGGGATCACACATGCGAGTAAATCGGCCGACACTCGCATGTGAAATCCCAGCTCTGGCGCCGGCACTCAGGAGTGGAGGGAGCGGCTGCATATAAATACATGCAGCCGCTCGCTCCACTCCCGAGTGCCGGCGCCAGAGCTGGGATTTCACATGCGAGTGTCGGCCGATTTACTCGCATGTGTGATCCCGGCCTAATACAGATAATCCATTTTTTGTTTCCATACAATGGTATTCTAGATATATAGATGACTTATTGCTTATCTGGAATGATGATATTACAAAAAATATCTATTTTTTTATTATATCAATAGCAATCCTTTTAATTTAAAATTCACACTTTTTTTGATACAAAATCAATAAATTTTTTAGATCTTTCCTTATCAGGAACTCCTCACCAAGTCATCATTAGTCGCACATACCGCAAACCAACTGCGAGCAACACTACAGTATATTGCATGCTCAGAGCTTCCACCCTTTCCATACAATCAAATCAATCCCTCTGGGAGAAACCTTAACCCCTTCATGACCCTGCCTATTTTGACCTTAAAGACCTTGCCATTTTTTGCAATTCTGACCAGCGTCCCTTTATGAGGTAATAACTCAGGAACGCTTCAACGGATCCTAGCGATTCTGAGATTGTTTTTTCATGACATATTGGGCTTCATGTTAGTGGTAAATTTAGGTCGATAATTATTGCGTCTATTTTGAAAAAAAATGGAACTTTGGCTAAAATTTTGAAAATTTGCAATTTTCAAATTTTGAATTTTTATTCTGTTAAACCAGAGAGTTATGTGACACAAAATAGTTAATAAATAACATTTTCCAAATGTCTACTTTACATCAGCACAATTTTAGGAACATTTTTTTTTGTTAGGAAGTTATAAGGGTTAAAAGTTGACCTGCGATTTCTCATTTTTACATCAAAATTTACAAAACCATTTTTTTAGGGACCACCTCACATTTGAAGTCACTTTGAGGGGTCTATATGGCAGAAAATACCCAAAATGACACCAATATAAAAACTGCTCCCCTCAAGCTACTCAAAACTACATTCAAGAAGATTATTAACCCTTCAGGTGCTTCACAGGAACTAAAGCAACGTGGAAGGAAAAAATGGACATTTTAATTTTTCCAACAAAATTTTTCTTTTAGCATCAATTTTTTCATTTTACATGGGCAACAGGATAAAATGGATCCTAAAATTTGTTGGGAAATTTATCCTGAGTACACCGATACCTCATATGTGGTCATAAACCACTGTTTGGGCGCATGGCAGGACTCAGAAGGGAAGGAGAGCCATTTGACTTTTTGAATGGAAAATATGCTGGAATATTTAGCGGTTGCCATGTCGCATTTGGAGAGTCCCTGTGTGCCTAAACATTGGAGCCCCCCCACAAGTGACCCCATTTTGGAAACTAGACCCCCCAAAGAACTTATCTAGATGCACAGTGAGCACTTTGAAACCCCAGGTCCTTCACAAATTGATCCGTAAAAAAAAGAAAGTACTTTTTTTTCACAAAAATTTTCTTTTAGCCTCAGTTTTTTTCATTTTCACATGGGCAACAGTATAAATTGGATCCTAAAATTTGTTGGGCAATGTCTCCTGAGTACACAGATACCTCATAAGTGGTCATAAATCACTGTTTGGGCGCACGGCTGGGCCAAGAAGGGAAAGAGCGCCATTTGACTTTTGAATGGAAAATTAGCTCCAATCCTTAGCGGACACCATGACGCCTTTGGAGAGCCCCTGTGTGCCTAAACAGTGAAAAAACCCCACATGTGACACCATTTTGGAAACTAGACCCCTTATGGAACTTATCTAGATGTGTTGTGAGCACTCTGAACCCCCAAGTGCTTCACAGAAGTTTATAACGCAGAGCAGTGAAAAAAAAATTTTTTTTCCTCAAAAATGATTTTTTAGCCCGCTATTTTTTATTTTTACAAGGGTAACAGGAGAAATTGGACCACAAAATTGTTGTGCAATTTGTCATGAGTACACTGGTACCCCATATGTGGGGGGAACCACTGTTTTGGCGCATGGGAGAGCTCAGAAGGGAAGGAGCGCCATTTTGGAATGCAGACTTGATGGAATGTTCTACGGGCATCATGTTGCGTTTGCAGAGCCCCTGATGTGCCTAAACAGTAGAAACCTCCCACAAGTGACCCCATTTTGGAAACTAGACCTCCCAAGGAGCTTATTTAGATGTGTAGTGAGCACTTTGAACCCCCAAGTGCTTCACAGAAGTTTATAAACGCAGAGCAGTGAAAATAACAAAATCATTTTTGTTCATCAAAAATCATTTTTTAGCCCACTATTTTTTATTTTCCCAAGGGTAACAGGATAAATTGGACCCCAAAAGTTGTTGTCCAGTTTTTCCTGAGTACGCTGGTGCCCCATATGTGGGGGGGGAACCACTGTTTGGGCGCACGGCAGGGCTCAGAAGGGAAGGAGCGCCATTTGACTTTTTGAATGGAAAATTAGCTCCAGTCGTTAGCAGACACCATGTCGTGTTTGGAGAGCCCCTGTATGCCTAAACTTTGGAGCTCCCCCACAAATGACCCCATTTTGGAAACTTGACCCCCTAAGGAACTTATCTAGATGCACAGTGAGCACTTTGAACCCCCAGGTGCTTCACAGAAGCTTATAACGCAGAGCCGTGAAAATAAAAAATCTTTTTTTTTCTCAAAAAATGATTTTTTAGCCCACTATTTTTTATTTTCACAATGGTTACAGGAGAAATTGGACCCCAAAAGTTGTTGTCCAATTTGTCCTAAATACGCTAGTACCCCACATGTGGGGGGAACCAATGTTTGGGCACACGTCAGGGCTCGGAAGGGATGTAGTGATGCTTTGAAATGCCGACTTGATGGAATGGTCTGCAGGCGGGCAGAGCCCCTGATGTGCCTAAACAGTAGAAACCCCCCACAAGTGACCACATTTTGTAAACTAGACCCCTCAAGGAACTTATCCAGATGTGTGGTGAGCATCTTGAACCACCACGTGCTTCACAGAAGTTTATAATGCAGAGCAGTGAAAATAAAAAATCATTTTTTACTCAAAAACTGATTTTTTTAACCTGCAATTTTTTATTTTCACAAGGGTAACAGGAGAAATTGGACCACAAAAGTTGTTATACAGTTTGTCCTGAGTACACTGGTACCCCATTTGAGTGGGGGAACCA
This sequence comes from Oophaga sylvatica, assembly GCA_033576555.1. Classification (NCBI taxonomy): domain Eukaryota; kingdom Metazoa; phylum Chordata; class Amphibia; order Anura; family Dendrobatidae; genus Oophaga; species Oophaga sylvatica. The sequence continues at coordinate 722,195,257 of JARQOD010000001.1, forward strand.
CTGTTTTGGCACATTGGAGAGTTCAGAAGGGAAGGAGCGCCATTTGGAATGCAGACTTGATGGAATGTTCTGCGGGAGTCATGTTGCGTTTGCAGAGCCCCTGATGTGCCTAAACAGTAGAAACCCCCACAAGTGACCCTATTTTGGAAACTAGACCCCCCAAGGAGCTTATCTAGTTGTGTAGTGAGCACTTTGAACCCCAAAGGGCTACACAGAAGTTTATAACGCCGGGGCATGAAAATAAAAAAATCATTTTTTCCACAAACATGATCTTTTAGTCCCCAATTTTTTTATTTTCCCAAGGGTAACAGGAGAAATTAGACCTCAAAAGTTGTTGTCCAATTTGTCTTGAGTACGCTGATATCCCATATGTGGGATAAAACTACTGTATGGGCACAAGTCGGAGCTCAGAAGGGAAGTAGTGACGTTTTGAAATGCCGACTTGATAGAAAGGTCTGCGGGCGTCATGTCACGCTTGCAGAGCCCCTGATGTGCCTAAACAGTAGAAACTCCCCACAAGTGACCCCATTTTGGAAACTAGACCCCGCAAGGAACTTATCTAGATGTGTGGTGAGCACTTTGAACCCCCAAGGGCTACACAGAAGTTTATAACGCCCGGGCATGAAAATAAAAAAATCATTTTTTCAACAAACATGATCATTTAGTCCCCAATTTTTTTATTTTCCCAAGGGTAACAGGAGAAATTAGACCCCAAAAGTTGTTGTCCAATTTGTCCTGAGTACGCTGATATCCCATATGTGGGAGAAAACTACTGTATGGGCACACGTCGAGGCTCAGAAGGGAAGTAGTGACGTTTTGAAATGCCGACTTAATGGAATGGTCTGCGGGTGTCATGTTACATTTGCAGAGCCCATGATGTGCCTAAACAGTAGAAACCCCCCCAAGTGACCCCATTTTGGAAACTAGATCCCCAAGGAACTCCTCTAGATGTGTGGTAAGCACTTTGAACTCCAAGCTCTTCACAGAAGTTTATATTGCAGAGCCGTGAAAATAAAAAATCATTTTTTTTCCACAAAAATAACTTTATTAGTCCCCAATTTTTTTTCCCAAGGGTAACAGGAGAAATTAGACCCCCAAAGTTGTTGTGCAATTTTTCCCGAGTACGCTGATACCCCATATGTGGGGGTAAACCACTGTTTGGGCACACGTCGGGGCTTGGAATAAAGGGAGCACTGTTTGACTTTTTGAACGCAAAATTTGCAGGAATCAATGGTGGCGCCATGTCGCGTATGGAGACCCCCTCATGTGCGTAAATAGTGGAAACCCCTCAATTCTAACTCCAACCCTAACCCCAACACACCCCTAACCCCAACCTAACCCCTACACACCCCTAACCCTAATACAAACCTAACCATAACCTAACCCAACACCTAACCCTAATCCCAACCTAACCATAAACCTACCACAAGCCTAACCCTAATCCCAACTCTAACCCCAAACCACCCCTAACCCTAATCCAACCTAACCCAAACACAAACCTAACCTAATTCCAACCTAACCCTAATCCCAACCTACCCAATTCCAACCCTAACCCAAATTCTAACTGTAACCCTAATTCTAACCCTAACACTAATTCTAACCCTAATGCTAACCCTAACCCTAGTTCTAACCCTAACCCTAAGGCTGGGTTCATATTGCGTTTTACCAGCCCGTTCAACATGTAGCGTTGACGGGCTGGTAACGGTATAGCACAACGCAATCGCGTTATGCTATACCGCTAGCGCAGAGGAATCAGAAATGATTCCTCTGCGCTAGCGGTGACGGAGCCCAGACGCTGCAGCCCGCGTCCAAGGCTCCGTCACTGAATGACGGCACATCGCGAACGCATGCCGCTTTACGGCATGCGTTGCGATGTGCACACAAATGGGGTGAATGGCAGCGTTAACGGACTGCGTTACACCGCGTTATACCGGGTGAAACGCAGTCCATCTAACGGACTGCCATAATGCAATATGAACCTAGCCTGTTATGTTTTGGTAGCTGAGGAGAGCAGACAAAAACGGCAATACACCAGAGAGGTTGGAATCTACTGGATTGCAGTACCCTGACTAACCACCACAACTAAAGGCAGCCGTGGAGCGTTCCTACGTTGGTCCTAAACGCCTCGTCACAGCCTGAGAGGCTAACTACACCTAAAGATAGAAAGAGGAAAGCTATCTGCCCCGGAGCAGATCCCCAAAGAACATAGGAAGCCCCCAAACATGTAATGGCGGTTAGACAAGAGGAAATACAGACACAGACAGAAAATAGTATGAGCAAACGCTGGGGCCCAATCTGCCTAGACAGAAAAGGATAGGAAGGATACTTACTGCAATCCAAAAAAACCCTAAAAAAAGCCAACGCTACTAATTGCAAAAACACCTGAGATCACACGACCTCTACCACCTAAATTAGTTCTCTGGTGTAACAAAACTAAGCCGCAGCCACAGAAAAAACTGGAAAAGGCAAATGAACAAACAACAGTGGCTCCAGAGGAACCGAGAGGAGCCCAAGTCCCCCGGGGAGGGGAACCTGGCCAACCTCACAGAAATGCAGAGAAATATGCAAATGGCAAGCACAAAAACAAAAAACAGAAAATATCTTATCTGAGAGCAGGAGAAGAGGCAAGACTCAGCAAGCTTCCAAGTGAACCAGGAAACAACGTTGAGACAAGAACAATTGATCACCTCCCTTATATCCAGCCAGTCTGTGATTCCTGATTGCCAATCCTCATTGAATGGTTCAGTACTGTTTGTAACCACCAGAGGGAGCCTCTGCTCAGAATTCATCACTAAAACATTCATAACACCAGCCTAACCCTGAGGCCCCGTGCACACGATGCGGATTCACTTGCAGATTTTTCTAAAATCCGCATGTAAAATGACCTGCGTTTTACCTGCGTATTTAGCGCGGATTTACTGCGGTTTTGCTGCATTTTTTCCTGCGGTTTTACACCTATAATGGAATAGGTGTAAAATCGCTGCGGAATCCGCACAAACAATTGACATGCTGCGGATTTAAAACCGCAGCAAATCCGCGCTGAAAAATCTGCAGCATGTGCACAGCGGTTTTTTTTACCATTTATTTGCATTGTACTGTACATGGTTTCTGGATCTGCTGTGGATCCGCAGCACGAAATCCGCTGCGTATCCGCAGCGCGAAATCTGCTGCGGATCCGCAGCAAAATCCGCGCGATCCGCAACGTGTGCACAGGGCCTAATAGGAAAAAAAAAATTCTTTATTTTATTATTTGTCCCTACCTATTTCCAAGATGGCGGCGCCCATGAAGAATCCCGGGCAGCCGCCGGGACGGATCCAGGGACATCAGTGGACCGGGAGAGGTGAGTAGGGGGGTCGGAAGATGAGGGGGGGATCGGAAGGTGGGAGCAGCGGAGGCCAGGAGGAGGGGAGCATATAGTGACGGCGGTGACCGATCACCGCCATCTTTCGGTGGCGGCGGACGATCGCCGCCGTGACTCGTTGTGGGGGGGCCAGATCGCTGTCTCCAACCATGGCAGATGCTATTGCAGCATCGGCCATGGCTGGATTGTAATATTTCACCAATTTAATTGGTGAAATATTACAGATTGCTCTGATTGGCTGTTTCACTTTTAACAGCCAATCAGAGCGATCGTAGCCACGTGGGGGTTAAGCCACCCCCACTGTGGTGATGCACTAAGGGTCCTGTGCCTGCGGTCGGGTGACTTTCATACCGCGCACCGACGGCAGGAACATGATTTATAGCATGACGCCTACGTTGGCGTCATGGGTCGGGATGCCACTGGTTTTCATGATGCCAACGTAGGCGTTATGGGTCGGGAAGGGGTTAAGAGCAAAACAAAATTGCAGTGATATTTCTTCTTTCAATTCTGAGAAAAATTGCATAAAAAATCATCTCACTAATAGAAAATGTCCCAGTTGGACTATTGACCGTGCCTTTCAAATTGCAGATAGGAGAACCAGAGAAAGTCTCATTAATCCAATCTCCAATGAAACTGATTAAAACGTTGTTTCAAATACTGCAAAACAAAAACAGCCTGTTTTAGTTTTAACATATAGTTCACATTTCAAAGCCATTTCTGAAATTGTTCATCGCAATTTAAATATATTAAGAAATGATGAAATTATGGATAATATTTTAAAGAATGGTATAAAAATTGTAGCCAGGCGTGCACCCACATTGGGGAATCCCCTGTCTCCAAGTTTTTATAACTCATAATGGTAACCAAATAATTCAACCTCTGAATTGTCCTCTCTGCATGTATGCACTACATTCATTGCTAGCAAGCAGCTGAATGGTACCTCTGCTGGCTGTCTTAAATGCTGCAATATATCATAATGGTACAAGTCCATACTTCTGCTTGCTGTTTGTCATCTGTTGCTTTACCATTTTGCTACATATTTTAATGTGCCTGCTAAATCCTTGGTATAAATCATTTGCTGCACTGTATTTTATACTTACTGCTTTATATCCACAACTGGGGCCTCTCTAGATCTTATTAGGTGGAAGGTGCTAAAGCATATAGATGTAGCCAGGTCTAGGGCCTTTGATCATCTAACCACCCCCTGGTGTGCTGGCCCCAGCTGCCAAATTATCCCAAACCACTCCCACAATCCCTTTCTCCTGTCCCTGTAGTGTGGGCTATATATTTAGGAGTAGTCTAAGGGGCGCACGCAGTGTGGGCACATGCATCCCATAATCAAAGCATCACAGAAGATAAGCATCATGTGAACGGCAGTTATCCATGGCAGTTAAACAGGGCAGGAATCAGGTAACCCACACTTTGCTTTCCCTTTTAACCATGTGTTTTATTTCTCTCCTCCTGTGCTCCCTTGCCATCCACATTACACCCCATCCCTCCTCCATCACGACTCATACACATCAGCCCCTCTATACTTCCCTCTCCCATGTACAGCTCCCATGCACTCCTTACCGTCTGGTAAAACCTCAGCCCATCTTGCCCAAGCACATCGCAGAAAAAAACTACTTTCAATTCCAAAAACTACTTGCTCTTTATCTTCCTTCTCCTACTGATTGTAGGGGACATCTCCCCAACCCTGGTCCACCATTGTGGAGCCCAGCTGCGTCTGGATTCATATCTCCCAGAAGGGTGCGCAGAAGGAATTCACCACTAGAGTTCTCAATATACATGCACACACCTTCACCCATCCCTAAGACCACTAGAGGGAGCTGTGTGGACATATAAAAGGAGGGTGAAGACAGGAAAGAGAGCTCAGATTGGGGAGATTTGAGAGACTGCAGTTCAGTTCAATAGAGTGGAGGCTAGTAGAGTGGAGCTGAATCCACTCCAGTATAGTCACAGCTGAGACAAGTGAGTAGTCTGCAGACAGAGCAGGCGAGTGGAGTTTGCAGCGAGGGACTCTAGAGCTCAAGTTGAGAGCCAGGAGTGTGCCAACGCTCAGAGAGCGGCGAAGAGGCAGCCCACCAACTGCCAGTGTGTGTAATAGTGTGAGGGCCCGAGTAGGCGAAGGCGAGTGGAAAGAGAAGTAAAAGAGGCAGAGAAGCCGTAATAGCTCACCTCAACAAGTATTGACCGGACACCGGGGTCCGAGCCTATTGGGATCTCCACGACCCATTAGGAGAACACCGGAGTTCCTGGAGGACTACAAGTCCCAGGAGTACCACAGAGCTGATACGTAGCAGGATCAGGAGGACGGAGTTCGACTGGTACCGGCCATCAGGTACCCTGTCCTTTCAGAGAAGGTCCAATCACAAGGTCAGCCAGGTGCAAGACGGAGATTAAGTTAGGCCCAGCTACATGCAGACCAGGACTTCATTACAGAGGGCAGGGAACAGGAGGCCACACACCTACTCAGTGGAGGAATCTGGATGTGCACCCTTCACCCTACAGTGCTCCGGGGAGTGCCTGCAACATCTTCAGTAAATTTACCCAAGTGACTTCTGTGTGTCCTTTTTCTGACCCATAACTGCCGGGTTCCCTTCTGTCCTGCTTCCCCATATATCTATCTGCCCTGAAGGACTCAGCCTCACCTGTGGGAGGCCTAACATCCAGCTGCACAATACCAACCCTTCAGTGGATCTGCATAGCAGCGCTGGTCACTCTGACCAGGTACCACAGGTGGCGTCACGAATCCCCATACCAACATTCAATTCCCCTGTAAATATCACACATTAACGGGTGAGCGCCAGAGCCACGGACTGAGCTGTGTTGCCGTGACATCCCCCCATAGAAGTCTATAGGCTCAGATCCGAGTTCCCATTGCTCTGGAGGGTGATTCATCTTCAAACTTGGCGTCACGAACAGGATTGCGTGCCCTGCAGCAACGGAGTAATTTGTGCCCGTTGCCACCGGGTACTGTGTGCCTTAATGAAAGACTGTGTTTTGTATTGTGGTGAAGATTTCCCGCCATTGCCCGCCATTTACAGCTCTACGGCGCGAAAAACTAGTGGGCATACCTGCAAAAGCGCGCTGAGTCCTGGACACGCCCACAGCGCTGACGCGGCGGCAGGTCCTGCGGAGAGCTTCAGTGAACGCTCTGATGTCAGAGAGCCGGCGCCGCAGGTCCTTCTAGCAACTGTGCCCTGCAGAGCTGCGGCCTACAGGAGAAGGTAGGCCACGTTACACTAGAGGGGCGCAGACATATCGCAGCAGCAGGCCGACGGCCCCTGCAACCCATCAAGATGACTCAACCCTTAGAGATCGTGGCCCTGGACCATGTCAAGTTGTCACCCAGCCGGTCAGGATACTCCTATGCCCTGACCATGGTGGATCACTACTCCAGGTTCCTGGTGGTCACCCCTGTCAAATATCTGACAGCAGAGACAGCAGCAAAGACATTCCAAGCGTATTTCTGCAGACCACATGGATATCCTGAGCAGGTGCTAACTGACCAAGGCCCAGCCTTCAAGGCCAAATTGTTCAAAGAGTTCTGCCATCTGTACGGATGTAAGAAGATAAGAACCACACCGTACCATCCCCAAACCAATGGTCTCTGTGAAAAGATGATCCACATTGTCATTGACCTGCTGAAGACTGTACCACTTGAGGAGAGAAATCAGTGGCCAGACCTACTACCTGACCTGGTAGATCTGTACAATCACATACCTGTGAGTTCCACCAATTGCACCCCAGCTTACCTCATGCGGGCAAGACCAGGAAAGCTGCCCATGGATCTGGAGCTTGGTGTTGTAGAACCAGAAGCAGATGTGACTACTGAAGACTGGGACACAAACAGACAGGAACAGTACAGAAAAGTACAGGCCTGCGTTGAAGATAGTCTCAATCGAGTAAGGGACAAGCAAGAGGATCACTACAACAAAAGTGCGCCCGCCGAACCTTTCGCACCAGGTGAAGTCGTGCTGAAAAGAAAGAGGAGGGTGCACAAACTCGACGATCAATGGGAAAGAGAGCCCTACATTGTACAGAATTCAAGGTTTGACAACAAGAAAACGTGTATAATTAGTAAAGATGGAGGAAGAACGACTACAACTGTATCCAGAGATCACCTAAAGTTGTGTCCGGATCCGTTAAAGCTTCAAGAGGAAGAACCTGTTGTCAATAAGGAAGAGCGTGATGAAGCAGTCATACATACAGACTTAGGAGATTTCCCCGCAGATTGGCCCAGAATTGGAGAAGCTGTAATCATTCCCGTACTCCAATTCTATCAACAACAAGGAGAACCTCTACATCTAGTTGAGACGATTATTGCAGTAGAGTCAGTTCCAGAGGAACCTGCTCAACAGAATCTCAGGAAGCCGAATCACAGGAAGAAGAGTCCCCTGCTGAGACAGAACCAGATCACCCAGCTGAAAGTATACTTGCCAGATCCCTAGAGAGGTTAAGGCAATACTACAATTTACCTGCACGCAAGACAGACAGGTTAACTGACACCTCACCTATCACTACACCACGTAGGACAGTACGCATAACAAGGGGACAATTACCTGTTAGGTACAGAGAGTAAGACCTAATAAATGTAGAGGATTGCTTATAGCATTGTACATAAATGTAGATATTGTTGCTTACATTATGTCTTAACCGTTATTTATTAATTTGTTTTCTTTTTGGTTACCAAAACAAGTAAATGGACATTATTTTTACTTGTTCCCACTACCCTTTGAGCAGTCTTTTTCCAAAAGAGACTAGGACTTTTTCGGTTGCTCATTTCCTCATTGCTTTTACCTATGTTTATAGTTATGTATGTTACCTGTTATGCAATAGTTCAAGATCCTCATCTCCCGTAAGGGAAGAGTTATATTGTACAATGTTTAATGTTTTGTTTTGAAAAATGTCTTTCAGCCCGGGAGTGCTGAGTCCTACTAGGGGGGAATGTGGAGCCCAGCTGCATCTGGATTCATATCTCCCAGAAGGGTGCGCAGAAAGAATTGACCACTAGAGGTCTCAATATACATGCACACACCTTCACCCATCCCTAAGACCACCAGAGGGAGCTGTATGGACATGTAAAAGGAGGGTGAAGACAGGAAAGAGAGCTCAGATTAGGGAGATTTGAGAGACTGCAGTTCAGTTCAATAGAGTGGAGGCTAGCAGAGTGGAGCTGAATCCACTCCAGTCTAGTCAGAGCTGAGACAAGTGAGTAGTCTGCAGACAGAGCAGGCGAGTGGAGTTTGCAGCGAGGGACTCTAGAGCTCAAGTTGAGAGCCAGGAGCGTGCCGACGCTCAGAGAGTGGGAGGCCTAACATCTAGCTGCACAATACCAACCCTTCAGTGGATCTGCAAAGCAGCGCTGGTCACCCTGACCAGGTACCACAGGTGGCGTCACGAATGCCCATACCAACATTCAATTCCCCTGTAAATATCCCACATTGATGGGTGAGCGCCAGAGCCATGGACTGAGCTGTGTTGCCGTGACATCCCCCCATAGAAGTCTATAGGCTCAGATCCGAGTTCCCATTGCTCTGGAGGGCGACTCACCATCCCCCAACCTCAACTCCTACCCTTCCTCATATCGAAACTATAATAATCTTATAAATATTACTTGCACTCCCTCATCTCCTTCTTTTAATTCTGCCCTCTGGAATCCACGGTCTGTATGTAACAAGCTTCCTTTCCTGCACAACTACTTTCTGACCAACTCTCTTAATCTGTTGGCCCTCACAGAAACCTGGATTCAGGATTCTGACTCGGTCTCCCCTGCTGCCATTTCCCATGGTGGCTTACAATTCTCCCATTCCCCGAGACCTACAAACAGACATGGTGGTGGAGTCGACATACTCCTGTCCCCACAATGCACTTTCCAGGTCATCCCCCATTCAATCACTCTCATTCCCTTCTTTTGAGGTCCACATATCAGGCTCTTCCTGTTCCCTCTGCCTCAGAGTAGGGTCATATATCGGCCCCCAGGCTCGCCCACCCAGTTCCTTGACCATTTTTCAGCCTGGCTGCTGCACTTCATGTCCTCAGAACTACCAACCCTTATCCTGGGAGACTTCAACATCCCCATTAACAGCCCCACTTCCACATCTGCATCCCAGCTTCTATCACTAACCACTTCTCTAGGCCTCTCACAGCTTTCAACCTCTGAGACACACAAGGATGGTAACACCCTTGACCTGGTCTTTGTCCGGCTCTGTTCTATCTCCCACCTAAATAACTCACCGCTTCCACTCTCTGACCACAACATTCTCTCCTTCACGCTCACAAATCCTTGACCACCCCAGTGCACTCCTACCCAGGGCCGGCGTCAGCACTAGGCACACCCGGACAAGTGCCGGGGCCCTGAGCAGGCGGGGGGCCCACTCGCCGTCTGGCACCCCCGCGCCCGTTAGCAGCGGAGAGCGGTGTCAGCGCCGCCACTGGGCCCCCCCCCGCTTGCTCAGGGCCCCGGCATCAGCTGGCACAATACTTACCTCTCCCGTGCCTCCGCTGCCGCAGCTCCGGGCTCCAGGGGGCGCCGGCGCTTCCTCTCACAGCAGCGCCACTGAATGACGTCATCATTCAGCGGCCGGCTGTGGCAGAGAGCGCGAACAGTGGACAGGTAAGACGTGTGTGTGTGTCTCTGTGTGTATGTAGTGCGGTGCTTTGTGTGTGTGTGTGTGTGTGTGTATGTGTGTGTGTATGTATGTATGTGAGAGAGTGCTTGTGTGCTGTGGTGCTGTCTGTGTGTGATGATGGGCAGGCATTGCTGATAATGGGGAGGCATTGATGATGATGATGGGGAGAAGATGATGATAATGGGCAGACATTGATGATAATGGGCAGGCATTGATGATGGGGAGAAGATGATGATGGGCAGGCATTGATGATAATGGAGAGGCATTGATGATGATGGGGATAGATGATGATAATGGGCAGGCATTGATGATAATGGGCAGGCATTGATGATAATGGGGAGGCATTGATGATGATGATGGGGAGAAGATGATGATAATGGGCAGGCATTGATGATAATGGGCAGGCATTGATGATAATGGGGAGGCATTGATGATGATGATGATGATGGGGAGAAGATGATGATAATGGGCAGGCATTGATGATAATGGGCAGGCATTGATGATGGGGAGAAGATGATGATGGGCAGGCATTGCTGATAATGGGGAGGCATTGATGATGATGGGGAGAAGATGATGATAATGGGCAGGCATTGATGATAATGGACAGGCATTGATGATGGGGAGAAGATGATGATGGGCAGGCATTGATGATGATGGGGAGGAGATGATGATGGGCAGGCATTGCTGATAATGGGGAGGCATTGAAGATGATGATGATGGGGAGAAGATGATGATAATGGACAGGCATTGATGATAATGGGCAGGCATTGATGATGGGGAGAAGATGATGATGGGCAGGCATTGATGATAATGGGGAGGCATTGATGATGATGGGGATAAGATGATAATAATGGGCAGGCATTGATGATAATGGGCAGGCATTGATGATAATGGGGAGGCATTGATGATGATGATGGGGAGAAGATGATGATAATGGGCAGGCATTGATGATAATGGGCAGGCATTGATGATAATGGGGAGGCATTGATGATGATGATGATGATGGGGAGAAGATGATGATAATGGGCAGGCATTGATGATAATGGACAGGCATTGATGATGGGGAGAAGATGATGATGGGCAGGCATTGATGATGATGGGGAGGAGATGATGATGGGCAGGCATTGCTGATAATGGGGAGGCATTGATGATGATAATGGACAGGCACATTGATGATAATGGGCAGGCATTGATGATGGGGAGAAGATGATGATGGGCAGGCATTGATGATGATGGGGAGGAGATGATGATGATGGGCAGGCATTGATGATAATGGGGAGGCCATGATGATGATGGGGAGGCAATGATGATGATAAGGAGGCAATGATGATGATGGGGAGGCAATCATGATGATAATGTGGAGTCTTTCCACAGCGCCCTTTCCTGAGCTGTAACAGTGCAGAACGCAGTACAGCGCAGAGGAGAGCTCCATATTTTGTATGGAGCATTATATGGGGACCAGTATCCTGTATGGAGCATTATATGGGGACCAGTATCCTGTATGGAGCATTATATTGGGTCCAGTATTCTGTATGGAGCATTATTTTGGGTCCAGTATTCTGTATGGAGCATTATATGGGGGGTGACATCCTGCATGGGGTATTATATGGGTGATGAGGGGGAGACTGTGGTGCCCATAATATTGTATGGAGGACTGTACTGTCCAGTCTGTTCTGTGCGCTGTGAGGATTTGGCAGTTTTTGAGCTATTGTACAATTTACAATAGATATCAGTCATTTAATGGAAGAAGTGAAGTGTTTGGCATTGTACTGTACCCATATTTCTCTGCTGTATCTGTGCATCATGAATCGTGGTCTGTGTTAAAGGGGCCCACTGAGGCTCTTTCGCCCGGGCCCATAAAAACCTGGAGCCGGCCCTGCTCCTACCTACCAAACATTCAGAAATCTACAAGCTATTAACCTTCAGACACTTTCAGACTCCCTACACTCATCACTGTCCCCAATCTCCTCTTTTTCCTGTCCTGATCTGGCTGTTCATCTCTACAATGACACTCTTAGAAGAACCCTTGACCAAGTAGCGCCGCTCACCCTCAGAACTTCCAAACACACAGTAAAACAGAAAACCAGGCACAAAAAAACAAATATCCTAAAATAAAAATTTTTTTGCAAAAAATGCATGAAGGTAGTAATAATAATAAGGGTATTTAGTAAACATAATTTTGATCAAAAGAATGTACAAGCCATCCCACCACGTCAAGGCAACCCTTTGTGGGACAGTCCTACTCTAGTATTAAAAACCTTTCCACTTGTCAAGTGACGTAAATGTGAACAAGGCAGAGGGACTGAACCCACCAGTTGAAGCTTAGGCCAGACAGGATGGATTTCTCAACTCAGAAACAGGGCGGTCTCACCCTTATATGCACAGAAAGCACTCTGAACTACATAGGAAACTAAATCTGAACTGAAAAAGTAAGTTAGTGTATGCAAAATGTAAATGCATATTAACTCATGACCATTACACAGAAATCCAGGCACAAAAAAAACAAATATCCTAAAATAAAAAATTTTTTGCAAAAAATGCATGAAGGTAGAAATAATAATAAGGGTATTTAGTAAACATAATTTTGATCAAAAGAATGTACAAGCCATCCCGCCACGTCAAGGCAACCCAGTAACACAGTAAAACAGCCCTGGCTCACATTGTAAACTCATTTCTCCAGCGATGCTCTAGGAGTGCTAGACGCCTATGGAGAAAAACCCGCACACCAGAAGACTTCATCCACTTCAAATTTATGTTAAGAACTTATAACGCTGCCCGTCACCTCGCCAAACAGGCCTGCTTCACCACCCTGATCTCCTCACTAACCGACAACCCCAAGAAACTTTTTGACACTTTTCACTCCCTCCTCAGGCCAAAAGCACAAGCCCCTATTACGGACATCTGTGCTGATGACCTGGCCTCCCACTTTATAGAAAAAATAGATAATATCCGTCAGGAAATCTGCTCCCAACCACCAACTGCTGTGACTCCCATCCCTCCCTGCATTTCCCCTGGCTCACTTTCCACATTTGATCCCATCACAGAAGAAGAAGTCTCCAGACTCCTCTCCTCCTCTCGTCCGACTACATGCACTACCGACCCCATGCCCTCACATCTCCTTCAATCTCTCTCTCCAGTTGTCACAACTCACCTAACTACAATCTTTAATCTCTCCCTCTCCTCTGGCATTTTCCCATCCTCCTTCAAACACTCCATCATTACTCCATTACTAAAGAAACCCTGTTATGATTTGGTAGCTGAGGAGAGCAGGCAAAAAAGGCAATACACCAGAGAGGTTGGAATCTATTGGATTGCAGTACCCTGACTAACCACCACAACTAAAGGCAGCCGTGGAGCGTACCTACGTTGGTCCTAGACGCCTCGTCACAGCCTGAGAAGCTAACTTCACCTAAAGATAGAAAGAGGAAAACTATCTGCCCCGGAGCAGATCCCCAAAGAACATAGGAAGCCCCCAAACATGTAATGGCGGTTAGACAAGAGGAAATACAGACACAGACAGAAAATAGTATGAGCAAACGTTGGGGCCCAATCTTCCTAGACAGAAAAGGATAGGAAGGTCACTTACTGCAATCCAAAAAACCCTAAAAAAATACCAACACACTAATTGCAAAAACACCTGAGATCACACGACCTCTACAACCTAAATTACCGATTTTTTGGACCATAAGACGCACTTTTTTTCCTCCAAATTTGGGAGGAAAGTGTGGGTGCGTCTTATGGTCGGAATGTAACATGTGGGGAGGGGGGCACGGGGCAGCGGTGGAGTGGGATCAGCAGGAGGCAAGAAAATATCCCCTCTGCTGCAGGAAACAAGCGCTGGGGAAATCCCTGGTCCCTACTTAAGTGCAGTGAATATTAATCAGCCGCTTCCCCGCCCACCTATCAGCTGAGCAGTGAGCAGGGAGCAGCAGATCACAGAGCCACACAGTTTCCCCAGCGCCTGATTCCTGCAGCAGCTGGGCAGATCGGTGTCTGAAGGAGAAGGAGGCAGCAGGAGCAGCTGGCATACCTGACAGCCTGGGGCTGTGCTGATGGGAGGCTGAATGCTCCTGTGAAGGACCTGTGATGAGGTCATGAAGAGGGCGGGCTGGAGCATCACATGACCAAAGCCCTGCCTCTTCATGATGTCATCACAGGTCCTTCAGACACACTGTACAACAGAGAATTAATTAAAAGGTTAGGCTACTTTCACACATGCTTTTTTTGTGCAGCGCATCATGCTCACATGAAACGCATACGTGTCACATTTTTATCAACTCTGTCTCTATCATCTCTGTCTCTATCATCTGTCTCTATCATCTGTCTCTATCATCTCTGTCTCTATCATCTCTGTCTCTATCATCTCTATCTCTATCATCTGTCTCTATCATCTGTCTCTATATCTCTGTCTCTATCATCTGTCTCTATCATCTGTCTCTATAATCTGTCTCTATCATCTGTCTCTATCATCTCTGTCTCTATCATCTCTGTCTCTATCATCTGTCTCTATCTGTCTCTATCATCTCTGTCTCTATCATCTCTGTCTCTATCATCTCTGTCTCTATCATCTCTGTCTCTATCATCTGTCTCTATCATCTCTGTCTCTATCATCTCTGTCTCTATCATCTGTCTCTATCATCTCTGTCTCTATCATCTGTCTCTATCATCTCTATCATCTCTGTCTCTATCATCTCTGTCTCTATCATCTCTGTCTCTATCATCTCTGTCTCTATCATCTCTGTCTCTATCATCTCTGTCTCTATTATCTCTGTCTCTATCATCTGTCTCTATCATCTGTCTCTATCATCTCTGTCTCTATCATCTCTGTCTCTATCATCTGTCTCTATCATCTCTGTCTCTATCATCTGTCTCTATCATCTCTATCATCTCTTCTCTATCATCTCTGTCTCTATCATCTGTCTCTATCATATCTGTCTCTATCATCTCTGTCTCTATCATCTCTGTCTCTATCATCTGTCTCTATCATCTCGGTCTCTATCATCTCGATCTCTATCATCTCGGTCTCTATCATCTCTGTCTCTATCATCTCTGTCTCTATCATCTGTCTCTATCATCTCTGTCTCTATCATCTCTGTCTCTATCATCTCTGTCTCTATCATCTCTGTCTCTATCATCTGTCTCTATCATCTATCTCTATCAACTCTGTCTCTATCATCTGTCTCTATTTCTATGCAGCATGTATTTCTATGCAGCCGCACGCTCCAGTCTGAGTGCCGGCGGCAGTGCCGGGTGTTCATGCGAGAGACTCACACGAAATCGTGCGAGTTTCTCGCATGTGTGACCCCGGCCTTATACTCACCCTCCAGCATCTTCACATAGTAGTTTACAGACACCACACTGGTCCCGCAGCACCATCTCCTACCAGTAGCTTCCAACATAATAACATACTATTATATATAATAACACCACATATAATAGTATGTTATTAAATATTTTACCACATTTTTTGCTTCAAATATATTTTTCCCTATTTTCCACCTCTAAAACCTGGTGCGTCTTATAGTCCGGAGCGTCTTATGGTCCGAAAAATACGGTAGTTCTCTGGTGTAACAAAACTAAGCCGCAGCCACAGAAAAAACTGGAAAAGACAAATGAACAAACAACTGGCTGAGCTAAACTGAGAGGAGCACAAGCCCCCGGAGGGGACCTGGCAGACCCCCAGAGAAGTGCAGGACAAAATGCAAAAAGCAAGCACAAAAAACTAAAAGAAGAAAATGTCTTATCTGTTAGCAGAAGATGCAGGCACGAAACAGCAAGCTTCAAAGTGAACCAGGAACAAAAGTTGAGACCAGAACAATTGATCACCGGCAACCCTGATGGGAGGGAACCTCCCTTATATAAGACCAGTCAGTAACACCTGATCGCCAATCTTCACAATCTTCATTGAATAGTTCAGTACTGTTTGTAACCACCAGAGGGAGCTTCTGCTCAGAATTCATTTCTAGCACATTCACAACAAAGCCCGCTCTCGACCGTTCCTGCACAAACAACTACAGACCAGTCTCCAATCTCCCCTTCATCTCTAAACTCTTGGAGCGCCTAGTCTACTCCCGCCTTACCCGTTACCTATCTACTCATTCCCTCCTAGACCCTTCACAGTCCGGCTTCCGCCCCCTACATTCGACTGAAACTGCACTCATCAAAGTGACCAATGACCTTCTGACAGCAAAACGTAACGGTGACCACTCTCTGCTCATTCTTCTCGACCTTTCTGCAGCTTTTGACACTGTTGACCACCGTCTCTTACTCTCTAGGCTCCAGTCACTAGGCATTAAGGACACTGCCCACTCTTGGTTCTCTTCCTATCTTTCTGACCGCTCCTTCAGTGTTTTGTTCTCTGGCTCCACGTCATCTCCTCTTCCTCTTGCTGTCGGGGTACCCCAGGGCTCAGTCTTTGGCCCCCTTGTCTTCTCTCTCTACACGGCCTCAATTGACAGACCATCAACAGATTTGGCTTTCAATACCATCTTTATGCTGATGACACACAACTATACATGTCATCCCCCGACATTACCCCTGCTGTACTACAGAACGCCACTGACTGTCTGCCTGCAGTCTCCAACATCATGTCCGCTCTCTATCTGAAACTCAACCTCTCAAAAACAGAACTTCTTCTGCTACCGCCATCTACTAACCTCCCTAAATCTGACATTTCCCTCTCTGTGGGTGGCACCATAATAACACCCAGGCCACAGGCTCGCTGTCTGGGTGTTATGTTTGACACCAATCTCTCCTTCACCTCCCATATACAATCTCTTGCCCGCTCTTGCCGCCTACACCTAAAGAACATCTCTAGAATCCGCCCTTTTCTCACCATGGAAACAACAAAAACCCTCACTGTCGCCCTGATCCACTCCCGCTTGGACTACTGCAACGCTCTATTACTTGGCCTCCCCATTACTTGACTATCCCCTCTCCAGTCCATCCTTAATGCAGCAGCCAGGGTCATCCATCTGGCTAATCGGTACTTGGACGCGTCCGCTCTTTGCCAGTCCTTACATTGGCTGCCCATTCATTATAGGATCCAATTCAAAGTACTTGTTCTCACCTACAAAGCTCTCCACAGTGCACACCCCCTACATCTCCTCCCTCATTTCTTTCTATCGGCCTAACCGACTGCTGCGCTCTGCAAACGACTTTCGACTAACCTCTGCACTAATCCGTACCTCCCATTCCCGACTCCAAGACTTCTCCCGCGCTGCGCCAATCCTCTGGAATGTTCTACCCCAAGAAATTAGGACCATCCAAAATTTGCATAGTTTCAGCCGCTCCCTCAAAACACATTTGTTCAGAGCGACCTATCATGTTCACTAATCAAAGTCATTCTAGGTGTAAGTGTGCGTGTGTAGCCCATTCACTATCTCCATCCCTCACTCCCTCAAGATGGCTGGACCATCATTGTAAATACACCATTGTATAACACAGGTGTACTTTGTATCTCCACCACCTCATTGTAGATTGTAAGCTATCACGAGCAGGGGCGGCTTTTTTGCTTTAATTATTGTATTGTTAACGTTGTTACTTATGACTTGCGTTCTGAAACTGTTAAAATGTAAAGCGCTGCAGAATATGTTGCTGCTATATAAATAAAGATTATTATTATATTTATATTATAACTCAAATAAAGGTTCCAAATCACTTCACTGGTTGTCTACCACAGGTTTTTACAAGTGTGGATCTTTCCCTTGCCAAACTTGTGGTCATTCTAAAAAAAAAAACTATGACTTTTTCAGATAGCAAAAATGAAAAAACATATAAAATAAAAAAATTTTTGAACTGCAATTCTTATTATATAGTTCATGTTTTTGAATGCTCTGAATGCAAATTATTATATGTGGGTTCAACCATTCGTAAATTGAAAAGCAGAATCAGAGAGCATTTGCACGATATATTACATCCTACTACCCGAAATATTTCTAATTTGTCTAACCATTTTGTCACTATTCACAATAGACAAACATCGTTTTTCAAAGTTTTTGCAATAGAACATATCAGTGTGGACAAAAGAGGTGGAGACAGAGAAAGAAAACTCTGTGATAAAGAAACCTTCTGGATCTATTGGCTTAATACAAGAGTTCCATTAGGCTTAAATCTGAAAAAGGTATTATTGATAAGGATCTACCAATCAAAATTATAGTGTAAAAAGCAAGGTAGAAGTACAGGCTAAAATTTAACTTTTAATAAATGCCTTTAAAAACGAATTAGTCGTTTCAAAAATAACAAACACATATTAACCAATAAGTGTATCCTAACCACCAATATGTTGTGAACAAACAAAAATTATTAAAACCGTCAGTAACACAGACTTGACCTGTTAACACAATGGGATAGACAAAGGATAGATCTGTAAATAACCACAGAAAATATCCACAATATTCAATATATCTATGTGATATCAGATAACTATATGTGCCTTTTTCACTTCATAAGTTGCACATTTCAATAAACAGAACAGTCTTACCATATGTAGATATCCACTGTAAATTTGTATATGGGGAGGCTTCTTGAAAATCACCATACATTACCCCAAACCATGTGGACACATATGACCAAGAGGACTGACAGTCTCCCAACGCGTTTCTCTGGCTAGATCATCAGGGAGAATTATGCCATTTTTGTCAGCTGTTAGGGTTAAAGTCACCCGCAGAGCTTGTGCAGACTGTTAGATGGGTGCACGTGTCCGAACCACATGCGTTCTTAAATAGAACGCTAAAGCGGTCACATAGTGACGTCACATCTGTGCGCTCTCCATAGCAACGTAATATCCTGTGCGCTCATCATCTGGAACGCATAAATGGAATGCAAACTGTTAAACGGGTGCGCGCATATGAACCACATGGGTTCCCATATGGAACACTAAAGCGGTCACACAGTAACGTCATATCCTATGCGCTCTCCATAGCGACGTAATATCTTATGCGCTTTCCATGTGGAACGCATGAATGGAACGCACGGGTCATGTCAGAGATTCCAGTATGTTCAACGTTCATGTGACTCCTCAGGTGACGTCACATTCTAGATATCGCACCAATACAGATATAAAGATTATGACACCCCATTCTTTCATATAGTGTATTCATTAAATGCTTTCAATGCTGATCTATATTTTTAACAAAATTCTTGGGATATTCCACAGGTTCCAAAAGAGACCGCTATCAGTTCAATCATAGTAATCTTGGGCTATTCCACAAAATTCACCATATGCCACAATATACTCAGATGTATAAATCAAAATAGAAAACTGATAAGAAATGTATATTCTTCTAAACAATTCCAAAATAAACTTCAATATCTTAATGCGGCTACTAAAAATATTATTATAGGGGAATCCTTTACAGAAAAGTGCCTTATTAAACCACAATAGTATAGATCCTCATTCATAATAACCAATGGGGTTGTATGTCACTTAATTTTCCCCTATATATATTAAAGATATTCAGTGTATAAACTTACTTCAAAAACCCCAATTGATAATAAATCTCTTTAAGATCAGCGACTAGAACAAACATGATAGTAAGGATTCTTCAATTAGTTCCATATATAATGACTCCAGGTCTGATAGGGATGTATAGCCCCAATTTTTGTTTTTTGTTTCCCCCTCTTACCTTTCCTCCAGTGTCCTCTATTACATCGAGAATGTTATATTTGTGCCTTGCACTCAGATGACCACTAATTCCATTACAGGGAACCTGACAATTGTCTCAGGAGACTTATTTATTTGTTAAAGTTCTTTGACTCCATCAATGAGCTTTGGAGTCATTATATATGAAACTAATTGATGCCGCGAAAAAAGTCATTATTTGCTCAGGAATATTCTGCAAACATTCCTGAACGTGTGCACTTAGCCTTAATGTGTGATTGGTGAGAAATGGAGTTTTTCCAAGAGAGAGCGGTGAGACTGTGGACAGTTCGAGGGGTGGAGGTGCAGCTGGGGTGGAGCCTGGGTGGAGTTTCAAGGGGGCCCCAAAAATGTTGCCAGTATGGAGTCCCGAAATTCCTAGTGGCAGCCCTGCGAGCAACGACCCAATGTAAGTCTATGGGAAAACTGAGCATTTTTGCCGCAATCCCCCGAGAGTCCTTTTAGGGTCTAAAAACGTCTGAAAGCGATAAGAACAGTGCTCAAATGACACAGGAACATCATGGGGAATACCTCTGGAAGCATTTCTGCTGTGACCAATGTTTTCAGAGTGTGACGCCACTTTTACAGGTGCATGCTAAAACATGCAGAAACGAAACCAAAATGTATTTTCCAGGGAAATATGTTAAGGAACATCCTTTCCAGGGTAATAATTTGTATGAAAGGCAAAAGAAATAACCCAAAAATAAAATGTACCTCCACCACTGCTATGTTCACACGTAGCGTTTCTGATGCGTTTTTCAACATTAGCATTGCTTTCAACCAATACAAATGCATACACTGGGAAATGTGATTTTAACATTTAACAACCTTAGCTGGCCATGTGGTGTGTGACACATCATCAGACACATCCTGTTTCATTTATGAAGGTGGGACTCTGAAAGACACAAAGCCATTTTTATAGTGCCATCAGGCAGCATTAATATTCTTAAAGGGCCATTATTAAACAGTGGGTCTCTTATACTGTTATTGCCTATGCAATGAGTGGCTGGGCTGCCAAAAATTATGACGCACCCCAATACCCCTTTGACGAGACGTACAGGAGGGCCTCCTGAAAACATGTTCCCATTATAAGAAAGTCGGTCTCCTATAGTGTTAGCCTATGCATTGAATGCAAGGCCTTCCCTACCACTAAGTTACAGCACCCCAATAACACTTGGAACAGACGTCCTGGATGGCCACTTGAAACCAAAGTTCCAATTTTTTTCATTTGGTACTGTCATACTGTTAGCCTATGCATTGCATGCAAGGCCTGCCCTGCACCAAAGAAACATGCACCCCAATAAGCCATTAGACCCATGTGGATGGCCACATGAAAAACAAGTTCACATTATTCATTTGGTATTGCCCTTTGACGAGACATACAGGAGGGCCTCCTGAAAACATGTTCCCATTATAAGAAAGTCGGTCTCCCATAGTGTTAGCTTATGCATTGAATGCAAGGCCTGCCCTGCACCAAAGTAACTCGCACCCCAATAACAATTGGAACAGACCTCCTGGATGTCCATATGAAACCAAAGTTCCCATTTTTTTCATTTGGTACTGCCATACTGTTAGCCTATGCATTGCATGCAAGGCCTGCCCGCACCAAAGTAACACGCACCCAAATAACACTTGGAACAGACGTCCTGGATGGCCACATGAACCCAAAGTTCCCAATTTTTTCATTTGGTACTGCCATACTGTTAGCCTATGCATTGCATGCAAAGCCTGCTCTGCACCAAAGTAACACGCACCCCAATACCACTTGGAACAAACGTCCTGGATGGCCACATGAAACCAAAGTTCCAATTTTTTTTAATTTAGTACTGCCATGCTGTTTTCCTAGGCATTGAATGCAAGGCCTGCCCTGCCCCAATGTTGCACGCACACCAATAACCATTTGAACCAATGTACTGGATAGCCACCTGAAAGCATTGTTCCTATTGATTTAGCACTCCAATATTGTTTGTCTACACAGTGATTTGTGGAGCCTGAAAAGCCTGCATTGGAGAATGTCAGTATTGAGTCTGGAAAACCTGCAGTGGCGAATTTCAATATTGAGGCTGAAGAAACAGCAGTGGAGAATTGCAGTATTGAGGCTAAGAAACCTGGCATTGGAGCATTTCATTGTTTAGGCTGAAGAGCCTGCATTGTTGAATGTCAGTGTTGAAGCTGAAGGACCAGCAGTGGAGAATTTCAGTGTTGTGGCTGAAGGACCAGCAGTTGACAATTGCGTTGTTGACGTTGAAGAACCTGCATTGATGAATTGCAGTGATGAGGCTGAAGACCCTTCATTGCAGTATTGCAGTGTTGAGGCTGAAGAACTGGCAGTGGAGAATTGCATTGTTGAAGATGAACAACCAATAAAGTTCACATTATTAGTAAGTGGGTCTCCCATACTGTTTGCTTATGCAGTGAATGTAAGGCCTGCCCCAAATTTGGATGCACCCAAATACAACTTTGAAGACACGTGGAGGAAGTCCTCCTAAAAATATGTTTCCATTACAAAGGAGCGGGTCTCCTATACCAGAATTTCTCCTGTGGGGTACACATCAACATACTGTGTCAACATTTTGGTTATGGGCATCATAAACACCCTTAAAAAACAGTAACGTGGCTGTTGCATCATGGAACACGGTCACTCTGGTGATCTAGTGGTGGTGTAGGAAGAGACGTGGAGGAGGGCCTCAGAAAAAAGTCTTCCCAGTTTAAAGGAGTTGGTCTCCTAAACTTGCAATCCCCATACACTAGGTGTATGGGCTGACAAACATTTCCCCCTGTGGGCTACACATCAACATACTGTGTCAACATTTTGGTTACGGACATCATAAACACCCTTGCAAAACAATATTGTGGCTGTTGCATCACGAACACGTTCACTCTGGTGTTCTAGTGGTGGTGTCGGAAGAGATGTGGAGGATGGCCTCCGAAAAATGTGTTCCCAGTTTAAAGGAGCGAGTCTCCTATACTTGTAATCCCCATACACTTGGTGTATGGTCTGACAAACATTTTCCCCTGGTGGGGTACACATCAACCTACTGTGTAAATATTTTTTTGTTACAGACATCATAAACACCCTTGCAAAACAATATAGTAGCTGGTGCATCAAGGAACACGTTCACCCTGATGTTCTAGTGGTGGTGTCTGAAGAGACGTGGAGGATGGCCTCCGAAAAAGGTCTTTCCAGTTTAAAGTGACAGGTAGTCAGTGTTTCCTAGGAGGGCACTAGGAGCATAGTTTATATAGTCCTGGGTTAATTGTTATCTGCAAGGGATCACTAATGGGGGCACGTTAGAGATCCAGTTAGGAAGTTATAAAAGAAGTCAATGCAGTACTAGGGTTTGGCCACTAGATGGGGCAGTTGACACATCCATTCGGTTAGGGACTGTAGTTAGGGACTTGTTGCAAGGGAAGGATTGCCTCCAAGCGGGAATCTGGCAGGAAGCCCCCTCGCAGTCGGGGGTGGACCTTGGTAGTGTGAGGACGTCCACGTTCCTGGGCCCTAAGCATAGGGTAGGAAGAATAGGGGACCAGCAACCCCAGAAGAAAGTGGTGTAGAATAGTCCGCGGTGGTGTGGACCCAGAGAGAGTGGGTTTACTGTTATGAATGTTTTAGAAATGAATTCTGAGCAGAAGCTCCCTCTGGTGGTTGCAGGCAGTACTGAACCATTCAATGAGGATTGGCAATCAGGGATCACGGACTGGCTGGATATAAGGGAGGTTTCCCCCCATCATGGTTGCCAGTGATCAATTGTTCTTGTCTCAACGTTGTTTCCTGGTTCTCTTGGAAGCTTGCTGAGTCTTGCCTCTTCTACTGCTCTCAGATAAGATATTTTCTGTTATTTTGTTTTTGTGCTTGCCATTTGTATATTTCGCTGCATTTCTGTGAGGTTGGCCAGGTTCCCCTCCCCGGGGGCTTGGTCTCCTCTCTGTTCCACTGGAGCCATTGTTGTTTGTTCATTTTCCTTTTCCAGATTTTTTCTGTGGCTGCGGCTTAGTTTTGTTACACCAGAGAACTAATTTAGGTGGTAGAGGTCGTGTGATCTCAGGTGTTTTTGCAATTAGTAGCGTTGGCTTTTTTTAGGGTTTTTTTGGATTGCAGTAAGTATCCTTCCTATCCTTTTCTGTCTAAGTCATTTTGGGCCCCAGCGTTTGCTCATACTATTTTCTGTCTGTGTCTGTATTAACTCTTGTCTAACCACCATTACATGTTTGGGGGCTTCCTATGTTCTTTGGGGATCTGCTCTGGGCAGATCGCTTTCCTCTTTCTATCTTTAGGTGTAGTTAGCCTCTCAGGCTGTGACGAGGCGTCTAGGACCAACGTAGGAACGCTCCACGGCTGCCTTTAGTTGTGGTGGTTAGTCAGGGTACTGCAATCCAGTAGATTCCAACCTCTCTGGTGTATTGCCGTTTTTTCCTGCTCTGCTCAGCTACCAAGACATAACAGTATCACCGGCCAAACTGAAAATTATATGGTACTCACAGAAGGGAGAAATAGTGTGGAAAAAAAAAAAAAAGTTGTCAGAGTTGTCAGAGATTTTTTTTTTTTTTTCTGTTTGTTGCATTTTTTTTTCCCTCTTTTTCTTTGGGTGCTGAGGAGGATTATTTTTTCTCTCAATGGAGTTTGCACAGTTGTCTGGCCATGTGGATCAGCTTGCCACTGAAGTTCGGAGTATTGCTACCTATCTTGCAGGGTTGCCGGTTGTGGAACCTAGGATCCCCATGCCAGATTTATTTTTGGGGGATCGAGCTAAATTTCTGAATTTCAAAAATAACTGTAAGTTGTTTTTTGCCTTAAAACCTAAGTCCTCAGGGAACGCAGCACAGCAGGTTCAAATTGTCATCTCTCTCCTGCG
>JARQOD010000001.1:722219849-722336327 GCA_033576555.1 Oophaga sylvatica
TGTCACTGTCAGTGTCCGTCGGTCGGGTCTGTCAGGAGTCAGCGGCACTTACCTGTCAGAAGATCTCCGGCGGTCACGTCCTGGACTGCTTGATGGCCGCAATCTTCTTTCCCCGGCGGTCACATGCAGTTTCTCGCGATAACAGCAGTGACTGCTGGGTAATCCCGGCCGTAAAGCAGTCAGTCCGATGACGTCACCGCCGGGGAAGCAGGTAATCAGCTGTGCTGCGTCGCGATGACAGGCTCTGCCTGTCATTGCGATGTAGCAGAGTTGGATCGTCGTGGGACTGTCGTTATGGACTGCGTCGGACAGGTGGTATACTGTTGGTTTGTTTTTTTTCTTTTTTTACAGGAGATCGATGGCGTCGCAGGAATGAGAGTACAATAAAATTAATGAAAACTGTGTTGTCTCTTTTATTTCATTAAAATACTTTTTTCTTGCTTTGTCTTTTTTTTATGCATTTAATAACTTTGGGATTAATAATGGATCGGTGTCTTATTGACACCTCTCCATTATTAACCAGGCTTATTGTCACCGTGCAATCAACGGTGACATTAACCCCTTATTACCCCGCTTGCCACCGCTACAGGGCAAGTGGGAAGAGCCGGTGTAAAGTGCCACAATTGGCACATCTTTTGATGCGCCAAATGTGGGGCTGCTGTAGCCTGGTATTATCAGGCTGTTGAGGGCCAAAATCCATGGGCCTTGACAGTCTTTTAATACCAGGCCGCAGCAGTCTGCATTTTACTTGGCTGGTTAACAAAAATAGGGGGGATCCCCACGCCGTTTTTTTTTCGAGGGGATCCCCTATTTTTGTTAACCAGCCAAGCTAAGCAGACTGCTGTGGCCTGGTATTATCAGGCTTGCAAGGTCCATGGATATTGGATCCTTACCAGCCTGAAAAACCAGGCCTCAGTGGTCTGCTTCATCTGGCTGGTTAACAAAAATAGGGGGGACCCCATGCCAATTTTTTTCGAGGGGATCCCCTATTTTTGTTAATCAGCCAAGATATGCAGACTGCTGTGGCCTGGTATTATCAGGCTGGCAAGGTCCATGGATCTTGGCTCCTTAACAGCCTGAAAATCCAGGCCTCAGCGGTCTGCTTCATCTGGCTGGCTAACAAAATAGGGGGGACCCCACGCCAATTTTTTTCGAGGGGATCCCCTATTTTTGTTAATCAGCCAAGATATGCAGACTGCTGTGGCCTAGTATTATCAGGCTGGCAAGGTCCATGGATCTTGGCTCCTTAACAGCCTGAAAATCCAGGCCTCAGCGGTCTGCTTCATCTGGCTGGTTAACAAAAATAGGGGGGACCCCACGCCATTTTTTTTTCGAAGGGAACCCCTATTTTTGTTAATCAGTTCCCTCTGACGTCACTGATTGTGTCCCTGGCTGACCTGAAGTGAAAGTGGAAAGCAATCAATTAAGCTTTCCACTTAAGGGCCCGTCTCACATAGCGATATCGCTACCGAGATCGCTGCTGAGTCACTAGTTTTGTGACGCAGCAGCGAGCTCACCAGCGATATCGCTGTGTGTGACATTCAGCGACGATCAGCCCCCCTGCCGGGTATCGCTGATTGTCGCTGAAATGTCAGGACCTTTTTTTGATCGCTGGTTTCCCGCTGACAGGCACGCATCGCTGCGTGTGACAGGCGGGAGACCAGTGATCCGCTGGTAACCAAGGTACACAGCAGGTTTCCAGGCGCGGGGCTGTGCCTATGTGTAGCCCTGGTGGTAGGCACACGCAGTACCCTGGAGAGTGTGTGGCGAGACAGCAGTTTAATGCTAAATATTCATTCACTCGACATATACTAGACACACCCTTAGGGTAGTGGAGTTTACTCTTGAGGGAGTGGTCAAGGTAGTATGTGTTGGAGTGATTTAGTCAGTCTAGTTCCTGTCTTCGGACAGTGAAGACGTCTGGAGTCTGTGTCTGGACTTCAGAGAGAGAAGACGTCTGGAGGGAGGAAGGAGTCCAGCCAGCTCTATCATCAGTTCAGATCGTGGAGGCTGGTACAGGTGTTTGAATTCACCTTAGTCTAGTCAGAGCTGTACTTCATCAGCATACACTGGAAGGAAAGACGAAGTTTAGTGCAGAAAGTCTTCAGCATCCTGTCTAAAGGACGGTATAAGGTTCAGAGACGTGCTCCTGCCTATTGATAACTGAGCATCTGTAACTAACTTTGAAGTAAGGAAAAGAAAGAAGTGACTGCTCGACCCTTGGCTAGTTTGAGTGCTTATGTTACCAGCGTGGACAAGGCGAAAGGCACAGTGGTTTATTGGAATAGTGCTTACGGATTGAAGAAGTCCTGCACATTGCTACCGGTCACTGGGGACCGAAGGATCACTACTGTTTCAAGCATAGTGATAAGAAAACCAGGAATTTACCGGACCTTAGGTCGCGGCAAACAAGCCCCTTATAGTCAGTACGTAACTGGGGTCAGGGGAAGTGAAGACTTTGAGTCTCTGCAGGACAAAATAAGAATTCAGCTTCTTCGCAGGAAGGCTCCTAACACAAAGCTGACTGGGTGGTACAGCTAAGGATTAGCTGGAGATTTTGAGGGAACTACGCTTCAGGCTGGTTGTACTCGTTGTATTGGAAGTAAAGGAGGCCCCTAACTTGTCCAGCTGCTGTCTCAAGATACACTCTCCTTGGATCAGCCTCCCTGGGACCTGCCTGAACATCTTACAAGTAAAGGTATGGAAAGACGCTGACCGTGTGAGACTGTGTTCTTTATCTGCACCCGACTGCACAAATCCCATAGACTTTGAGGGACCAGTCCCACCTGTAGGGGACCCGACATCTAGCTGCATCACCATCCCCTCAGAGATCTACAGCAGCGCTGGTACTAATTACCAGAATACTACAGGTGGCGTCACGAACTGTATATAAATCAATCCCCTGTAAATATATCCCCAACATACGCCAGACCGCCAGGGCCACAGACCGAGCCACAGCTACCTGTGACAATCCCCATAGACTTCTACGGGCTCGGCTCTGAGTACCCCATTGCCCTGGTAACCCACAATTGTGGTGGCGGGTCGACACAACTTGGCGTCACGAACAGGATGCGAAACTCGCGAAATTGCGAGCCCTGTGTGCCTAAGGAATTGTTTTTGTGAAAAAGGACTGTTTGCACTTTTGGCGCCAAAATCGCCATTTTTGTCGTCATATTCGCGCCCTCAGGCGCTGGAGAAGAAGGTGGGCGTACCTTCGTGGGCGTCTACCCCCCAGTGGCGCGAAGAAAATGCCTGCCCTCTCAAAGTGCTATTACAATATGCGATCCTGCCCTACAGCAAAGGAGGTCCGCCTCCTCTTCACCTTCCCTGCGAGGAGGAGGAGACGCAAACCCCACCTCCACGGAAGAGACCGGATGTCTCCGCAGGAAGAAGAGAGAATCTTCTGGAACATCATGGAGGCAGGACGTGTGCAGCCGAGCTGGGAAGTGGAGGAAGGCAGGCCCGTGCCCCAGCCAAGCTGCCACCAACACCGGAGTTATCCGTGATCCTGCACCTGAAGCAGGCGTTGCTAGAGACAAGAGAAGAAAATGCACGCCTGAAGAAGATGGTCCAGCACCAGCCTGGATTTGAAGAAATCGAGAGACGCCGGCGTACCCTGGAACAGCGGAGGCTGTGGGACACGGTGGTCTCTCCCCTCAACGACCCCCCACGATTCCAGATACCGAAGAGTCTGCTGCCCAAGGCGAAGGAGCAACCGGAGGCTGCCCCCGAAAGTACCGATCCCGATCCCACCGGTGAAGCGGTGGAAGCGAAGGAGGTTGAGGAGGTACAGCCAATCCCGGAACGCCCGCCCGGCCAAGAGGCCGCAGCAGATGATCGGTCCCCGGCAGGGACACCGGAGGGGTCCTGTCCGTCACTACCAGATGTGGACTGGGACGAAATGGCGCGCCTGGATGACGTCGCCTACACCGCCCAGTGGGAACAGGAATGGCAGAGTCGTGAGGAGAAGAAGAGACGCCAGCAGGAGGAAGAGCGGGAAACTCAGAGGAACCGTCAGCGACAATATGCCGAGCTGATCGCGGACAAAGAGAGTGTCCGGAGAGATAAAGGTACCCTGAGGGAACCGCGGCGGCAGGGGTGTGTGACTGAGTTCCAGCTCCGGAAGGGCTGGGGCTTTATCCGTGAACCGGGCCTCTACCCAGCGGTCTTTGTCAGCAGGCGTGACGTGGAATCCCACCTGCCGCAAGGCCATCCCGGGAGGGACTTAGCAAATGGAGATATCGTCACATATACGCGGCACTGGGGAATGAAGGGATGGTATGCCCTTAACGTCACCATCGTCCGTGACCCCGTCCCAGACGCAGGTACCGTCACCATTACCGCAGCGTCCCGTCTCTAGATCAAGCAGAATCCGGCCGTGCCCCAGCATCGCCCCCTGCAAATTCATCGCAACAAGCGACCCAGATTTCATCGCAAATTAAAGCCACCGCTACATCGCAACATGCGACCCAGTCTCAATCGCAATCCCTAACGCGGTCCATATCGCTAACTGTGATTGAAACGCAATCGGTGTCACGTGAAGAGAATGTACCCGTTGCGCCCCTAGAGGTTCGCACCAGAACTGTGGCGACCCAGACCCTAATCGCAGCACATGATTTGCTAGTCCTGGGATCTAGGGCCCATTGCATTGTTCCAGCCCCCGGGGTGGAAAGTGTATTTGCAGAGAATGAATAGATAGTGAGGAAAAAGTGGTGAGATCCCTATCGGGTCTACCAAAAGTAAAAAAAAGTTTGAAATGTTTTATAAAGTTTTGCACAAAATTATATAGTGAATATATATATTTCTACTGTAGAATGCCCGGCTGGGTAAATGGTAAATAGTAACCAGAAAAGTTTATGCACTTTCGTATTATGTGATTTGATATAATATGTCTTTGGTTTTATATTGGACTTGGAGGTTGAGGACTATGCCAACCCAGAACTTACTTGTAAATAGTTGCGCTTCGGTGCCCTATCTTGGTTTTACATAAACCAGTATAACTACCTCTGAAAACAAAACCCGTGTGGTGTGGCACTGAGTGAGGTCTGCAGTTGGATGTCCTGCAGCCCACCCAGGACCTACGTTGAAGGTTTGGTGCGGGTCCTTCACAAGTATATCGTATATTTATTGAATGCTATTTAATACTTTTGTATTTCTATATGTAAAATGTTATTGTTTGCAACGTTCAAGATATTCTCACCTCCCGGATGGGAAGAAGTTATTGTTTAATGTTTATTGCATAAACAAAATGTCTCTTTTGTATTTTACAGCCCGGGAGTGCTGTCTTTTACCATGGGGGAATGTGTAGCCCTGGTGGTAGGCACACGCAGTACCCTGGAGAGTGTGTGGCGAGACAGCAGTTTAATGCTAAATATTCATTCACTCGACATATACTAGACACACCCTTAGGGTAGTGGAGTTTACTCTTGAGGGAGTGGTCAAGGTAGTATGTGTTGGAGTGATTTAGTCAGTCTAGTTCCTGTCTTCGGACAGTGAAGACGTCTGGAGTCTGTGTCTGGACTTCAGAGAGAGAAGACGTCTGGAGGGAGGAAGGAGTCCAGCCAGCTCTATCATCAGTTCAGATCGTGGAGGCTGGTACAGGTGTTTGAATTCACCTTAGTCTAGTCAGAGCTGTACTTCATCAGCATACACTGGAAGGAAAGACGAAGTTTAGTGCAGAAAGTCTTCAGCATCCTGTCTAAAGGACGGTATAAGGTTCAGAGACGTGCTCCTGCCTATTGATAACTGAGCATCTGTAACTAACTTTGAAGTAAGGAAAAGAAAGAAGTGACTGCTCGACCCTTGGCTAGTTTGAGTGCTTATGTTACCAGCGTGGACAAGGCGAAAGGCACAGTGGTTTATTGGAATAGTGCTTACGGATTGAAGAAGTCCTGCACATTGCTACCGGTCACTGGGGACCGAAGGATCACTACTGTTTCAAGCATAGTGATAAGAAAACCAGGAATTTACCGGACCTTAGGTCGCGGCAAACAAGCCCCTTATAGTCAGTACGTAACTGGGGTCAGGGGAAGTGAAGACTTTGAGTCTCTGCAGGACAAAATAAGAATTCAGCTTCTTCGCAGGAAGGCTCCTAACACAAAGCTGACTGGGTGGTACAGCTAAGGATTAGCTGGAGATTTTGAGGGAACTACGCTTCAGGCTGGTTGTACTCGTTGTATTGGAAGTAAAGGAGGCCCCTAACTTGTCCAGCTGCTGTCTCAAGATACACTCTCCTTGGATCAGCCTCCCTGGGACCTGCCTGAACATCTTACAAGTAAAGGTATGGAAAGACGCTGACCGTGTGAGACTGTGTTCTTTATCTGCACCCGACTGCACAAATCCCATAGACTTTGAGGGACCAGTCCCACCTGTAGGGGACCCGACATCTAGCTGCATCACCATCCCCTCAGAGATCTACAGCAGCGCTGGTACTAATTACCAGAATACTACAGGTGGCGTCACGAACTGTATATAAATCAATCCCCTGTAAATATATCCCCAACATACGCCAGACCGCCAGGGCCACAGACCGAGCCACAGCTACCTGTGACAATCCCCATAGACTTCTACGGGCTCGGCTCTGAGTACCCCATTGCCCTGGTAACCCACAATTGTGGTGGCGGGTCGACACACCTAGAAACCCGCTGTGTACCTTGGATACCAGCGCCCTGATGCAGGGAGCTGGTATCCAAGGTACACAGCGGGTTTCCAAGCGCTGCGCGGTGCCTGGAAACCCGCTGTGTACCTTGGTTACCAGCGGATCGCTGGTCTCCCGCCTGTCACACGCAGCGATGCGTGCCTGTCAGAGGGAAACCAGCGATCAAAAAAAGGACCTGACATTTCTGCGACGATCAGCGATACCCGGCAGGGGGGCTGATCGTCGCTGAATGTCACACACAGCGATATCGCTGGTGAGCTCGCTGCTGCGTCACAAAACAAGTGACTCAGCAGCGATCTCGGTAGCGATATCGCTATGTGAGACGGGCCCTTAAGCGATGTTACCCGCAGTGTCGCTGTCCCAGATCGCTGCCTGAGCTGCCTGTTTGGCAGCTCAGCAGCGATCATGTAGCGATACACCAGCGATCCTGACAAGTGCATATCGTTGTCGGATCGCTGGTGTATCGTTATGTGACACCCAGCCTTTACTCTCCTGTCAGGCAGGAGAGGAACTCATTCATTTGGGGTTTACTGTGAGGCTGCAGCATTAGCTGCGGTCCCTGCAGTAAACATTAACCCTTTCTGAAGGATTACACCGTGGGACCTGACTGTGCATGGGATAGGTAAGAATAATTTTGCTTTTTTATTTTATTTTTATTACAGGAAATGGTTTTTGCAGTAAAATAAAATATGGTCAAAAACATGTGTCTTTATTTCATTAAAATGATTTTTAATTAAAGTGTGTGTGTTTTATTTTTATTTCATGCAATAGGATTAATAATTGATAGTTGTCTAATTGACAGCTCTCAATTATTAACCTGGCTTAAGGTCACCTTTCAATAGCAAGGTGGCTTTAACCCCATATTAACCCATTCGCCACCGCTACAGGGCAATGGGAATAGACGGGCAAAGTGCCAGAAAGGGCGAATCTAATTATAGATTTGTCTTTCCTGGGGTGTCTGGGGGCAGATGTTAGTAGCCGGGGGGGGCAAAAATAATGGTCCCTCTCTGGGCTATTATTATCTGCCCCCACTCACTGGCTTTGTCTGTCTGGTTGCGAAAATAGGGCGGGAGCCCACGCATTTTTTTTCAGCAATTTTACACCTATATATATATACATGTCATTGAATTTGTGACACATATATATATATATTTATATTTGTAGTTCATACACTTCTACATAGTATAATAGCCGCTAATTCAATTGCCGGCTTTTGTGAAAATGCAGAACCCGACATGAAATGACACTTGGTGTACATAGGGTTAACCATGTCTTTTCATGTCCTTTGCTATCTAATTTGCACAAACAATTAAATCAGTCTATGTGTGCAAAATTTCACACCTGTAGGGGTTAATTAAAGGTGTAAATTCGTAGCAAAAAAGTCTGTTTTTTTTACAACGAATTTACACCTTTAATTAACCCCTACAGGTGTGAAATTTTGCACACATAGACTGATTTAATTGTTTGTGCAAATTAGATAGCAAAGGACATGAAAAGACATGGTTATCCCTATGTACACCAAGTGTCATTTCATGTCGGGTGACCCGACATGAAATGACACTTGGTGTACATAGGGTTAACCATGTCTTTTCATGTCCTTTGCTATCTAATTTGCACAAACAATTAAATCAGACTATGTGTGCAAAATTTCACACCTGTAGGGGTTAATTAAAGGTGTAAATTCGTAGCAAAAAAGTCCGTTTTTTTTTTACAACGAATTTACACCTTTAATTAACCCCTACAGGTGTGAAATTTTGCACACATAGACTGATTTAATTGTTTGTGCAAATCAGATAGCAAACTACATGAAAAGACATGGTTAACCCTATGTACACCAAGTGTCATTTCATGTCGGGTGCTTCTGTCTTTTCACTGAAGCCGGCTTTACCCGGCAATTGAATCAGAGAGGATATTTTACTATGTAGAAGTGTATAAACTATACATATATGTATATATATATGTCACAATGACATGTATATATATATATATGTATTCTATGTGTGTATATTTAGTGTTTACAAGGAAAGAATGGGGTTTTTTTAGTTGCGATATTTTGTTCCCATAGACTTACATGGGACTTCCGGTATCGGTATCGGGTATCGCCGATATTTTAGTGATATCGGCGATACCATTCCGATTCCGATACTTTAGGATATCGGAAAGTATCGCTCAACTCTAGTCCCGGCACAAGGAAGCAGTCTCCAGGATTGGGAGCTGTCTTTAGCCTGGACACAGGGAGGTGTCCCGGCACAAGGAAGCAGTCTCCAGGATTGGGAGCTGTTTTTAGTCTGGACACAGGGAGGTGTCCGGCACAAGAAGCAGTCTCCAG
Organism: Oophaga sylvatica; assembly: GCA_033576555.1. Taxonomy (NCBI): domain Eukaryota; kingdom Metazoa; phylum Chordata; class Amphibia; order Anura; family Dendrobatidae; genus Oophaga; species Oophaga sylvatica. The sequence goes on from JARQOD010000001.1 coordinate 722,228,837, forward strand.
GATTGGGAAGCACGCTCAGTCTGGACACAGGAAGGTGTCCCGGCACAAGAAGCGTCTCCAGGAGTGTGAGCTATCTCAGTCTGGGTGCAGGAGGTACCCGGACACAGGAGTAGTCTCAGTGAGAATCCGTGCGAATAGAGGCTGAATAGGAGTGGATCTCTCTCAAGTCTGGACGTTGGATGTGCCTTCAGACACAAGGAGGAGTATCTGTGAAACTCCATACTGGTAACATATATCATATGTGTTGTTTTGGGCCAGGCTGGTAGAGCCGGGACCCGGATAGACAGTGCAATCTAACTAAGTGTAATTAGTGGCTAGACAAGCCCAGGTTTTCTGTTTATGATTTATTTTTATCTGTTTGCTGTGGACTTTAATAAAGCTGGTTGCGGCCAGTTTTCACCAGAACTGCTGTCTGAATGAACTGTTTTCGTGCCATTCTGTCTACCCAGACAGCGATCCTAGAGCTATATCCCTTGAAAATGTTACAATTGGCGGAGAATGCTGGGGCAGTGCAGGGGCTGATACAGTTAGTGCTGGAGTGTGCATGCAGCACAGTGGCGTAGAGACAGCAATAAAGGTGAAGTCTGTTGAAATAGCAGCAGAGGAAAAAAAAAAAAAGTGTGTCAGCAGAAACGTCTGTTTGGAGCAGTCTTAAAGAGACAGGAGCCCTAATAGACTTTGCAAAGAAAAAAAAAAAGTGTCTGCACAGCAGAGCTGAATTTTTCTATGGAAAAGACTGTAGAGTGTGTATGTCTTGAGTGAAGACTGCCGTTGTTGAGACAGAGAAGTCTGACAGCATGGATGATAGCATGGAGGCGCTGTTTGAACAAATGGTGCAAGTTATTGTGCAACATAAGACTGCCGTGGTTGAGACAGATAAGTCCGGCAGTATGGAGGGGCTCGTTGAGTACCTGGTCCAGGCTCAGCGGACCATGGAGCAGCAGCGCCTACAGCACCAGCAGCACATGCAGGAGCACCGGCAGCAATTCCTGCAGCAGCAGCAGCAGGAGAATAACCGGTTGTTGGAGCAGATTGCAACTCTCAGCACCTCGTCCCAGAGTAATGTTGTGAAGGCACCTGACTTGTCCGCTGTAAAGAAGGCGGTAAGACGGTCCCTGAAAAAGATGACACCTCGTGATGATGTGGAGGTATATCTCACTAGATTTGAGGAACTGGCAGAGAAGGAGAATCTGCCCCTATCTGAGTGAGCCATGATGGTCGCACCCTATCTGATTGGAGTGCCCCAGGTGGCCTATGCTGACCTGAGCGAGCAGGACAGCCAAGACTATGCCAAGTTGAAAGCGGAGATTCGTACCCGGCTGAGTGTTACGGTGACAGCCCGTGCCAGGGGAGTTCGTGACTGGAGATACAGTTGGGAGTCTGCAGTCAGCGAGCCTGATTATGGAGTTGGAAAGGTGATGGTGAACCGCTACACCCGAGCACGTCCTCCTGAGGTACAGCCGTCTGAGAGGTCGTCGCTTCAGAGTTCCCGGACGCTGAACTCTCGCGGTAAGAGCGTTCCAGCTATAGGGGACATATGGGAGGGTGATTGTGGTGGACAGTGTTGGAGATGTCGTGAAATTGCAGCCGGCTGTTCACTAGAGGGGGAGCCTATGTGCCGTGATGTTGGCAGGTCTCTCTCTCTCTGCGCAGAACCTGTGTGTGTGACCACCGCAGCTGAAGAGACTGGACCACAGGTGTTCCCGGTGGTTGTAAATGACTGCCCAGCACAGGCCCTCTTAGACTCAGAGAGTCCAGTGACTTCCGTATGTGACAGCCTGATTGATAGGGACTTCATCCCTGATAAGCACCTGAGTATGGTGTGCATCCATGGAGACACCAAAGTCTACCCAGAGACTGCCGTGGACTTGGTCCCTAAACTCGGGGAGGTTTCATATGAAGTGGGGGTAGTGAAGAGCCTGGTGCACCCCGTCATATTGGGTAATGACTTTCCCCGATATGGGGATCTCTGGGGGAGAAATGTTTCTGATGGACAGTGTGATGAAGCTCCTATTGAGGGTGCGCAGTCCCGAGGGGCGGAACACAATGCTAGTGGGACGTTAAACTTATGTGATGATGATGATCATGATAATGATGATGACCATGATAATGATGCTGATGCTGATAATGATAATGATGATGATCATGATAGTGATGATGATACTGATCATAGTCATGATAATGATATTGATAATAATGATGACTGTGATAGTGATGAAATTCCTTTGCAGGTGATGTTGGGAGACGAGGATGGTGGTTCTCGGGAACCGAGTGTCCCTGACTTGCCTGTGTCCTGTGACAATTTTGAGAGTGAGCAGTGGCGAGACCCCACTCTTAGGACGGCACAGGAAAATATGATTGTTCTAAATGAGGTTTCCCAGGAGCCTGGCTCTGAGGAGAGGTTTCCTCATGCTGCCATGGACAATAGCCTATTGTATAGGGACACTGAAGTCCAGGGAGAGGTCGTGAGTCAGCTCCTAGTACCTGAACTATATAGAAGTATAGTGCTGGGGTTGTCACATAGTCACATACTTGAGGGACCAGATGGTGCAGTTAATGTTGTGGATGACATGTTAACTAAGGTTCCAGATCAAGATGTGAATGAAAATGAAGGGTATAGCCCTGACAGTGAGCCAGATGTGACTGAAGAAGTAGAGTATAGGACGGACGGTAGGGCTTCTGGGCATGTCTTGCCAGAAGAGCCTGAAGGTGGGGAACTGGAGAAAAGTGAAAAACCCCCTATACCTTCTGTGATAGTTGGTGACACATGGTCAGTGCACCAGGGACAGGAGGTACGTGAGTTTCTGAGGAAGAGTCAGCAGAAGTGTTCTGATGTGCCGGGTCGTACTTCTCTGGCCAGGCACTATATCGAAACTGAGCCCGGCCCTAAGGTCAAGATGAAACCGTGCAGGATACCCGAGGCCCGCAGAGAGCATAGGCCTGGGAGGGTACAGGGTAGTACGGATGCTTCAGATGAAGAGAAAGTTGATGTTGGCTATGACTCAGGTGACGATACAAATGACAGTGGTGAAGATGAAGCTGATGAGGGCCATGACTGGTCCAGAGTTCACTGTCTCTGTTGGATTGTTGACCAGCCCTCCGGTCTGGATGACCAGCCCTCCGGTCTGGAGAAGAGGGAGAGGATATGTGAGACAGTGAAGGAATGTGTGTTGAATGGGGTGTACATTTCACCTAGGTATAAGGGAAATGTGTGGCTTTGTAAACCTAGTGGTAGAGAAAGGTCACTACACCTTACATTCATTGCACACTTGCAGCTCAGGCCTGAAACTACTCAGGTCTTAATTAGGAGACCAGAAGTAGGTGTCTGCAAACACAATCTGAGAGCTGTCTTTAGCCTGGACACAGGGAGGTGTCCCGGCACAAGGAAGCAGTCTCCAGGATTGGGAGCTGTCTTTAGTCTGGACACAGGGAGGTGTCCCGGCACAAGGAAGCAGTCTCCAGGATTGGGAGCTGTCTTTAGCCTGGACACAGGGAGGTGTCCCGGCACAAGGAAGCAGTCTCCAGGATTGGGAGCTGTCTTTAGTCTGGACACAGGGAGGTGTCCCGGCACAAGAAGCAGTCTCCAGGATTGGGAAGCACGCTCAGTCTGGACACAGGAAGGTGTCCCGGCACAAGAAGCGTCTCCAGGAGTGTGAGCTATCTCAGTCTGGGTGCAGGAGGTACCCCGGACACAGGAGTAGTCTCAGTGAGAATCCGTGCGAATAGAGGCTGAATAGGAGTGGATCTCTCTCAAGTCTGGACGTTGGATGTGCCTTCAGACACAAGGAGGAGTATCTGTGAAACTCCATACTGGTAACATATATCATATGTGTTGTTTTGGGCCAGGCTGGTAGAGCCAGGACCCGGATAGACAGGGCAATCTAACTAAGTGTAATTAGTGGCTAGACAAGCCCAGGTTTTCTGTTTATGATTTATTTTTATCTGTTTGCTGTGGACTTTAATAAAGCTGGTTGCGGCCAGTTTTCACCAGAACTGCTGTCTGAATGAACTGTTTTCGTGCCATTCTGTCTACCCAGACAGCGATCCTAGAGCTATATCCCTTGAAAATGTTACAATATATATTTATTTATATTACATAGAAAGATAGATACAAAAAAAGCCGGTAATTCATCTGCCCTGTTCTGTAAAATCACTGCAGTAGCCGATAGGATAGAAAAGATGGATTACATACAGTAAATACAAATAGAATAGGTAGATATATAGATGTCAGTGACAAATACAATTAGTACAGTGTGTGTGGAAATTACTGTACATGTATTTAATTAATAAACGATTTTTCGGAAAAAAATGGCGTGGACTCCTGCTCAATTTTCATAATCAGCAGAGGGAAAGCCGACGACTGGGGGCAGATGTTTATAGACTGGGAAGGGTATAATACCCATGGAGCTTCCCAGGCTATTAATATCAAGACTGCAGTGTAGGTCTATCCTGTTCAGCTACAATCCCTTTTTTTGTATTGGATGCAATGAAAGCCAGAAATTGGTATGGAAAGCATATGGGCAACACAATGTAGAAGCCTTAAGAAGTGAACTTCACACCAGTTCTGCTCCCAAGGGTGGCATAATGTACTGTAGCCAGACACTGCGGTCTTCATTCCAGATACAATAACAGCTCAGTGATTTGATGAGGTGGAATCAGCATTACTTTGGCACTTTGGAGAAATGGCTGTAACAGTTGTTCAACAATACCAAACTAGATTATATTATGATAAAGGCTCTGTGGGGCCACATCATCACTTTTAGGAAAGGCAGGTCACCGTGTTCATGAAATAACTTGTTGGGCCCCCCCCCCCCCGTGTCCGTCCGTAACTGTGTATGGGGGCCCGTGTCTGTCAATCACTGTGTATGGGGGGCCCTGTGTCCCTCCGTCACTGTGTATGGGGGGCCAGTCCAGTACACCACATCAGCAGACACACAGTGTACACCCCGTACACACACAGCTTGGCTCCGTACACACGCGGCCCCGCAACGTGCACCTCGTACACACACAGCTTGGCTCAGTACACCTCGTACACACACGGCTCCGCTCCGTACACCTCGTACACACACGGCTGCGCTCCGTACACCTCGTACACACACGGCTCGGCTCCGTACACCTCGTACTCACACGGCTCCGCTCCGTACACCTCGTACATACACGGCTCCGCTCCGTACACACACACACTTTTTTTTTTTTTTTGTTGAATATGTATTTATTAACACACATGTATAACACATATCAAGGGTATGAACAGTAACAAAACATGTCACATAATATAAGCCAAGCGTCATCATATCAGGTCATGTCCAATAAAACAGAGCACAATATATATGAATGAAACAGTGTGATCGAGGATCACTACTAGTATTGCGTGAGATTTGGCACACAAATTGGGTTCCTGGACTAACGAACCCCAATAACATTCTACAAGAACAAGAACTAAGAACAAAATAAAACAAGAAGACACAGAAAATATAAGGGGAAATAAAGAAAAATAAGGGAATTAAATGAACCTAAATGAAAAATAAATAACTGGACAAAGAAAAAAGGAAGAAGGTTAAAGGTAAGGGGAAGGAATAAGGGGAGGGGGGCGCCCTCGGTCTCCGCCCACAGCACACCACGTGGCAGAGAATCTTACATACAAAAATAGCACTCCAATTAGTCACTTACACTATGTAGGCGAAGGGGTACGAAAGGCAATCCACGGGGACCAGATGGTCTGGAATTTATCCCGGGTATGGTTGATCCATGCCGACAGGTCCTCCATGTCCCTGATATGGTCCACAGCAACAGTCCACTCCTCCAGAGAAGGCGCCACAGTAGACAGCCAATGCTTAGGCACTAGAAGTTTGGCAGCCGTCAACATAAAGGTCGCCAGTTTGTGCTTAATGGGGTTATAACCCGTCGCCGGCACCCAAAAAAGGACTGAGTCCCTGGGTAAATCACAAGGCAGAAGGCAGATATCTTTGATTTTTTGTCGTATCGCATTCCAGAAGGGCACAATGAGGGGACAATCCCACCAGATGTGAGCATAAGTTCCTGAACCCGCCCCACATTCCAGCAGATGTCAGAGGTCTGCAAGCCATGGCGAAATAGGAAGGACGGGGTTCGGTACCACCTGGCAATCAGTTTATAAGAATTCTCTTTAATGCGAACGCACCTAGAAAATCCCAGTGCGTGTCTTTTAATACACCTGGTGACTCGTAGGGACAATGGGTGCCCCAGTTCCCGTTCCCAGGCAGCAAGGTAAGTAGGCTCAGTATCAGAGCGAAGAGACATAAGCCATTTGTAAATGGTGGAGATCACGCCTTTGACAGGACTCTGTGCCAGCAACAGCCGCTCCAAGTTGGAGGCAGCCCGCAAGGGACGATGTTGCTCCATAAAGGTCTGACAGACATGATGTACATGTGCTAGCGATAAAAAGTTGGCGTGTGTAGGTCCGAGGATGGATGACAGGCCCTCCGCCGAAGGGACATTGCCTCCAGCAAAAAAGGAATTGAGGGGCGTTACCAGTTTGCTCCACAAACCCTGAAAAGTCCAAAAACCCTCATCCGAGCAGGTCAACAAAGGGAGTAAGCATACAGGCATGAGCGGAGAGGGGAACTTACTCATAGTGTCATGATGTAGACAGTTCAGGCATGTGTGGAGCAAACCCTTCAGGAGAGGGGAGAAGCCGCGTGTACGAGGGATCTGAGTATGCACACCCCATAACTCAAGTGCCTCCCGAGGCGAAAGAAGAGCCATTTCTAGGGAGGACAAGAAAGACCTTTTGTTCCAGCTGTTTATCTCCACCCAACGACGAAGATGGCAAGCGAAGTAATAGTTCTTCAGGTAGGGCATACCCACTCCACCTGCATCTGTGGGCAGAGTCAAAGTCGAGAAAGCGTTACGAGCCGGACGTTGGTTCCATAGGAACCATGAGAACAGAACGTGTAAGGCACGAAAAAAGGAATTGGGAAGGAATATAGGAGCTGCCTGGAATAAGTAGAGGAATTTTGGGACTATATATGTGGACAGATAATTTTTTCGGCCCAACCAAGACATGAACGGTATTCGTAGACGCTGGAGCTGTGTCCTAACCGAGGAGAGTAGGCGTAGGTGGTTCAGAGAGTAGAGGCGAGAAATATCCCTCGGAATAAGAATGCCTAAATATTTTACATGGTCTGTCTTCCAGGTGAACGGTGACATTCGTTGGAGGCGGGTTAGAGTGTCCCTGGGGAAGCCGATAGCAAACGCGACTGATTTATTATAATTGATTTTGAAGTTTGAAAGAGTACCAAAATGGTGAAAAAGATCCAGCACAGCGGGTATAGCAGTCTCCGGGTTAGTGATACTAAGCATGATGTCATCAGCGTATGCGGACACGAGGGCCTCGCCTTTAGGGGTGGACGCGCCGAAGGATGTCTGGGTGTGTACGAAAAGCCTGTAACAAAGGTTCCAGGCACAGAGCGAACAGACTGGGGGACAAGGGGCAGCCCTGGTGGGTTCCATTGGATATAGAGAATGGAGCCGAAAAAGAATTGTTCACCTTGACCCTGGCAGTGGGCGAGGTGTAAAGTGTAAAAATGGAGTCTATAAAGCGATCGGGAAAATTAAATAGGCGTAGGACCGACTTCATGTAAGACCAATCTATGCGGTCAAACGCCTTTTCGGCATCAGTACTTAACAACAACAAAGGCGTTTTTCGGGAAACTGCTCCATGGATTAGGTGTAAGATCTTTGTGGAGTTTTCCCTCCCCTCCCTACCCAGTACAAACCCAGTCTGATCGCTCTGCACCAGGAGGGGGACCAAGCGAGACACCCGGTTCGCCAGGACCTTTGCCCAGAGCTTCAAATCACAGTTAAGAAGAGATATTGGCTGATAACTACTACACTGTGCTGGATCTTTGTCTTCTTTATGGATTAAAGCTATATCCGCAGAAAGGGATTGGGGAGGAAAGGAGGAGCCAGTCATCAAGGCGTTAAAAAGTCGGGTGAGGTGTGGGAGAAGGGTAGCTTTAAACTTTTTGTAGTAAAGTATTGTCAGACCATCTGGGCCAGGAGATTTTCCCGATGGAGTAGACTTCAGAGCTTCCTCCACTTCCTCCACCGCAATTGGAGATAACAATTCCACGTGATGGGAAGGTTTCAATTTATGGAGGTTCAGGGAGGAGACAAAGTCCACAATAGCAGGATGGGGGGCTGCAGTGGGGGCAGATTCATACATGGGGTTATGTAAGTTATACAAGGCGGTGTAATATTGATGAAAATCTTGCGCGATTTGCGCCGTCTCGGTGTGTGCGGCACCCGAGGGGCATCTCGTCTCAGCGATGAATGTACGCGGAGACGTTTCTTTGACGTAGGCGGACATAAGTTTCCCACCTCTGTCACCTGAAGCATAAAGACGGTGTTTCTCGTGTAAGAAATTTTTCGCAATTTTTAGGTTTAGGAGGGATTTAAGGGCCATACGCAAGGACAGGAGATCGGAGAGGTGTTGTTGGCACAGAGATCGCTTGTGGAGCGACTCCAATTTGCAAATTTGAAGGAGCAAGGCATCGGTTTGTTTCTCCCTAGATTTTTTAAGTCTAGAGGCCAGTGAGATGAATTCACCCTGACAAAAGATTTGTGAGTTTCCCAGACGATGGGGATTGGCATGCCTGGAGTGTAATTTCTATGGAAGAAATCCTGAAGGGGTATTTCAATGGCATTTATATTATCTTGAACGTCCAACAGTGTCTCATTGAGTCGCCAGGTGTATCCGAGACCACCCACCCCAGGTAAGGCCAGTGTTAAGGATACAGGCGCATGGTCCGATACTGTCATGGATCCAATATCCGCCGTAGAATAACACCCCAGGTGGCGTCGGGATAGAAAGAGGTAATCAAGTCTTTGGTATGAGCGATGCGGCGTCGAATAAAACGTATAATCCTTAGTGTCAGGATGGAGGACTCTCCAGGCGTCCACCAAGGACAGCTCCGCCAATAGCAGTTTAAGTCTTCTGAGATTCCGAAAAGAGATGGCGGAGCGGCCCGTGGAGGAGTCCACGAGAGGCTCCATAGTGAGGTTAAAGTCTCCACCCAGTACCACTAGCCCCGACATAAATTGCTGTAAAAGACGTAGAGTAGATAGTAACCAGTCGACTGTGCGAACATTGGGCGCATAACTATTAGCAAAAGTCACTAAAGTGTTTCCCAGTTTACCCTTCAAGAAAAGATATCGACCATCTGTATCTGCCAACTGCGCTTGCAACTGAAAATGAAGATTGCGGCAAAAACACACACACACTTCTGATACATTCACCACCCTGTAAACCCCTCCTGACCCCACACAAACTTCCGTCATCCAGTGTGCCTGCTGATGTGCTGTACTGACTGGCCCACCATACACAGTGACGGACACGGGGCCCCCATACACAGTGAAGGACGGACACGGGGCCCTCATACACAGTGACGGACGGACACGGGACCCTTATACAGTGACGGACGGACACGGGCCCCCATACACAGTGACGGATGGACACGGGGCCCTCACAGTGACGGACGGACACGGGACCCCCATACACAGTGACGGACGGACACGGAGCCCCCATACACAGTGAAGGACAGACACAGGGCCCTCATACACAGTGACGGACGGACACGGGGCCCCCATACACAGTGACAGACGGACACGGGCCCCCATACACAGTGACGGACGGACACGGGGCCCTCATACACAGTGACGGACGGACACGGGGCCCCCATACACAGCGACGGACGGACACGGGGCCCCCATACACAGCGACGGACGGACACGGGGCCCCCATACACAGCGACGGACGGACACGGGACCCCCATACCCATCGACGGACGGACACGGCCCCCATACACAGTGACGGACAGACACGGGGCCCCATGCACAGTGACGGATGGACACGGGGCCCTCATATACAGTGACAGACGGACACGGGCCCCCATACACAGTGACGGACGGACACGGGGCCCTCATACACAGCGACGGACAGACACGGGGCCCCCATACAGTGACGGACAGACACGGGGCCCCATACACAGCGACGGACGGACACTGGCCCCCCATATACAGTGATGGACAGACACACACTCTACAATGAGCTGCCTGCCATCACAGAGCACCAGAAACTCATCACTTATTCACTTAGACAGTTAACAGTGTTTACCAGAAGCTAGATGCCTGCAAAAATCTCCACACAGCACAGAGCACTGCACTATGCCTGGAAGCCCCGCCCATCAGCCATTACCAGCCAATTGCAATTAAGTAAAAAGCACCAATAGCAGAGCAGAACAGAGTGTGCCTTTCTTTTGTGAAAAACGGGCTGTAATTGGTCGGACTCGGAGGCAGGCAAGGCAATGGTGGGGGTCGGTGAGTCAGTAGTGCTGGTGCAGACATGCTGAAAACTGCTGCTGGTGCTGGCAGTGCTGTGTGTGTCTGTGTGTGCTATGGAATGAAGCAATAGTGTCAGTGTGTGTGTGACACTGTAGGAGATGGCTGCCTGCAGCTTCTCTTACACTCTGCTGGTGATGAGTCTGATCGATGCTATTGGTGCACTGTGCATCACAAAGCAGACGCACATGGGTTAAGAAGGAGGCTGGGGGCGGGGCCCACCAGACATTTCTCCGGTGTCCGTGCCTCAGTCCGACACTGACGGAGTGACACGACCCAACTGATGATCAGTCAGCTAATGGCACAACACACAACAGGGATGGAATTGGGGGGAGGAAGGCCCTACCAATAGGGAATGAGGGATGGTCACAACCTGAGCTCAACCTGAACCTGTCCCTGCACTCCCCTAACTCCCTATGCGGGTCCTTCCCACCGCCATCAGGATACCTTGTCCCTAATTGTCACCAATAACTGCCCTGGCTAGTGCACTTGCCGAAAGGAGCACTAGCCTCACCTCTGCAGATAATAAACACAGGGGAAAGTGACAGATACCAAAGGGACAAGGTAACAAAAACACAACACTTAGCTTTCTCTGCTGCAAAGCACAGCACAGCAGAATGAAGTCGCCAGATAAGCAACTCAGGAGAAGCACCGCTGCACCCAGAGAGCTCCTTACCCCAGCTTGGTCACTGCAGATTGCTCTAACACCATCAGTCAGCTGATGCATCAGGTGACCTTTTAACCCTTCATGACCCAGCCTATTTTGACCTTAAAGACCTTGCCATTTTTTGCAATTCTGACCAGTGTCCCTTTATGAGGTAATAACTCAGGAACGCTTCAACGGATCCTAGCGATTTTGAGATTGTTTTTTCGTGACACATTGGGCTTCATGTTAGTGATAAATTTAAGTCGATAATTTTTGCGTTTATTTGTGAAAAAAATGGAAATTTGGCGAAAATTTTGAAGATTATCTAAAGCTGTCAATGAATTAAGGCTTGCAAGAGACGTCAAAAGCAACAAAAAAGGATTTTGGGGATACGTCAAAAGTAAAAGAAAAGTCAAAGATGCTATAGGATTTTTACAGGATGAAAATGATGAAATGGTAAGTCAGGATGTTGAAAAGGCTGAACTTTTAAATTCCTAATTTGCATCTGTTTTCTCTCAGAAAGGAAATGTAACATCAACTGATCATCACTGTCCTATTAAAGGAATAGAAGAATCCAGGATATCTATAAACAGAAAGACAGTGAGGAAACACTTAGCTAACCTAAATGAATTCAAGTCTCCAGGTCCAGATGAATTACACCCCAGAGTACTGAAGGAGATAGCAGAAGAAATTCTTGAACCACTGTCCATAATATTTGAAAATTCTTGGAGAACAGGAGAAGTCCCAGAAGACTGGAGAAGAGCAAATGTTGTTCCTATCTTCAAAAAGGGGAAGAAGGTGGACCCAGGGAACTACAGGCCGGTGAGTCTGACTTCTATACCAGGAAAGATCTTTGAAAAAATTATTAAAGAACATGTATGTAAGTACCTGGATAAGAATGAAGTGATTAAACAGAGTCAGCATGGGTTTGTAACTAATAAGTCATGTCAGACTAACTTAATTTCCTTCTATGACAGAATCACTGACTGGGTGGGTCAGGGAAATCTGTAGATATAGTATACCTTGACTTCAGCAAAGCATTTGACAAAGTATCTCACACAATCCTTATTGAAAAAATGACTAAGTATGGAATGGACAAGGCAACTGTTAGGTGGATTCATAACTGGCTTAGTGATCGGACCCAAAGAGTGGTCGTAAATGGCTGCACATCCAGTTGGATGAATATCTCAAGTGGGGTACCACAAGGCTCTGTTTTGGGCCCTGTATTGTTCAACATCTTTATCAATGATTTACATGAAGGAATTGAGGGTAAACTGATCAAATTTGCTGATGACACAAAGCTAGGAGGGGTAGCTAATACTAGAGAAGAGAGAGGATTCAAAAAGATATAAGTAAACTGGAGCAGTGGGCAGAACTAACAGAATGGTTTTTAACAGGGAAAGATGCAAAGTACTACATCTGGGCAATAAAAATTAAAAAAGCATATACAAAATGGGAGGAATAGGGCTAAGTAACAGCACATGTGAAAAAGACTTGGGTATACTAATTGATCACAGACTGAACATGAGTCAACAGTGTGATGCAGCAGCAAAAAAGGCAAATACAATTCTAGGATGTATCAACAGAAGCATACAGTCTAGATCACGTGAGGTCATTATTGCCCTCTACTCTTCGGTCAGACCTCATCTGGAATACTGTGTCCAGTTTTGGGCACCACATTTTAAAAAAGACATCAACAAACTGGAGCAAGTTCAGAGAAGAGCCACCAGAATGGTGACCGGTCTGCAAACCATGTCCTATGAGGAACGGTTGCAGGATTTGGGAATGTTTAGCTTGCAAAAAAGAAGACTGAGAGGAGACTTAATAGCTGTCTACAAATATCTCAAAGGCTGTCACATTGTAGAAGGATCATCTTTATTCTCATTTGCACAAGGAAAGACTAGAAGCAATGGGATGAAACTGAATGGGAGGAGACACAGATTAGATATTAGAAAAAACTTTTTGACAGTTAGGGTGATAAATGAGTGGAACAGGCTGCCACGAGAGGTGGTGAGTTCTCCTTCAATGGAAGTCTTCAGAGGCTGGACAGACATCTGTCTGGGATGATTTAGAGAATCCTGCTTTGAGCAGGGGGTTGGACCAGATGGCCCAGGAGGTCCCTTCCAACTCTACCATTCTATGATTCAGTGTCTCCCTCTCCCACACCACCTCCTTACCTCGCCCCCTCTCTGTCGGTGTTCCTCAAGGCTCAGTTCTCAGTTCTACTCTTCTCCATCTACACCTTCGGCCTGGGACAGCTCATAGAATCCCACGGTTTGCAGTATCATCTCTATGCCGATGACACGCAGATCTACCTATCTGGACCTGACCTCACCTCCTTACTGACAAAAATCCCACACTGTCCGTCCGCTATTTCAGCTTTCTTTTCTGCTCGCTTTCTAAAACTGAACATGGACAAAACAGAATTCATCATCTTCCCCCATCTCACTCTACGCCTCCACCAGACCTATCCCTCAATGTCAACGGCTGCTCACTTTCCCCGGTCCCGCATGCTCGGTGCCTCGGGGTGATCCTAGACTCAAGCCACATATCCAAACCCTAGCCTCCTCCTGCCGTCTCAAACTCAAAAATATTTCCCGGATCCGTGCATTCCTTGACTGCGATACCACAAAAACACTAGTGCATGCCCTTATCTCCCGCCATGACTACTGCAACCTCCTACTCTCTGTCCTCCCCTCCAGCACCCTGGCACCACTCCAATCCATCCTACATTCTGCTGCCCGACTAATCCACCTGTCTCCTCGTTATTCCCCAGCCTCTCCCCTATGCCAAGCCCTTCATTGGCTTCCTATCGTCCAGAGGCACCAGTTCAAAACCCTAACTATGACATACAAAGCCATCCACAACCTGTTCTCCTCCATCCATCTGTGACATGGTCTCCCGTTACTTACCCTCGCGCAACCTTCGATCCTCTCAAGATCTCCTTCTCTACTCTCCCCTTATCTCTTCTTCCCACAACTGCATACAAGACTTCTCCCGTGCCTCCCCCATACTCTGGAACTCTCTACCCCAACACATCAGACTCGCGCCTACCATGGAAACCATCAAAAAGAACCTGAAGACCTACCTCTTCCGACAAGCCTACAACCAGCAGTGATCCTCAGTCTACTGAACCGCCGCACAACCAGTTCTACCCTCTCCTAGTGTATCCTCACCCATCCCCTATAGATTGTGAGCCTTTGCGGGCAGAGTCCCCTCTCCTTCTGTACTTATGTGTGTCCTGTATTGCTCATATTTATTGTACTTGTCTATACTCGCCCCCTCTCACATGTAAAGCACCATGGAATAAATGGCGCTATAAAAATGAATAATAATAATAATAATACAGTATGTAGCTTGGTAATACAATATATTGGTTGGATAAGTAGAGGCCAAAAAATGTCTTCTGGTTGAGGTGCCACCTGCAGTTTAAACTTTATTTAGTGATAAAATCATGAATGTGTGGTTTGTTTGGCTCTTTTCTTGCTGAAGGGAGCAAGTTTACTTTTCAAATGGTGTATCATTTGTGTGTGTGGGGCGCAGTAATCAGCAAAAAAGCAGTGCATGTTTACAATTGTGTTTGCATATGTGACTCACCCTTTGTGTGTGGGTCAAAGTAATCACCGAAAAAGCAGTGCATGTATACAAATGTGTTTGCATAGTTACTCACCTGCAGTGAAGTGTAAAATGCTCCAATGTGCCAGAAATAGGCTGGGCAAGCACTTGAGCAAGCTGGAAAGACCCAAGGTAAATGTTTGGATTTGTTTGTGATGTCTCTAAGAAGCTTTGTGGTAGTGTTCTTTGGGTAGTGTGCTGCCACCTGCAGGTAATTTGACCTTTCAAATGGTGTATCATTTGTGTGTATGAGTGGAGTATGAACGGAGCAAGCGTGCAATTCAATAGGCAGTACGTTTACAAATGTGTTTGCATATGTGCCTCACCTGCAGTAAAGTGTGCAATCCTCCAATTTGGCTAAAATGGGCTGGGCATGCAGTTCAGCAACCTGTAAAGCCCTCTAGTCAAATGTTTGGATTTGTTTGTGATGTATGTAAGCAGCTTTGTGGTAGTGTGCTTTGGGGTACTGTGGTGCCACCTGCAGGTCATTTTTCCTTACTGCAGGTTTATGAAAATTAATGTTTAAACTTTATTTTGTGATGAAATCGTGAATGTGTGGTTTGTTTGGCTATTTTCTTGCTGAAGTGAGCAAGTTTACCTTTCAAATGGTGTATCATTTGTGTGTGTGGGTGCAGTATGAACAGAGGTACAAAGTAATCACCAAAAAACAGTGTTTAGAAATGATAGAATAGATTATAATGAAAGAAGTAAACCATTTAACATTAATCAACTGTCCCTATAGTGGCTGAAAGCCTTTGCAGACGATTTCCTGAATAACACATATGGCCTAAGCTGAAAGACAAATTATTCACTTAACTGCTGAACATAAACAATTACATGAGGTAGAGAAGAGTTATTTACTGACAAATTTTCGCAAATGGTAAGGCTACTTTCACACTTGCGTTTTTTTGCGCTGCGTTTCGAGCGCACATGAAGCGCATTAAAAAAACGCATGCAAACGCTTGTAAACGCTGCAATATTTAGTCGCATCAGCATGCGCATTTCGACAAAAAAACGCAGCGTTTGTCTGTGATTTCATGTGTTTTTGCATGCGTTTGCGTTTTTTTGGCGCATGCGTTTTCTATTTGTCACATTATCATCTCTGCCTCCATCATCTCTGCCTCCATCAGCTGTCTCCATCATCTCTGCCTCCATCAGCTGTCTCCATCATCTCTGCCTCCATCATCTCTGGCTCCATCATCTCTGCCTCCATCATCTCTGCCTCCATCATCTCTGGCTCTATCATCTCTGCCTCCATCAGCTGTCTCCATCATCTCTGCCTCCATCAGCTGTCTCCATCATCTCTGCCTCCATCATCTCTGCTCCATCATCTCTGCCTCCATCAGCTGTCTCCATCATCTCTGCCTCCATCATCTCTGCCTCCATCAGCTGTCTCCATCATCTCTGCCTCCATCATCTCTGACTCCATCATCTCTGGCTCCATCATCTCTGGCTCCATCATCTCTGTTTCCATCATCTCTGGCTCCATCATCTCTGCCTCCATCATCTCTGTCTCCATCATCTCTGCCTCCATCATCTCTTCCTCCATCATCTCTGGCTCTATCATCTCTGGCTCCATCATCTCTGGCTCCATTATTTACAGAAAAATCGCGTGCGTGCAAAAGCGCTGACGAGCGCAAAGCCATGCGCACGCCAGCGCCCCCATAGACTGCAATGTTATTTTTTGCGCATAGCATGCGCACACGTGCGCACGCGTTTTTTTAAAGCGGTTGGGCGGAAAAAAAAATGCAACATGTAGCGTCTGGCGCGTATGGGCGCACACCTGGAAAATGCGCAGCGCACGACAAACGCACATGAACGCGTGCAAGCGCTAGACCCTGCGCCCGCCATGTTAAAGATAGGGGAACATTGCGCATGCGTCCGATAGCGCAAGATGCGCTGCGCAAAAAAAACGCAAGTGTGAAAGTAGCCTAAGAGATATACTTAATGGTGATTTATATACTTAATCCCACTGACATAAATTAAATGGAATAGTTGAGTGATGATGTAGCAGTGAAGGAATTTATTGCTTGTAGAGGCAAATTCTTTTTTAAGATCAGGTAATATCAGTTAATATCTTCACTTGACAGTTTGGACAAAATGGTCCTAAAAGGATGCGTATCAACATATTTGCTTTTATTTTAATCATTGTTAATCATTATCAGTGATATAAAAAGTATGTGTAATGTTATATATTTTTGCCGGAAATAAAACTGCTAATATGTAAAGGCACCCTTTAAGTTATCCAAGATTTAGCTACCGTATATACTCGAGTATAAGCCGACCCGAGTATAAGCCGACCCCCCTAATTTTCCACAATAAACTGGGAAAACTTACTGACTCGAGTATAAGCCTAGGGTGGAAAATGAGATTATGCCCTATATGCTGCAAATGTATTATGCCCCCATAGATTTCCATAGATTGTGCCCCCATAGATGATCCATAGATTGTGCCCCCATAGATGATCCATAGATTGTGCCCCATAGATGCTCCATAGATTATGCCCTCATAGATGCTCCATAGATTATGCCCCCATAGATGATCCATAAATTGTGCCCCCATAGATGCTCCACAGATTGTCCCCCATAGATGCTCCATAGATTGTGCCCCCATAGATGCTCCATAGATAGTGGCCCCATAGATGCTCCATAAATTGTGCCCCATTGATGCTCCATAGATTGTGCCCCCATAGATTGTGCCCCCATAGATTATGCCCCCATAGATTATGCCCCCATATATGATCCATAGATTGTGCCCCCATAGATTATGCCCCTATAGATGCTCCATAGATTATGCCCCCATAGATTATGCCCCATAGTATAGGCCTCATACGCTGCCGCTGCTGCTGCAACCGAAAAAAAAAAAAGACATACTCACCTCTCGTTGCTGGGGGCCAGGTGCTGGTGTCCTGAGCAGGCGGGGACACCGGCGCGCTATGGGGGACAGGTGCCGGTGTCACCGCTCGCTCAGGGCCCCGGCACCTGAGACATTTACCTGTCACCCGGTGTACCGCTGCTTGCCGCTGTCTTCCGGGCCTCCAGCAGTCAATGATCAGGCAGAGGGCGCGGCGCACAGTAACCACGTCATAGCGCCCTCTGCCTGAACATCGCAGCAAGAGGACCCGAGGACACAGCGGAACGGGACAGGTAAATATCGCTCATACTTACCCTTCCGCCTGCGCGTCTCTGCCCTGCTCTTCTCCCGCGGTCTCCGGCGCCTGTGTTCAGCGGTCACGTGTTACCGCTCATTAAAGTCATGAATATATGCATATTCATGACTTTAATGAGCGTACCAGCTGACCGCTGAACACAGGCGCCGGGACCGTGGGAGAAGAGCAGGGGCTTCAGAGACCGCGCCGGCAGAGGGGTAAGTATATAGGACAGCTGCGCTCCCCCTCCCCCGCCGACCCCCTTGTATATGACTCGAATATAAGCCGAGAGGGGGACTTTCAGCCCTAAAAAATGGGCTGAAAATCTCGGCTTATATTCGAGTATATACGGTACTTTACAGCCTCCTAGCTCATATTGCGAGCCTATAGAACTCTATAAAGAGTTTACGGGATGGTTCACCTTTGTCATGAATCCTGGAGTGGACCCACTGGATCACGGA
Source organism: Oophaga sylvatica (assembly GCA_033576555.1). Taxonomy (NCBI): domain Eukaryota; kingdom Metazoa; phylum Chordata; class Amphibia; order Anura; family Dendrobatidae; genus Oophaga; species Oophaga sylvatica. Next base: position 722,247,087 of record JARQOD010000001.1, read on the forward strand.
ACCAACCGTCCCTGGGCGAGCTGACCAGGTGGAACCGACCCCTATACAGGGAGCGTTAGGGGAAAAGTATACCGCAATAGCTAGGACCAGAGGGCCGGCTCGAAGGTGACAGGAAAGACAGGAAAGCGAGCGACTGGAAGCAGAAGCGGGAGAACAAAATCAGGGAACCCGTGGACACGGGGCAGGAACAGAACTAGGATCTCTAGGAAAGGGACCAGGACAGGGAAGAGCGTAGTCTGGAAAGTGCACTGCTGAGGACAGGGCAGAGCGCACGCTTGGAAGCGCACCAGGCTGAGGACTGGGCAGAGCGCATGCTGAGAAGGTACCAGGCTGAGGACTGGGCAGAGCACACGCTGGGAAGCATACCAGGCTGAGGACAGGGCAGAGCACACACTGGGAAGCGTACCAGGATCAGGACAGGGCAGAGGAGTCCTGAATACAGGAATGTCCGCAGCGATACCAATCGGTACCACACAGAAACGCAGACGATGCTCAGGCACTTACCCAGGGCAGAAGGCAGTCTGAAATACCCGGTGGCGGCCGCCGTCACATGGCAGAGCTTCCGGGTCATGACCCTCCCACAGTATGACGTGTAGAAAGAGTGCGCCGCCGGGACCCCATGCGCATGCGCAGACAACGGACCTTCCGAGGACCCGAAAGTGCCGGCAAGGCGCAGACCTTGTCCAGTGACATGACGGGAGCCAGGGTAAGTATCATGGGACTGGGTTGCCGTAACAGTACCCCCCTCTCTACCCCACCTTCTTAACGCTGGAAAGAAACCTCTCAAGGATGCGGGAGCAGAGATGTTCTCCCAGGTTTCCCACGACCTTTCAGGATCAAACCCCCTCCAGTCAATCAAGAAAAACGTTGTGCCCCTCACTGTCTTCATGGCAAGTATATCCTTCACCTCAAAAACGTCCTCGACGCTAACAGGACAAGGAGTGCTCCTGAAAGAGGAATGGAAATGGTTGAACACCGTGGGCATGAGGAGTGAGGTATGGAAGGAGTTAGGAATGCGGAGCGAGGCAGGCAACCTGAAGGGACCAATGTATCTGGGACCCAGCTTGTAAGAAGGTATCTTGAGCCTGATATACTTGGCAGAGAGCCAGACTTTATCACCTGGACGATAAAGAGGAGAATCCATGTGCCGTTTGCCAGCATATCTCTTCATCCTATCTCTCGCGTTAACCAGGGCTCTCTTGGTTCCTCCCAAATCTTAGAGAACTCTATGGACAGAAAGTCTGCTGCAGGCACGCCGACGACTGGATGAACCAGTAAAGGCATATTAGGATGTTGTCCAAAAACTACAAGAAAGGGAGACTTGTTGGATGCCTCGCTGGTGTGTTTATTGTATGCAAATTCCGCCCATGGAAGAAAACTGACCCAATTGTCCTGGTGGGCATTGGAAAAATGTCGAAGGTACGACATCAGGATCTGGTTGGTACGTTCCACCTGGTCATTGTTCTGTGGGTGAAAGGCAGAGGAGAAGTCCAACGTTACATCCATAAGCCTACAGAGGGCTCTCCAGAACTGGGAAGTGAATTGTACTCCTCTGTCGGACACGATATGTTGCGGAAACACGTAGATTCTGAAGATATGACTAATAAACGTTCTGGCCAATTCAGGTGCCGAGGGTAAATCAGGCAGAGGAACAAAGTGAGCCATCTTGAAAAACTAAAATAACCGTGTACCCTGAGGAGCAAGGAAGATCGGTAATGAAGTCCATTGCTATATGTTGCCATGTAGCTGACAGTATCAGAAGAGGATGCAGAAGACCCGCAGTAATTGTCTCGGAATCTTGCTCTTGGCACAGGATGGGCAAGAAGAGACAAAATCCTTCTTGTCTTGATGGAGAGAGGACCACCAATAGTGGCGAGAGATAAGAGAGAGAGTCTTTCTCACTCCAGCGTGACTGGCCAACTTAGATAGATGACCCCAGAGTAACACCCTCACTCTGTCTCCTTTGGCGACAAATGTCTTACCCAGGGTAGGGCAGCAAGACTTATTACCTTTTGTGCATTACTGCCCTTTTCCAAGATGGCGTCTTTGGTCTCATGTGCACTGTGTCTTCCTGCTATATAACTCCATCCCAGCCTTTAGTCTGTGCTATAGTATTCTGCCTTGCATCCAGCTTCTGCCTTGCATCCAGCTTCTGACCTCTGGTGGCTCCCTGGCGTTGTACCTGCTCCTGTGAACCTGTTGGTGATCCTGCTACTCTGCTCTGAGTTCCTGCTGCATACACTGGTTTCCAGTAATCCTCCATCTGGCTGCTGGTGTTTTACTTCCTTCTGCATTTGCTGGACATGTAAGCTGTTGCAGCTCTGCTCTGCTTAAACCAGAGACTATTACCCAGGCCTCCCTGGTTGAGCTAAGATATTATTTGAACTGCCTTTTAAGCATATTTACCTGTGCTTGGACTAAGCAAGGACTTATTTGTGTCAAGTATCCTCAAGTATATTTGTGCTTCATTGACTCTCTGCTTGATTGCATTTTCCTCTGAAGTTTCCCATAGACTGTTAAGCTGCATTTAATATCTGCACCAAGTGTTGTGGACTTGAGCTTTGAATCACCGTGTGATAATATAGACTTTACCACTTATAAAACTGTGTCCTGTAGTTGTTTGTTCCATGCAGAGTCTCCTGAGTTATCCCCTATAATCATTACAGGATACTCTAGCCATAAAAGAGGAGACTGCTGGAACAATGACTGCAGAACGCAGATTAGAGCAGGTGTTCTCCATAATTAGATCACTGCAGAAAGATGTGGAAGGTCTGCAAAGGAAGTTTGGAAGCTTTGAAGGCAATGAACAAGTGTTGGGACAAACTCTGCAGGACTTAAGCACCCGCATGGCAGCCCAGGAAAACAAACTTGCTGGCATAGAGTCCCAGTATGGACGGGCTTTTCAGGACATAAGCACGCAAATAGCAGCACAACCTTCTGGCAACCGCCACCAGCTAGCCCAACTAAGTTGCCCCCATTCAGATTTAATGGTGATCGGGACAAATTTCGTGGCTTTGTCAATCAATGTAAGCTATATTTTGATGTGCATGCTGACCGTTTCCTTAATGATAGATCTAAAGTATTGTGTGTAATAATGCTGATGACCGCACGAGCGCTCGCATGGGCGAATCCGATGATTGAGTCTCGTGACCGCGATTAAATAATTTGGATGATTTCTTGGCCGCTATGGCATTAATGTTTGATGATCCTAATCGGAGTGCAACTGCTGAATCTGCTTTATTGTCTTTACGCCAGGCTAAACGTTCTGTTATTGAGTATGCTACCGAATTCAGGAGATTAGCAGTAGATACCAATTGGGACAGTTATGCACAATTGCCTATTTTTAAAAGGAGTCTGTCTAGCATTGTAAAGGACAAATTAGCTCGCTCTGAATCACCACAAGAGCCAGAGACATTTATACAGCATTGTGTGCGCATTGATATTCGCCTTACTGAGCGTAGGCAGGAGAAGTTTGCTGCCTTGAACCGTATCTCTAACTTTTCCCTTCCTTCCAAAGAGCCTGCAGGTAAAACATCATGGAGGTGGAGGAGGTGCCCATGCAAATTGATTCTGTTCAGAGGCGCGAGAGTAATGAGCGCCGGGAGCATCGTCTTCGTGAAAGTCTATGTTTCTACTGCGGCCAGTCTGACCACTTTTTAATCAAGTGTCCCAAGCGGCCTAACAAGGTGCTAGCAGCGGTAGGAGAGTATGACTACTGTGATGATGAATCTGACATCTCTGAATGTAGCCTGCCTTTAAACGCTGTATTCCATTCACTTTCTATGACTTCACCACCCAAGGAGCTGAAGGAAAAGAACTCTCACTGTTCTCTCCCTATTAAGATCCTGTGTTCTGGACAGTGGATTTCCAGTGCAGCTATGATTCACGGCTACGGAACCACCTGTACAGGTATTTACTTTAACTTCAGCATATAAAGAGTTCTCTGACATCTGTGACAAGAAGAATGCAGATCAGCTTCCTCCACACAGGCATTATGACTGTCCCATTGAGCTGCTTTCTGGGGCAGCTATTCCTTTTGGCAACGTATACCCTTTGGCGGCACCTGAGCTCCAAGCCTTAAAGGAGTATATTGATGAAAACCTGACCAAAGGCTTCATACGTCCTCATTCCTCACCAGCAGGGGCACCTATATTTTTTGTAAAGAAGAAGGATGGGACCCTGAGACCCTGTGTAGACTATCGGGAACTCAATAAGGTAACCATACGAAACCGTTACCCTTTGCCTCTGATTCCTGAATTACTGGAAAGAGTCCGCCATGCTAAGGTGTTTCTCTAAACTGGATCTTCATGGGGCTTATAATTTGGTGCGTATTCGTCCAGGGGATGAGTGGAAGACAGCATTCAGATGCCGGTATGGACACTTTGAATATCTCGTGATGCCCTTCGGGCTTTGTAACGCCCCTGCAACGTTTCAACACCTTGCTAATGACATCTTCAGAGATTTGTTGGACCAGTTTGTGGTGATCTATTTGGACGATATTTTAATCTTTTCTGACTCTCTACAGGAACATGAAGAACATGTCAAAGCGGTTTTAAGATGTCTGAAAGAGAACCATCTGTATATCAAGCCGGAGAAATGTGAGTTCCATCGTTCTGAGATACAGTTCTTAGGTTATATTATCTCTCCTCAGGGGCTGAACATGGAATCTGGTAAGATTCAGGCTATCCTTAACTGGCCGGTACCCAAGAACGTTAAGGAGGTCCAACATTTTATTGGTTTTGAAAATTTCTACGGACGTTTAATTCGAAATTTTTCTGGTATTGTCCGTCCCATTACTTCCTTGACAAAGAAGGAAAAGCCTTTTAAGTGGTCTTCACAGGCTCAAGAAGCTTTTGATAGGCTTAAGATCTGTTTCACCTCAGCACCGCTGTTGATACACCCATTTCCAACACTGTCTTTCATTGTGGAGGTGGACGCTTCTGATAAAGCTTTGGGGGCTATTCTCTCCCAAAGAACTAGAGAGAAGGGGCTGCTACATCCTTGTGCTTTAATTTCCCATAGACTAACCTCAGCAGAGAAGAATTACGACGTGGGAGACAAGGAATTGCTGGCTATTATTGTGACTTTCAAGGAATGGAGGCATCATCTGCAAGGAGCTGCACAACAGATCGTAGTGCTAACTGACCATCGCAATTTAGAGTTCCTTAGATCCGCTAGATGTCTTTCTCCTCGTCAGGCTCATTGGAATTTATTTTTAAATCAATTTAATTTTGTTATCTCGTACCGTCCTGGTTCTCGTAATGGGAAGGCTGATGCTTTATCCCGAATCCATGCTGCGGATTCTGTACCTGGAGCCCCGTCCAAGACCATTCTATCTGATGCCAATTTAATCGGATTTATCCATGTTCAAGACTTGCGGAAGGAGTGCAGGGAGGCTTATGACGGTGATTTCTGGCCAACCCACCTGTTGATATTAATCTTGTCTTTAAGGGTGGCATGTGGTTCAGAGATCGACGTATCTACGTCCCTGAAGCCGTCCGTCTGCAGATCCCCAAGTTGGTACATGACTCCAAGTTGGCTGGTCACAGGGGGTACAGAAGACACAAGAGTTCCTAAGCCGATTTTTCTGGTGGCCAACTTGCCTGAAGGATACCAAGGACTATGTTCTCTCTTGCGAGGTATGTGCTCATTACAAGACTCCTCATGTGGCACCTACGGGTCTTCTGCAACCATTACCTGTACCGTCGCCCTTGGGGGTCTATATCAATGGATTTATTGTGGAGCTGCCTACATCGGGGGGCATGAATACAATCTTGGAGGTAGCTGATCGCCTGACTAAAGCCGCTCATTTTGTTCCATGCACTGGCCTCCCCTCAGCTAAGGATACAGTGAACTTGGTTATACAGAATGTCTTTCGGCTACATGGGGTCCCGGATGAGATCATCTCTGATCGTGGAGTACAGTTCACTTCAAGATTCTGGAAGGGGTTTTGCTCTGCACTCAATATTAATGTCTGTCTCTCTTCCGCTTACCATCCCCAGACAAATGGTCAGACTGAGCGTACCAACCAGACGCTGGAACAATATCTAAGATGCTATGTCAGCCATCTCCAGGATGATTGGTTGGAGTTGCTACTGTTAGCCTAATTTTCATACAATTCTCAGAGCGCCTCCACTAAGTTTACACATTTCTTTGCCAATCTGGGTTGTCATCCGCGTATCTTACCTAGGTCTCCAATTAATTCTCCGGTTCCGGCAGTGGAGGAAAGGCTGACTGCGATGAGGCAAAATTTGGAGGTCCTGAAGGAGTCCCTGACAACAGCTCAAGAACATTATAAGAGATCGGCTGATAGATTCCGTAAACCTGCACCCATGTTCAAGGTAGGAGATTCCGTGTGGTTAGCAACTAAGAATCTGAAATTAAACGTTCCTTCACAAAAACTTGGACAGAAGTTCATTGGCCCTTTCAAGATCAACGGTATTGTGAGCTCCGTGACCTGCGGTCTGAAGCTGCCTAGGACTATGAAGTTACACCCAGTTTTCTATGTATCTTTACTAAAGTCTGTATCTCCTAATACCTTCCAGGGATGTGTTGTGCCACCTCCGCAGCCTGTGGTGATTGATGGGCAAGAACAATTTGTGGTGGAGGAAATTATTGATTCCAGGATTTGCAGGAATCGACTCCAATATCTAATAAGATGGCAGGGATATTCCCCTGAGGAAGACTCTTGGGAACCAGTGGAAAACATCAATGCCCAACAGAAGATTTCTCTTTTCATCAGAGATTCCCTGAGAAACCAGGTCCAGGATCATCCTGAGGCCGCTTCTAAGGAGGGAGTAATTTCAGGACTCTGAACATTTTTGATTACCTTTTGTGCATTACTGCCCTTTTCCAAGATGGCGTCTTTGGTCTCATGTGCACTGTGTCTTCCTGCTAATAACTCCATCCCAGCCTTTAGTCTGTGCTAGAGTATTCTGCCTTGCATCCAGCTTCTGCCTTGCATCCAGCTTCTGACCTCTGGCTCCCTGGCATTGTACCTGCTCCTGTGAACCTGTTGGTGATCCTGCTACTCTGCTCTGAGTTCCTGCTGCATACACCGGTTTCCAGTAATCGTCCTTCATCTGGCTGCTGGTGTTTTACTTCCTTCTGCATTTGCTGGACATGTAAGCTGTTGCAGCTCTGCTCTGCTTAAACCTGAGACTATTACCCATGCCTCCCTGGTTGAGCTAAGATATTATTTGAACTGCCTTATAAGCATATCTACCTGTGCTTTGACTAAGCAAGGACTTATTCGTGTCAAGTATCCTCAAGTATATTTGTGCTTCATAGACTCTCTGCTTGATTGCATTTTCCTCTGAAGTTTCCTATAGACTGTTAAGCTGCATTTAATATCTGCACCAAGTGTTGTGGACTTGAGCTTTGCTCTGCACCTGTTTGAATCACTGTGTGATAATATAGACTTTACCACTTATAAAACTGTGTCCTGTAGTTGTCTTGTTCCACGCAAAGTCTCCTGAGTTATCCCTTATAATCATTACATATAGAGATAATCCGGGAAGAATCAATGATGTGAGATGGATCCTCTTCAGTGTCAGCCGGCTTGAGAGACCTTGACAGAGCGTCCGCCTTAATGTTCTTGTTGCCCGGCCGGAAGTGAAGATCAAAGTCAAAACGAGAAAAGAACAGGGACCACCTAGCTTGCCGGGGGTTGGGCCTCTGTGCAGACTGGATATACGCCAAATTCTTGTGGTCGGAAAAAATTACAAAGAGATGAACCGCTCTGTTGTGTTTCGGTAGCTGAGGAGGACAGGAAAAACAGCAGGGCAGCAGAACACCTGAGATGTTGGTAACTGATGGGTTGCAGATTCCTAAACTAACGACACAACTAGAGGTAGCCGTGGAGCGTTCCTACGTTGATCCTAGACGCCTCGTCACAGCCTGAGAGATAACTACACCTAAAGGCAGAAAGATGAAAGCTATCTGCCCCGGAGCAGATACCCAAAGAAAATAGGAAGCCCCCAAACATATAATGGCGGTTAGACAAGATGAAAACACAAACATAGGCAGAAAATAGATTGAGCAAACGCTGGGGCCACAAGCTGACTAAACAGGATAGGAAAGGAGAGATTACTTTCTGCAACCCAGAAAACCCTACAAAAATCCAACAATTCTGATTACAAAAATACTGAGATCACACGATGTCGCCACCCGCTAAATCAGATCTCAGTGTGAACAAAACCAAGCTGCAGCCGCTGAAAAAACAGGAAAAAGCAAATGAGCAAAAAACAGTGGCTGCAGATAAACTGTGAGGAGCTCAGGCCCCAGGAGGGGACCTGGCTGACCTCCACAAAAGTGCAGAAAACAATGCAAAAAGCAAGCACAAAAAGAAAAGCAAAAAATATCTTATCTGAAAGCAGGAGCAAACTTCCAAATGAACCAGGAACCACAATTGAGACAAGAACAATTGATCACCGGCAACCATCATGGGAGGGAACCTTCCTTATATCAGACCAGTCAGTGAACCCAGATTGCCATTCCTCGCTGAAAGGTTCAGTACTGTCTGTAACCACCAGAGGGAGCGTCTGCTCAGAAACCATCTCTAGCACATTCATAACAGTACCCCCCCCTTGAGGAGGGGTCACCGAACCCTCACTTGTGCAACCAGGCCGATCAGGATGAGCTCGGTAATAGGCACGGATCAGTCTCCTAGCATGGATGTCCGAAGCAAACACCCAAGAATTGTCCTCCTGACCATAACCTCTCCACTTAACCAAATACTGGAGTTTCTGTCTAGAAAAACGAGAATCCAATATTTTCTCAACCACATACTCCAGATTGCCCTCAACCAAAACAGGGTCAGGAGGTGCAGCCTTAGGAACCACTGGCTCGACAAACTTTTTCAATAAGGACTTGTGGAACACGTTATGGATCTTAAATGTCCCTGGAAGAAGCAAACGGAAGGAAACAGGATTAAGAATCTCCATGATCTTATTAGGTCCAATGAACCTGGACTTAAACTTTGGAGATGCAACCCTCATAGGGATATTTCTTGAGGACAACCAAACCAAGTCCCCCACTTTAAACCGAGGACAATCAGTCCTATGCCGGTTGGCAAACCATTGGGCCTTCTCCTGAGAGAGAAACAACCTCTCCACTACCTGGTCCCAAATCTGCTGCATTCGCTCCACAACAGAGTCAACACCCGGACAGACAGAAGCCTCCACCTGTCCCGAAGAAAATCGAGGGTGAAACCCAAAATTGCAGAAAAATGGAGACATCAAGGTTGCAGAGCTAGCCCTATTATTAAGAGCAAACTCAGCCAAAGGCAAAAAAGAGACCCGGTCATCTTGATCAGCAGACACAAAACATCTCAAATAAGTCTCCAAGGTCTGGTTTGTTCTCTCGGTTTGTCCATTGGTCTGAGGATGAAACCCACAACGTTTGGCAAAGTCAAAATCCATCAGGTTAATAGCTGCTCCTGAATCAACAAAAGCCTGAGCAGAAAATGTGGACAGGGAGCAAATCAGGGTAACAGTCAACAGAAATTTAGTCTGAACACTACCCAAGACAACGGAGCGTGCAAAACGTCTTCCCCGCTTAGGCAGACTGAAATAGCATGAGAGGCATCACCACAGTAGAAACATAACCCATTGCGCTTTCGAAACTCATGACGCTGTGCCCCAGAAGACACTCTATCACACTGCATGGGCTCCGAAGCTGGCTCACAAGGCAACACTATCTCACGCATACCTCTGCGCTCACGCAAACATCTGTCAATTTGAATAGCCAATGACATAGAAATATTGAGACCAGAGGGAGCAGGGAATCCCACCATAACATCCTTTACATTCTCTGACAGCCCCTTCCAAAAAAGGGGTGCCAAAGCATCATCATTCCATTTGGTCAGGATTGCCCACTTTCGGAATTTCTGACAGTACAACTCAGCGTCTTCAAGACCCTGATTTAATGCCAACAAGTTTTTTTCAGCTTGATCAGTGACATTAGGTTCATCGTACAATAACCCCAGAGCCAGAAAAAATGCATCAATATCGTTCAAAACAGGATCCCCAGGTGTCAGGGAAGAAGCCCAATCCTGAGGGTCGCAGCGCAGGAGAGAGATGACAATTTGAACCTGCTGTGCTGCGTTCCCTGAGGACTTAGGCTTTAAGGCAAAAAAACAACTTACAGTTATTTTTGAAATTCAGAAATTTAGCCCGATCCCCCAAAAACAAATCTGGCATGGGAATCCTAGGTTCCACAACCGGCAACCTAGGAAATAGGTAGCAATACTCCGAACCTCAGTGGCAAGCTGATCCACACGGCCAAACAACTGTGCAAACTCCATTGAAAGAAAAAAAAATCCTCCTCAGCACCCAGAGAAAAAGAGGGAAAAAATGCAACAGACAGAAAAAAAAAAAAAATCTCTGACAACTCTGACAACTTTTTTCTTTCCACAATATTTTTCCCTTCTGTGAGTACCATATAATTTTCAGTTATGGCCAGTGATACTGTTGTGTTTCGGTAGCTGAGGAGGACAGGAACAACAGCAGGGCAGCAAAACACCTGAGATGTTGGTAACTGATGGGTTGCAGATTCCTAAACTAACGACACAACTAGAGGTAGCCGTGGAGCGTTTCTACGTTGATCCTAGACGCCTCGTCACAGCCTGAGAGATAACTACACCTAAAAGCAGAAAGATGAAAGCTATCTGCCCCGGAGCAGATCCCCAAAGAAAATAGGAAGCCCCCAAACATATAATGGCGGTTAGACAAGATGAAAACACAAACATAGGCAGAAAATAGATTGAGCAAACGCTGGGGCCACAAGCTGACTAAACAGGATAGGAAAGGAGAGATTACTTTTTGCAACCCAGAAAACCCTACAAAAATCCAACAATTCTGATTACAAAAATACTGAGATCACATGATGTCGCCACCCGCTAAATCAGATCTCAGTGTGAACAAAACCAAGCTGCAGCCGCTGAAAAAACAGGAAAAAGCAAATTAGCAAAAAACAGTGGCTGCAGATAAACTGTGAGGAGTTCAGGCTCCAGGAGGGGACCTGGCTGACCTCCACAAAAGTGCAGAAAACAATGCAAAAAGCAAGCACAAAAAGAAAAGCAAAAAATATCTTATCTGAAAGCAGGAGATGCAGGCAAGACTCCAGCAAACTTCCAAATGAACCAGGAACCACAATTGAGACAAGAACAATTGATCACCGGCAACCATCATGGGAGGGAACCTCCCTTATATCAGACCAGTCAGTGAACCCAGATTGCCATTGCTCGCTGAAAGGTTCAGTACTGTCTGTAACCACCAGAGGGAGTGTCTGCTCAGAAACCATCTCTAGCACATTCATAACACCGCTCCCTCGAGCAGATACCGCCACACTTCTAGAGCCAACTTAACGGCCAACAGTTTTTTGTCACTGATGGAGTAATTGCGCTCGGCTGTAGAGAATGCCTTGGAGAAAAAGCCGCAGATGACTAGGCGACCAGACGGAGACTTCTGAGTCAGCACCGCCCCAACTCCAGTAGAGGAAGCATCCACCTTAAGGATGAATGGCCTACTCCCTTCAGGGCCGTGGAGCACAGGAGCGGTTGCAAACGCCTGTTTCTAGGACAGAAAGGCATACTTAGGCTCTGTAGACCAAACATTGGGGTTGGCTCCTTTGTGAATGAGTGCCGAAATTGGCATGGTCAGTGAGGAGAAATGAGGTATGAACTGTCGGTAATAGTTTGTTTTGCAAAACCGAGGAATCATTGAATGGCCCTAACTCCGAGAGGTAGCGGCCAGTTGAGGATGGCGGACACTTTCTCAGGATCCATCCTTAACCCCGCATTGGAGATGATGTAGCCAAAAAATGGTAAAGACGTCTGCTTGAAAATACATTTTTCAAATTTGGCAGAGACGGTTCTCTCTCAAATGTAGCAACACTTGTCGAACAATCTGTCTATGGGACGATAGGTCCGTAAAGAGAAGACGAGAATTTCATCCAAATATACCACAACACAGGAGTACAAGAGGTCACGAAAAATATCATTGACAACTCCTGGAAGACTGCGGGAGCATTGCAGAGACCAAAGGGCATGACCAAATACTCGTAGTGTCCATCCCGTGTATTGAACGCGGCCTTCCACTCATCCACGGAGTGGATATGGATCAGATTATAGGCTCCACAAAGATCGAGTTTAGTGTAGATCTGTGCTCCCCTCAAACGATCAAAGAGCTCCGGGATCAGCGGCAGTGGATACTTGTTCTTCACTGTGATGTCATTCAGCCCTCTGTAGTCAACACAGGGACGAAGAGAGCCATCTTTCTTTTTGACAAAAAGAATCTGGCCCCGGCGGGAGATGAGGATTTTCGAATAAAGCCCCTGGCCAAATTCTCCTGGACATAGTCCGACATCCCCTCTCTCTCCAGCTGAGACCCAGGCTATGTTCTACCCCTAGGAGGGATGGCGCCAGGAATGTGCTCAATCGGGCAGTCATACGGTCGATGTGGAGGAAGACTTTCTGCCTCCTCCTTGCTGAAGACGTCCGCGAAGGACCAGTATGCAGCTAGTAATCCCATGGGAGCGGTAACAGGATGAGACATACGAACCGGACAAACCGACATTAGACACCTCTCCTGGCAGGACAGGCCCCAACGAAGTATGTTCCCCAAGCACAAATCAAGGGTCGGTACATGTGCTCTTAACCACGGGAGTCCAAAAAGAAGAGTGTGGGACAAATTAGAGAGAACATAAAAGGCTATCTTCTCCCGATGCAGGATGCCCACTTGTAACTCCACCTCTTTGGTAACCTTCGTGACAGTCTCCGGTAAAGGTCTGCCGTCCACCGAAGAAATCACTAGAGGGTTCTCCAATATCCTGACAGGAATCCGGTACTTCTCAACCTTTTCTTGCCTAAATGAAGTTACCTGCCATGCCCAAATCCACATAACCCTCATAGAGTAGCGTTTGGAACCTAAAGAAAGTTGAACTGACAAAGTTAGGGGTAGAGAGGAATCACCTACACCTAGGGAGGCCTCCCCTACCTGTCCTAGGTGGATGAGCTTCCCGGGCGCTCAGGACAGGAACGTAGCAAATGCAAAGCACCAATGCAGTAAAAAAAAGAGATACTGTGCGCGTCTCTCCTTGCATCGTTGCTCCACCAATTTAAGCCGATTTACTTGCATCAGTTCCGGAACAGCGGAGGGCGAAGACACCACGGGTCGCAGACCAAGTGACCTATGATCAGAAGAAGATGAGAGACCAGATCTCTTCTCTCGAATGGCCTCACGTGACCGCTCCTGGAACCGCAGGTCGATACGAGTGGCAAGAGAAATTAAATCCTCCAGCGAATCTAGAGTATCTCATCCTGCGAGCTCATCCTTAATCCTACCCGACAGTCCCCGCCAAAAGGCTCCTACTAGTGCCTTGTTATTCCAGCCCAGCTCAGAAGCCAATGTATGGCATATTGACCTACAGTGATCGAGCCTTGACGAAGGTTAAAGAGAGACTCAGTGGTAGAGGCCAAACGACAGGATCGTCACGTTCCCACAATGGATTTACCCACGCCAGAGCCTCCCCCTCTAGGTGAGAGACAATAAACGCCACCTTGGCCCAATCAGTGGGGTATTGCTGAGGTAGAAGTTCAAAGTGGAGGCTGCATTGGTTCAAAATTCCCCTGCAAAGTTTGGGATCACCACTGTCCCTGGGCGGTTTTCCCAAGCGAGGTGGGGGTTGGGGCACTGAGGCCGAATCTCAGATTCCAACCGGAGCCGACGTCGTGGCTGCGGACTGAAGACTATTCAACCGATCATCCACAGAGGCCATGTAACTTAACATACGAGACTGTGTGTCCTGCTGTAGCGCGAGTTTTTGTTTAAGACCAGCAAGCTGCGACGCGTTAACAGAGGACTGCAAAGAAGTCAGGCAAGAATCCATGGACTTCATGAAGGACATTATAGGATTCTGATTTTCGCGCAGAAATACTAACTCCTTTTGAGCCGGAAGGGAAGTACCTGCGGGATCCATGGCCTGAGTATAATGTCACGAATCCTAGAGTGGACCCACTGGATCATGGAACCAACCGTCCCTGGGCGAGCTGACCAGGTGGAACCAACCCCTATACAGGGGCAGGCCCAGGGGGAAATTATACCGCAATAGCTAGTACCAGAGGGCCAGCTCGAAGGAGACAGGAAAGACCAGGAGAGCGTGAGGGACTGGAAGCAGGAGTGGGAGAACAGGATCAGGGAATCCATGGAAACAGGGCAGGAACAGAACTAGGATCTCTGGAAACGGGACCAGGACAGGGAAGAGCGTAGGCTGGAAAGTGGACTGGGCTGAAGACAGGGCAGAGCGCACGCTAGGAAGCATACCAGGCTGAGGACTGGGCAGAGCGCACGTTGGGAAGCGTACCAGGCTGAGGAATGGGCAGAGCGCATGCTGGGAAGCGTCCCAGGCTGAGGACAGGACAGAGTGCACGCTGGGAAGCATACCAGGATCGGGACAGGGCAGTGGAGACCTGAATACAGGAATGTCCGCAGCGATACCAATCAGTATAGCAGACACGCAGACGATACTCAAGCACTTACCCAAGGTAGAAGGCAGTCTGAAATCCCCTGTTGAGGCCGCCATGACAGGGTGGAGCATCCGGGTCACGACCCTCCCACAGTATGACAAGTAGAAGGAGCGCGCCGCCGGGACCCCATGCGCATGCGCGGACAGCGGACCCCCGAGGAAGTGACAGCGAGGCACAGCGCAGACCTCGTCCAGTGACACAACGGGAGCCCAGGTAAGTATCATGGGACTGGTAGCCGTAACAACCTTTGGGACAATTTTTTCTCTTACTTAAAGAGTAACCGTCATTTTAATTTTATTTCATAAATCAATAGTACACATGAAAATAGGAAACTCAATATATTGTATCAGTGAAATCAGAGTCTATATCTGCCAGAATTGATCATTCATTATCAAAATTCACAATTCTGAGGCAAAATTTGTATTCAGTGAAGACAGGCTTTCCCATTACTGAAAAAGGAGATAGAATCTTATCAGTATCAGCTGCCATCTAGACGGGGCGGGGGGTGGAGATGGAGGAGGAGAAAGGAGCACTGCCTTTAGCTCCTTCCTCCTCCCATCTATATAGAATCGGACCGGTAGCAGCTGTCATCTCCTATTTCAGTAATGAGAAAGTCTGTTTTCACTAAATGCACATTTTACCTCCTAATTGAGAATTTTGATATTGACTGATTTTGGCAGGGAGGAAGTAGATTTCTATGATCATGTGTACTATTGATTTATTAAATAAAAATTAAATAAATAAAAATTAAAACAATGGTTACACTTTAAATGGATGTGTAACACCCCTTTAAACCGCTCCATGGGCATTGTGTTTGGTAGTTTCCACCTCAATATGGCACATTGCCTCCACTCAAATCTAGCTGGGAGCTGTAGTAGGATGCAGGAGAGTCTTCCTCTTCTGCCAGGGGTCAACTCGGGAAACCTCTGTCCACACTCCATATACACTCAAAGAGATGAGGTTGGACCAATTAAAAGGTTTATTTATAAAGCAGATAAATAGTGAATATGGTAAGGGGGATAGCAAGTAGCAATAAAACAAATATTACACAATCTGCAAATACAAATGCAATATAGAGCTTTGCAGTTAACCTAAATGTTAAGGCTGGGTCTCACATAACGATACACCAGCGATCCCGACAACGATATGCACTTGTCAGGATCGCTGGTGTATCGCTACATGATCGCTGCTGAGCTGCCAAACAGGCAGCTCAGGCAGCGATTTGGGACAGCGACACTGCGGGTAACATCGCTTAGTTACCCGCAGTGTACCTTGGATACCAGCGCGCTGATGCAGGGAGCTGGTAACCAAGGTACACAGCGGGTTTCCAAGCCCTGCGCGGTGCCTGGAAACCCGTTGTGTACCTTGGATACCAGCGCCCTGCATCAGGGCGCTGGTATCCAAGGTACACAGCGGGTTTCTAGGCACAGCCCCGCGCCTGGAAACCCGCTGTGTACCTTGGTTACCAGCGGATTGCTGGTCTCCCGCCTGTCACATGCAGCGATGCGTGCCTGTCAGCAGGAGACCAGCGATCAAAAAAATGTCCTGACATTTCAGCGACGATCAGCGATACCCAGCAGGGGGGCTGATCGTCGCTGAATGTCACACACAGCGATATCGCTGGTGAGCTCGGTGCTGCGTCACAAAACTAGTGACTCAGCACCGATCTCGGTAGCGATATCGCTATGTGAGACGGGCCCTTTAGGGATTATGCTTTCCCTTTAAATTGCAATAAGCACACTCCTAATACTGATTAAACTATAAATTGCTGCAGCAATGGAAACAACACAGTTGAATGTTGAGGAGGTTGATAGCGCCTGGCAGAGTCCAGGCGGAACTATCGTGGAAGCAGGGGAAGCAGCTGCCATAGGGCCCGGGCTAGCAGGGGGCCCGTCCCTGCTGCAGCTGTCTCCCCTGCGGCTGTGTTCCGCCGCCCATGGCCTGAGAGTCGGCGGTTCCCTGTGCTGGCTGTCATGCTGACAGCCGGCGCAGAGAAGCTGCTGCGTGCCGTCTCCCAGGAATCAATTGCACTGGTGTCTATACAGACGCCAGTACAATTGAAGCTCTGACCGCCGGGTCAGAGCGACGTCTGCAGCGTGATCATGTCATGTGATCACGCTGCTGACGTCACTCGTCGGCGGCGCCCAGAAGGGTGAAGACTGGTGGTGAGTGTGCTCCACTGTGGAGCTGAAGATACCACCGAAGATTAACGGGGGCACATACTGTGTGAGTGATAACTCTGCATTCTTGGCTGCATTACTACTTGAGGGGCACATTACTACTGATGGGAGAATAAGAGGGCTTATTACTAGTTATGGGGGCATAATGTGCCTGCATTAATAGTTATGCGGGACATGGTTACTAGTAATGGTAGCATAAGGGGGCTGCATTGCTACCAGTCCATTATATTATATTGTGTTTCCATAATGTCTGCTTTAAATACAGCTCTGATTTGGGCAAAAAGCTGGCCGTTATGAGACTGAAGATATTTTTTGGGCCTAGAGAATTGCTGTGATTTGCTCCGCCCACTGCTATTGGCTCCGCCCACTATCAGAACCCCGCCCCCCGCCGCCCGTTTGGGAGAGGGGGCCCCGTTCAAAATTTTGCTGTGGGGCCCCGCCATTTCTAGTTACGCCACTGCAGAGTCCGTTGGTGCACGTAAAACCATAAGATCAATAGTTCTATTATAAATCCGTATGTTGAACCACAAATCCCACCAATGCTCCCTTATAGATAGATTTTACATAATTGGCCCCAATGGAACATAAGTCCCAGCACCCTACTCACTCCTTGAGGTGGCAGTTCTGTAGTCACACAGGGTTCCAATCTGGAGCTTCAGGATTCAGTTGCTTAGGGATGCAAGGCAGAGTTCTCCTTGATGGGAAGCCAGGAGGAGGTGGGGTAACCCCCTTCAACCTTACCCGTCATTAGTTGTGCTGCAGCTCCAAGGCTCACGGTCTGCTCACATGGTGTTGCAAAACTATCAGTCTGCACACTGTGCTCTCCTACTGGATCACTGCTATCTCCTGTCAGTAATGGTTGACAATCCTCATGTTCTATGGTACTGTGCCCTTCTCTTTTCTTCTCCAGCTTGCTCAGACAATCAGCCCTGTTCTGTGTTGCAAAGCTTGCAAAGCCCTGTTTGTTATGGAGAAACACTGCCTGCTCCTATCAGACCCATTTTCTGTACACTGGTCTCCCCTCACAAGGGTTACACATGCAATTGGTGATAAAAATCATGCTTCCAATTGTCTTTCATTTAAAATGTATCATTTTCTTTCAATGATACACTGTCTATTGCGGGCTACAGAATTGCTTAATGGGGGAGACCACAATACCTATAGCCAAGGCCAAAAATGTTGGCACCTACCCTTAACCCCCAAGGGTGGTTTGCACGTTAATGACCGGGCCAATTTTTACAATTCTGACCACTGTCTCTTTATGAGGCTATAACTCTGGAACGCTTCAACGGATCTTCATGATTCTGAGATTGTTTTCTCGTGACATATTGTACTTCATGATAGTAAAATTTCTTCGATATAACTTTGAATTTTTATTCCCTTAAAACAGAGAAATATGTCACACAAAACTCCAAGTAAATCAAACTTCTTTGAAATCAAACTGTCCATTTTGGAAGCAACACTGATTGACAATCAATTTCACATGCTGTTGTGCAAATGGAATAGACAACAGATGGAAATTATTGGCAATTATCAAGACACACTCAATAAAAGAGTGGTTCTCAGAGGCGTATCCAGGGGGGGCAAACGGGGCATGTGCCCCGGGCGCAGCCGGCAGGGGGGCGCAGTCGGGCCGCCTAATACGGCAGTAAACAGTGTCTCCCCCGCGGCTGCATTCTGCCACCCCCGACCTGGGAGTTGGCGGTTCCCTGTGTCGGCTGTCAAGCTGACAGCCGGCGCAGAGAAGCTGCCGCGTGCCTGCTCCCAGGGACCAATTGTACTGGCGTCTATACAGAGGCCAGTACAATTGTAGCTCTGACCGCCGGGTCAGAGCGACGCCAGCAGCGTGATCAGGTCATGTGATCATGCTGCTGACGTCACTTGCCGGTGGCGCCCAGAATGGGGAAGACTGGTGGTAAGTGTGCTCCACTGTGGAGCTGAAGAAACCACCAAAGATTAACGGGCAGACATAATGTGTGTGTGTATGGGGGGGAATTTAGAGTGAGGATGGGGATACTTTATGTGTGGGGTATTTGGAGTGGGGATGGGGGGTTATTTTATGTGTGGGGTATTTGGAGTGGGGATGGGGGGTTATTTTATGTGTGGGGGATTTGGAGTGGGGATGGGGGGTTCTTTTATGTGTGGGGGATTTGGAGTGGGGATGGGGATACTTTATGTGTGGGGGGATTTGGAGTGGGGATGGGGATACCTAATGTGTGTGGGGGAATTTGGAGTGGGGATGGGGATACTTAATGTGTGTGGGGGGATTTGGAGTGGGGATGGGGTACTTAATGTGTGTGGGGGGATTTGGAGTGGGGATGGGGTACTTAATGTGTGTGGGGGGATTTGGAGTGGGGATGGGGTACAGTATGAGAAGGGAGGGGAATAGTGTGAGGCGACAGTATATTGCAGATATTTTTATTCAGGAGCATTATAATGGCACTTCTATCTTTAAGGGCGTCATGTAGAGAGTTGGTGCAGAAGACTGGAGAAGATGGAAGTCTGCAGAGACGGCTGTGGATGAGAAAACTCATCATGGGATCTGGACAAGAAGAAGAAAAGGAGAACGACTCCAGAGACGACGTCATCTATAAGGTACCTGGATGTAAATATTATTTGTGATACTGACTAATTCTCATGTTTTTATTTATGTTAGGAGCATTAAAGGGGTTCTCCAGGTTTGTGCTGAGTCTGCAGTCACATAGAATGGCTGCAGACTCAGCACAAACCTGGAGAACCCCTTTAATATTCCTAACATAAATAAAAACATGAGAATTAGTCAATTTCAGAATTCTCACAGTGCGCACAGCACGCTGTTAGGATTCTCTCGTGCCGGTAATTTACATACATGCGGTCACATGCTGACTAGACGTGTGGCCTAACTCAATGAAAATGAACAGAGCGAGGCCGGGTACATCTAGTCGGAATGTGGCCTGAAGTATATAAATCACATGCTTGTGCTGACATGACCGTGTACTCTCGCCACCGATAAGGGAGAACCCTAAAAGTGTGCAGTGCATTCGTTGTGAGAATTCAGAAGCCTGCAATGTCAGGATTCAGTTCTGCAGGTTCCAGCAGTCGTCATCACATGGACACTTCACACATATGCGATTTTCATGCTTATGGTCCTGTGACAATGAGCTTCTCTTCCTGCTTCTCTCAATTTTTCACTGAGCATTGAGAGTATAAGGCTAAGTTCACACGTTGCGGAATTGCCACGGAAATTTCCGCGGCAATCCCGCACTTCTCCCGCGGGAAATACGCACTTTTTTTGTATGCGTATTCCCGCCAGAATAATAGCGTTTTGCAAGCGTAATTAGCTTGCAGAATGCTAGCGTTTTCCTAGCAATCTGTAGCATCGCTTGGAAAACTGATTGACAGGTTGGTCACACGAGTCAAACATAGTGTTTGACACGTGTGACCAACTTTTTACTATTGATGCCGCCTATGCGCATCAATAGTAAAAAGATCTAATGTAAAAATAATAAAAAAAAATAATAAATAATGATATTCTCACCTTCCGGCGGCCCCCGCAGCCTTCCCGCCTTCAGCGACGCTCCCGGCAACTCCCGGTCCCAAGGATGCATTGCGACAAATCACACCGATGACGTAGCATCTCGCGAGACCGCTATGCCATCTGGGTGATTCTCGCAAAGGACTCTTGGGACCGGGAGTTGCCGGGAGCGTCGCTGAAGGCGGGAAGGCTGCGGGGGCCGCCGGAAGGTGAGAATATCATTATTTATTATTTTAATTATTGTTTTACCAGGGATATAGTATCCAGGGCCTGGAGGAGAGTCTCCTCTCCTCCAGACCCTGGGTACCACCGCACATGAACCGCTTACATTCCGCAAAATTAATGAACATGTTGCTATTTTTTCCGCGAAGCGTTTTTTTCGCGGAAAAAAACGCAACATGTGGCCAAAACATGCGGAATCAATTAACATGTATAGGATGCTTAATGCTTGCGTTTTTTTCGCGTTTTTACCGCGGAAAATCGCGGAAAAAACGCGAAAAAAAACGCAAATATTCCTGAACGTGTGCACTTAGCCTTAGGGAGAGAGCTCATCGGTACATGACTAAGTGTGCAAAACACACGTATGCTTGGGGGGGCGCCGAATCGAATTCTTGCCCGGGTGCCAGAAAGCCTAGATACACCTCTGGTGGTTCTGCAGGTGGGGACCACAGACCACATCTCAGTACCAATGCTTTCTGACTGATGTTTTGGTCACTTTTGAAAGTTGGTAGTGCTTTCACACTCGTGGTAGCATGAGACGGACTCTACAACCCAACCCACACAAGTGGCTCAGGTAGTGCAGCTCATCCAGGATGGCACATCATTGCGAGCTGTGGCAAGAAGGTTTGCTGTGTCTATCAGCGTAGTGTCCAGAGGCTGGATGCGCTACCAGAAGACAGGCCAGTACACTAGGAGATGTGGAGGGGGCTGTAGGAGGGCAACAACCCAGCAGCAGGACCACTACTTCCGCCTTTGCACAAGGAGTAACAGGAGGAGCTCTGCCAGAGCCCTGCAAAATGACCTCCAGCAGGCCACAAATGTGCATGTGTCTGCACAAACGGTTAGAAACCGACTCTATGAGGATGGTCTGAGTGCCCGACGTCCACAGATGAGGGTTGTGTTCACAGCCCAACACCGTGCAGGATGCTTGGCATTAGCAACAGAACACCAGGATTGGCAAATTTGCCACTGGCGCCCTGTGCTCTTCACAGATGAAAGCAGGTTCACACTGAGCACATGTGACAGACGTGACAGAGTCTGGAGACGCCATGGAGAGTGCTCTGCGGCCTGCAACATCCTTCAGCATGACCGGTTTGGCAGTGGGTCAGTAATGGTGTGGGGTGGCATTTCTTTGAAGGGTCGCACAGCCCTCCATGTGCTCGCTAGAGGTAGCCTGAGTGCCATTAGGTACCGAGATGAGATCCTCAGACCCCTTGCGAGACATATGCTTGTGCGATTGGCCCTGGCTTCCTCCTAATGCAGGACAATGCTAGACCTCATGTGTCTGGAGTGTGTCAACAGTTCCTGCAAGATGAAGGCATTGAAGCTATGGACTGGCCCGCCTGTTCCCAAGAACTGAATCCGATTAACCACATCTGGGACATCATGTCTCGCTCCATCCACCGTCACGTTGCACCACAGACTGTCCAGGAGTTGGCGGATGCATTTAGTCCAGGTCTGGGAGGTGATCCCTCAGGTGAACATCTGCCACCTCATCAGTAGCATGCTCAGGCATTGTAGGAATGTCATACAGGCACGTGAAGGCCACACACACTACTGAACATCATTTTGACTTGTTTTAAGGACATTACATTCCACTTTAATTTTGTGGGTGACTCCAAATCCAGGCCTCCATTGGGTAATAAATTTGATTTCCATTGATTTGTGTGCGATTTTGTTGTCACCACATTCAACTTTGTACAGAACAAAGTATGCAATGAGAATATTTCATTCATTCAGATCTAGGATGTATTATTTGAGTGTTTCCTTTATATTTTTGAGCAGTGTATATATATATATATATATATATATATATATATATGTATTTTTTAATGTTAATTCTATACTGGTGTGCATTTGAACTTTTTTTTACAACTCTGGAACGCTTCAACGGATCTTCGCGATTCTGAGATTGTTTTCTCGTGACATATTGTACTTCACGTTAGTGGTAACATTTCTTCGATATACCTTGCGTTTATTTTTGAAAAAAACGCAAATATGGCGAAAATTTTGACAATTTTGCACTTTTCAAACTTTGAATTTTTTTCCCTTAAAACAGAGAAATATGTCACACAAAATAGTTAAGAAATAACATTTCCCACATGTCTACTTTACATCAGCACAATTTCGTAACCGAAATTTTTTTTGTTAGGAAATTATAGGGGTTAAAGGGAATCTGTCACCCTAAATTGGCGGGATATTTAAATGATGGAAGTCAGGTCAGATGGGCGGTGTTTTGGGTACTTGCCTTAACATCTTGTTCGCCGCTGTCTCCATTATTTCTGGGAATTGTAGTCGTTGCCCTCCATATAACGCGCCTGTGCATTGCAATCTGCGGGCAAAGCATACTGCGCGTGCGCAATTCAAGATTGCAATGCACAGGCGCATTATATGGAGGGCAACGACTACAATTCCCAGAAATAATGGAGACAGCGGCGAACAAGATGTTAAGGCAAGTACCCAAAACACCGCCCATCTGTCCTGACTGCCATCATTTAAATATCCCGCCAATTTAGGGTGACAGATTGCCTTTAAAAGTTGACCAGCGATTTCTCATTTTTACAACAAAATTTACAAAGCCATTTTTTAGGGACCACCTCATATTTGAAGTCACTTTGAGGGGTCTATATAGCAGAAAATACCCAAAAGTGACACCATTCTAAAAACTGCACCCCTCAAGGTACTCAAAACCACATTCAAGAAGTTTATTAACCCTTCAGGTGCTTCACAGGAGCTGAAGTAACGTGGAAGGAAAAAATGAATATTTAACTTTTTAGGCACAAAAATGATCTTTTACAAACTTTTTTTTATTTTCACAAGGGTAAAAGGAGAAAATGGGCAGATAAAGTTGTTGTGCAATTTCTCCTGAGTACGCCAATACCCCATATGTGGGGGAAAACCACTGTTTGGGCACACGGCATAGCTCGTAAGGGAAGGAGCGCCGTTTGACTTTTTCAAACTAAAATTGGCTGGAGTTGAGATTGGACGCCATGTCGCGTTTGGAGTGCCCCTGATGTGCCTAAACAGTGGAAACCCCCCACAAGTGACACCATTTTGGAAACTAGACCCCCTAAGGAACTTATCTAGATCTGTTGTGAGCACTTTGAACCCAAAAATGTTTCACAAAAGTTTATAATGCCTGGGTGTGAAAAAAAAAAAAAAAACAATTTTCCACAAAAATGATTTTTTAGTCCCAAATTTTTGATCTTTCCCAAGGAAATTTGACCCCAAAAGTTGTTGTCCAATTTGTCATGAGTACACTGATACCCCATATGTGGGGGGGGGGAAACTGTTTGGGCGCACGGCAGGGCTTGGAAAGGAAGCAGTAATGTTTTGGAATGCAAACATTGGTGGGGGTCATGTTCCATTTGTAGTATCCCAGATGAGCCTAAACAGTGGAAACCCCCACAAGTGACCCCATTTTGGAAGCTAGACCCCCTAAGGAACTTATCTAGATCTTTGGTGAGCACTTTGAACCCCCAAGTGCTTCACACAAATTTATAACGTAGAGCCGTAAAATTAAAAAATCATATTTTTTCCACAAAATTGATCTTTTCACCCCAATTTTTATTTTCCCAAGGGTAACAAGACTCCAAAAGTTAATGTGCAATTTGTTCTGAGTACGCTGATACCCCATATGTAGGGGTAAACCACTGTTTGGGTGCATGGCAGAGTTTGGAAGGGAAGGAGTGCCGTTTGACTTTTTCAACGCAGAATTGGCTGGATGCCATGTCGTGTTTGGAGAGCTCCTGATCTACCTAAACAGTGGAAACCCCTCACAAATGACACCATTTTGGAAACTATACCCCTCAAGGAACTTATCTAGATGTGTGGTGAGCACTTTGAACCCAGAAGTGCTTCACAGAAGTTTATAACGTACAGCCGTAAAATAAAAAATCTTTTTTTTTTTTTTTACAAAAATGATTTTTTCGCCCCCAATATTTTATTTTCACAAGGGTAACAGGAGAAATTGGACCCCAAAAATTGTTGTCCAATTTGTCCTGAGTACGCTGATACCCAATATGTGGGAGTAAACTACTGTATGGGCGAACGTCGGGGCTCGGAAGGGAAGTAGTGACGTTTTGGATTGCAGACTTTGATGGAATGGTCTGGGGGCGTCATGTCGCATTTGGAGAGCCCCTGATGCGCCTAAACAGTGGAAACCCCCCACAAGTGACCCCATTTTGGAAAATAGACCCCACAAGGAACTTATCTAGATGTGTGGTGAGCGCTATGAAGCCCCAAGTGCTTCACAGAAGTTTTATAACATACAGCCGTAAAAACAAAAAAATTATTATTTTTTTTTACAAAAATGATTTTGTCGCCCCCAGTTTTTTATTTTCCCAAGGGTAACAGAAGAAATAGGACAAATTGCACAATAACTCTTGGGGTCCAGAGTACGCTGATACCCCATATGTGGGGGTAAACTACTGTTTGGGCGCATGGCAGAGCTCAGTAGTGAAGGAGCACCGTTTGACTTTTTCAACGCAGAATTGGCTGGAATTGAGATCAGACACCATGTCACATTTGGAGAGCCCCTGATGTGCCTAAACAGCAGAAACCCCCAATTCTAACTCCAACCCTAACCCAACACACCCCTAACCCTAGTCCCAACCCTAACCACAAACCTAACCCTAACACACCCCTAAACCTAATCCCAACCCTAACCCCAATCCTAACGTTAGCGCCAACCCTAACCCTAACTTTAGCCGCAACCCTAACCCTAATGGGAAAATGGAAATAAATACATTTTTTAATTTTATTTTTCCCTAACTAAGGGAGTGATAAAGGGGCAGGGCCGGCGTCAGCACCCGGCACACCCGGGCAAGTGCCGGGGCCCTGGTGAGACGGGGGGGCCCACTCAGCATGGGCAGACATACTGCCGGTTCAAGTGGTGCATACAAAGCAATGAGGAGAATGACAGCCGGCGGCAGTAGTACCGCTAACAGGAGAAGCTCTACTGCACGCAGGTGATATGAGGGTCAAACGGGCCCCCTTTCTCCCCCCCGTTAGCATACATTATGCTGCTCTCCCGGCCGCTGTCTCTGCTGTGGTCTGCGGTGAGGTGACAGGCAGCAGACGCAGGAACAGGAAGAGAGGAGTGACGGAGGGGGAGGGTCTCTCAGTGAGTCTCTGCTGCTGTGCACGGGGGACTGGCTCCTGGGCTGACCATAACAGTAAGCTTCTCCTCTTTGTGATTAGTTGCCATCCTGAAGTTTGGAAAGTTTTTGCTTTCCCAGGTTTAATCCCCTATACTCCTTCCTGACAATATGCTCTGTCCTTTCACCTCTCCCATGTCTTCTAACCACAGTGAAGCCTCAGGTGTCTGCAGCTCCTGCTCCGTCAGACACCTGAGTGCAGAGTCAGTGTATATGAAGCTGGCGGGGTCTCCTCAAATCTGTATGATTCATATCTCCATAATGTCAGATATGCCAAGCATCCCTGATTCATCCGGGCCGATGTGTGTGTGTAGCCCTGGTACACAATACCAGGAGGATGAGTGGAGAGGTAACAGTTAAGGTCTCTTCATGACATCATGTACACTTCTGACACACCCAGCAGGGGTGTGGAAGGGAGTGATTTAGTCAGTCAGTGTCTGGACTTCAGAGTGAGAAGTCAGTTTCCTGTCCTTGGACAGAGTAGACGTGTCCAGTTTAAGTCTATCCTCAGTTCAGAAAGTGGAGTCTGGTGTAGGTGTCTGTATACACCTTAGTCTAGTCAGAGCTGTGCCCCACTGGAAGAAAGACTGAACTATCTATTAAGAGACAAGCAAGGCGAAGGGCAAAGTGGAAGGAAGATAATTGAAAAAGTGCTTTTGACTTGGAAAAGTCCTGCACGTTGCAACCGGTTACTGGGGACCGAAGGATCACTATTGTACAGCATAGTGAAGAGAAAACCAGGAATCTACCGGACCCTAGGTCGCGGCAGACAAGCCCCTTATAGTCAGAACGTAGCTGGAGTCAGGGGGTGTGAAGACTTTGAGTTAGTGCACGACAAGAAAAGGATTCAGCTCCCTCGCAGGAAGGCTTCTAACACAAATTTGACTGGGCAGAACAGCTAAAGATTAGCTGGAATCATAGAGAGGACTACGCTTCAGGCTGGTTGTACTCAGCTTCATTGGAAAGTAAAGGAGGCCCCTAACTTGCTTAGCTGTTGCCTCAAAGCTCATCCTCCATCAACCCCATCAGCCTCCCCGGGACCTGCCTTATCATCTTGCAAGTAAAGGTATGGAAAGACGTTGACTGTGTGAGACTGAGTTATTATTGCATGCCTGCACAATCCCTACCTAACTACCGACCTGAGGGAAGAGTCCCACCTGTAGGGGACCCGACATCTAGCTGCCTCACCATCCCCTCAGAGATCTACAGCAGCGCTGGTACAAATTACCAGAATACTACAGGTGGCGTCACGAACTGTACATAAATCAATCCCCTGTAAATATATCCCCAACATACGCCAGACCGCCAGGGCCACAGACCGAGCCACAGCTACCTGTGACAAAATCCCCATAGACTTCTACGGGCTCGGCTCTGAGTACCCCATTGCCCTGGTAACCCACAATTGTGGTGGCGGGTCGACACAATTTTGGCGTCACGAACAGGATACGAAACTTGCAGCATTGCGAGCCCTGTGTGCCTGTGGATTGTTTTTGTGAAAAAGGACTGTTTGCTATTTTTGGCGCTAAAATCCGCCATTTTTGCCGCCATATTCGCGCCCTCAGGCGCTGGAGAAGAAGGTGGGCGGACCTGAAAAAGCGCGCAGAGTCTTGGACACGCCCCCAACCTGCACCCCAAACCGCATCGCAAACTGCATAGCAATCTGCATCGCAAACCGCATCGCAAACTGCATAGCAATCTGCATCGCAAACCGCATAGCGAACTGCATAGCAATCTGCATCGCAAACCGCATAGCGAACTGCATAGCAATCTGCATCGCAAACCGCATCGCAATCCGCATAGCAAACTGCATCACAATCTGCATTGCAATCCGCATAGCAAATTGCATCGCAAAATAGAGCGGCAGGTCCTGCAACAGGAAGTGAACGCTCTGACATCAGAGCGCCTGCGACGAAGGTCCTGTTCCCACTGCGGTGCCTGTGAAGTAGCAGCATCTGAAACCGGTAGGCTCCGTTTAACCAAGGGGGCGCTAAGATGTCACAACAATCGGCTGACAGTGCGGCCCCGGCCGGAGGCCCCAATCCCGCACCGTCTGGTATTGTAGCGCCAGATGGGGGCGCAGGCCCTGCACCCAGTCCGGTAGTCCCGATCATGCCACTAACGCTCCCATATATGCCTGGGGCGAAATGGCTTCCCAATACAGCGGTGGGCCAGGCACATTAGCAGGCTTCAAGCGGAAGTTATGCAGCATCCTAGAAATGTATTCCATGCCTGAGAGACAAAAAGCTGCTGTGCTAATAGGGCAGCTAACTGGCGCTGCTGAGAGGGAAGTGGAGACTTGGGATACCGTTGATCAGGAGTCGGTACCTGCGATCTTCCTGAAGCTACATGCCATATTTGAAGACCGCACAGAAACGGATCTCCGGATGGCCTTCTATCACTGTTCACAACAGCCAGGTGACAGCATCCGGGACTATGCTTGCCGACTACAGGGAGCCCTGAGAGCCCTCAAGCAAATTAACAATTTAAATGCTATCGACGAGAATAGAATGCTGAAAGAACAATTTATACAGGGATTGAGATCCCCAGAGGAACGCAGAACTGTAAATTGGTGGTCCTTAGATCATCCGGATGCTACCTTTGATGCCCTAAAGGACATGGCAATAAAAGGGCTGCGGCCCCTGGCAAACCTGAGGTGGCCACCCAACATCATCAGGGTGAAGTCACTCCGGAACCGGCAGTAACCCCCTTTTCCCCGCTAGTGGCTGAAGCCAAAGCGCAGGTGACACCTCCTAGTGAATTGGACTGTCTGCGCTCAGAGGTGCGCCAGCTGACTAAAAATCTGGCCGCTGTGATGAGTGCCCTGCAGCTGCGGAAAGAGGAGGAAGGAAAGATCTTGTTAGCTGACTGCCCAGAAGACGTCCCGTGGATGCACCGGAGAAGAAAGAAGACGTCGCCCCCCCGGAGGAGGACAACGCCACCCCCAGGAGCAACCTCTGATCAACACCCTTCTCGTCGAGAGATCATCTGTTATCGCTGCAACCGGAAAGGTCATCTGTCTACACAGTGTCCTTTAAACGGGCAGAACCTGGGTCCAAGGGCCAACACCCAGGAGAATACCCGTCAGGCCCCCTAGACTGGAACCGCAGGTATGTGGGCGGGCGACCCTACCTGTCTATTATTCTAGATGGTATTGCTGTTCCAGCATTGTTAGACACTGGGTCCCAGGTGACCCTAATACCTGATGCTCTATATACCAAGTACTGGTCAATGGACAGTCTTAAACCTCCGAGCCTTGACTTTACTGTGTATGCTTCGAATGGTCTTCCTGTAGAAGTACTCGGAACAAAATGTGTAGATGTAAAGGGGGGCAGAGAGGAGTTGAAAGACCAAGGGCTTCTGGTAGTAAAGACTGTAAATGAGGAGAACGGTTTAAATATCATTTTGGGTACTAACATTATCGGTAATTGTTTGGGAGAAGTTGTGTTCTTACTCCAACAGCTCGCTGAGATTGCCCGACCAAGGCAGAGAGGAGTAATCCAAAGAGAGATCCGGGCCCTGGTGTGTCAGCAGCAAGCGAAGCTTACCGACGGCGAAATTGGTAATGTACGGGTCACTGACTCAGTTCCTATTGTGATACCCCCAATGAGTGAAATGATCATTTGGTGCAGGGCAGCCATAGGTCTGAGAGGACAGAATTACCAAGCTGTAGTAGAACCCCACCATTCAGAACATAGACCTACACTTATGACTGCTAGAGGAGTAGTAGAAGTGGTGAATGGAAGAGTACCTGTACGACTTCTCAATTGGGGAGATGATGAGGTAAATTTACCCCGTTATGCAACCATTGCTAAACTTCATGCTGTTGATAATAATTCTATTCTCCCGCTGAGTCCTTAGACTCCTGTCAAATAGCGGAGGACAATGACCCAGCAACTCAGGTGGCGGAATGGTGTCAGCAGCTCCATGTTGGGACGGACACCACTCCCGCTCACCAGAAGCAAGGGGTATTACGGGTGGTGCAAGAGTATGCCCAAGTGTTTAGCAAAAATCCACTTGATTTTGGGACAATTAAGGGAGTACAACATCATATCCCTACAGGCAGTCATCCTCCCATCAAAGAGCGGTATAGGCCCATACCTCCAGCTCATTATCAGAAGGCTAAAGAAATGTTAAATGATATGAAGAAAGCTGGGGTGATAAGGGATAGTTGTAGCCCCTGGGCAGCCCCTCTAGTTCTGGTTAAAAAGAAAG
The DNA here is from genome assembly GCA_033576555.1 of Oophaga sylvatica. Classification (NCBI taxonomy): domain Eukaryota; kingdom Metazoa; phylum Chordata; class Amphibia; order Anura; family Dendrobatidae; genus Oophaga; species Oophaga sylvatica. Next base: position 722,276,898 of record JARQOD010000001.1, read on the forward strand.
ATGGTAGTATGAGAATGTGTGTGGATTACAGGCAGGTGAACCGCATAACACACAAGGATGCATACCCGCTACCACGTATAGAGGAATCATTAGCTGCTCTGAAAACGGCTAACTACTTTTCTACCCTTGATCTGACTAGTGGTTACTGGCAAGTGGCTGTGGCTGAGGAGGATCGTGAGAAAACGGCTTTCACCACCCCAATGGGGCTCTGTGAGTTCGACAGAATGCCGTTTGGGCTCAGTAGTGCCCCAGGAACATTTCAGAGAGTGATGGAAAACTGTCTGGGACATCTCAATTTTGAAACCGTGCTGCTATACCTAGACGACGTCATCGTGTATTCCAAGACATATGAGGACCATCTGAAGCACCTGGCAGAAGTATTCGAGTCCCTGTCCAGGTACGGGATGAAATTAAAACCCTCAAAATGCCATCTACTCAAACAGAAGGTACAATACTTGGGGCACATCGTCAGTTCGGAAGGAGTAGCGCCGGACCCAGAGAAAGTCACTGCCATCCAGAAGTGGCCGGAGCCGAAGAACCTTAAGGAAGTGCGACAGTTCCTGGGACTAACGGGTTACTACAGGAGATTCGTGAAGGATTACACGAAGAAGGCAGCTCCTTTACAGGACCTCCTGGTAGGACAATCTTTAAAGAGCAGAAACCCTCCCTTTAATTGGGGTAAAGAACAGGCTGAAGCATTCCAAAAGATGAAAGAGATCCTGACAGGTGATGAGATCTTAACCTATCCTGATTACAGCCAACCGTTCCTGTTGTACACCGACGCCAGTAATGAAGGGTTGGGAGCCGTTCTCAGTCAGAAGCAGAATGGACAAGAAAAAGTCATCGCATATGCTAGCAGAAAACTCAGGCCAACTGAAAGGAATCCGGAAAATTATAGCAGCTTCAAGCTAGAGTTTCTGGCGCTGGTCTGGGCCATTACTGAAAGATTTAAGCACTATCTGGCCTCCAATAAGTTCACTGCGTTTACAGACAACAACCCGTTAACGCACCTGGAAACCGCCAAGCTGGGCGCCATGGAGCAGCGATGGATGGCTCGGTTGTCCAATTACCAGTTTACTATCAAGTACCGGGCAGGTCGAAAGAATGCTAATGCTGATGCGTTGTCCCGAATGCCGCATGACTCTGATACGGAAGAAGAATCGGACGACCTGGAAGAAATTGAGCTACCCGCGTTCCATCGAAATGGGGTAGTCCACGAGCATCGGGTCCACAGAAAGCAGAATGGTGCAACATTAAATCCTTTACCCCATCACAGCTGGAAAGAGACTCAGGACAGTGATCCAGTGGTCAGCCGCATCAAGGAGTTGTTAAAACAGGAAGGTTCCTCCTTGGAAAAGGATGCACCTATGTCAGCCAAGCTCCTGTGGAACGAGAAAAGCAGGTTGTTCCTATACCGTGAGAAGTTGTGCAGAAGATACGTCAACCCCAGAACCCATGAAATGGTCTGGCAAATCGTGGTCCCCAAGGCAGACGTCCCAATGGTGTTGGAAGCGTACCACGATCAAGCAGGACACTTTGGCTGGAGGAAGCTGGAGACCCTGTTGAGATGCCGGTTCTACTGGGTAGGGATGCGCAGCTCCGTCGAGAGGTGGTGTCGGAACTGTGGACCCTGTGGTCTCAGAAGAAAGGACTACGGTAGTCAAAAGGCCCCCCTGCAACCTATCCGGACGACTCGTCCCCTGGAGATTGTGGCCCTGGACCACGTCAAACTGTCGCCGAGTAGATCTGGATACTCATACGCCTTGACCATGGTGGACCATTACTCCAGATTTCTGGTAGTCGTTCCAGTGAAAGACCAGACCGCAGTGACGGCCGCGAAGACCTTTCAAGCAAGCTTCTGCAGACCGCATGGGTATCCCGAGCAAGTCTTAACCGATCAGGGACCTGCTTTTGAAGCCGATTTATTCAAGGAATTCTGTCATATGTACGGGTGCAAGAAAATAAGAACGACACCATACCACCCTCAAACCAACGGTCTTTGTGAAAAGATGAACCATATTGTCCTTGACTTGTTGAGATCCATACCATTGGAAGACAGGAATCGATGGCCGGATTTACTGCCTGATTTGGTTGATTTGTATAATCATATACCTGTAAGCTCAACTAACTGCACTCCAGCCTATCTTATGAGAGCAAGGCCTGGAAAACTACCAATGGATCTAGAACTTGGAGTGGTAGAACCGGAGGCAGACGACGCTGTTGAGAACTGGGACGTCAATCGGCAAGAGCAATACAGAAGAGTACAAATCTGTGTGGAGGAAAGTCTCAATAAGGCACGGGAGAAACAGGAAGATGTTTACAACCGAAATGCTCCTGCCAAGCCTTTGATGCCTGGAGAGGTAGTATTAAAAAGAAAAAGAAAGATGCACAAACTGGATAACCAGTGGGAGCAAGAACCCTACGTCATACAAGATTCTAAATACGACAACAGAAAAGTTTGTGTCGTCAGTAAGGACGGAGGAAGAACAACAACCACTGTGTCCAGAGATCATTTGAAGTTGTGTCCAGAACACTTAAAGAGTTGTGAAAAGAACCCTGTCCTCAATCAAAGAGAAAGAAAGGAAGAGGTCATACACACCGATCTGGGAGATTTTCCTGCGGATTGGCCCCGACTGGGAGATGCTGTGATAATTCCAGTGTTGCAGTTTTATCAGCCACAAGAGGAAGTTTTACCTCCAGTTGTGCCTGTGGTGCCAGTTGAGCCCGCTCAGGAGTTACCCATCCCAGCAACACCTCAACCTGTGGAACCTCAAGATGGATCATCTGTAGCAGCGCCCCATACTATGGGATCCCCTGGTGAAGCTGACTCACACCGCCCAGCCATCAGTACGCTTGCCAGATCCATAGAAAGGTTAAGGCAGTTCTATAGTTTGCCGTTACGCAGTGCAGACAGATCGCAACTTGTTATACCTGAAACTACACCACGTAGATCAGAGAGAATCACAAAAGGGAAATTACCCATTAGATATCAGCAGTAGTTTATGTGAACATTGTAAAAGTCTATATATATAAATGTGTTTTTTCTCTATTATGTCTTCGTTTAACAATGGACTCAGAGGCTGAGGACTGAGCCAGCCCAAAAACTGTATCCTGTAAATAGTTGCACTAAAGTGCCTTCTTAATGGTTTCACATGAAACCTTGACTCACCTCTGAACCAAAAACCCGTGTGGTGTGGCACTGAGTGAGGTCTGCATTTGGATGTCCTGCAGCCCACCCAGGACCCACGTTGAAGGTTTGGTGCGGGTCCTTCACAAGTATCTTGTATATTTATTAAATGCTATTTGATACTTTTGTATTTCTATATGTAAAATGTTATTGTTCGTAACGTTCAAGGTGTTCTCACCTCCCGGATGGGAAGATGTTATTGTTTAATGTTTATTGTATGAACAAAAATGTCTCTTTATGTTTTACAGCCCGGGAGTGCTGTCGTTTACCATGGGGAATGTGTAGCCCTGGTACACAATACCAGGAGGATGAGTGGAGAGGTAACAGTTAAGGTCTCTTCATGACATCATGTACACTTCTGACACACCCAGCAGGGGTGTGGAAGGGAGTGATTTAGTCAGTCAGTGTCTGGACTTCAGAGTGAGAAGTCAGTTTCCTGTCCTTGGACAGAGTAGACGTGTCCAGTTTAAGTCTATCCTCAGTTCAGAAAGTGGAGTCTGGTGTAGGTGTCTGTATACACCTTAGTCTAGTCAGAGCTGTGCCCCACTGGAAGAAAGACTGAACTATCTATTAAGAGACAAGCAAGGCGAAGGGCAAAGTGGAAGGAAGATAATTGAAAAAGTGCTTTTGACTTGGAAAAGTCCTGCACGTTGCAACCGGTTACTGGGGACCGAAGGATCACTATTGTACAGCATAGTGAAGAGAAAACCAGGAATCTACCGGACCCTAGGTCGCGGCAGACAAGCCCCTTATAGTCAGAACGTAGCTGGAGTCAGGGGGTGTGAAGACTTTGAGTTAGTGCACGACAAGAAAAGGATTCAGCTCCCTCGCAGGAAGGCTTCTAACACAAATTTGACTGGGCAGAACAGCTAAAGATTAGCTGGAATCATAGAGAGGACTACGCTTCAGGCTGGTTGTACTCAGCTTCATTGGAAAGTAAAGGAGGCCCCTAACTTGCTTAGCTGTTGCCTCAAAGCTCATCCTCCATCAACCCCATCAGCCTCCCCGGGACCTGCCTTATCATCTTGCAAGTAAAGGTATGGAAAGACGTTGACTGTGTGAGACTGAGTTATTATTGCATGCCTGCACAATCCCTACCTAACTACCGACCTGAGGGAAGAGTCCCACCTGTAGGGGACCCGACATCTAGCTGCCTCACCATCCCCTCAGAGATCTACAGCAGCGCTGGTACAAATTACCAGAATACTACAGGTGGCGTCACGAACTGTACATAAATCAATCCCCTGTAAATATATCCCCAACATACGCCAGACCGCCAGAGCCACAGACCGAGCCACAGCTACCTGTGACAAAATCCCCATAGACTTCTACGGGCTCGGCTCTGAGTACCCCATTGCCCTGGTAACCCACAATTGTGGTGGCGGGTCGACACATGTGCTCATATGTCAGCTCATCTCCAAGGGGATAGTGTCAGTAGTAGATATGCATGATTGGGGTTGTAGTAGCATCCAGAGACACTATGACCTTTCATGGTCTGACTGGGCACCCTGAGCTTTGTAGTACGTAACAGCTAACTGGAGGCGAGTTCATAAGCAGTATTGAGTGCTGTCTACATATCAGGTTATGCTGATACTTGTGGTCCTACAGCCCCTGTACTGGTAAAATTCATCCCTGTTTAATTTCTATTCTGTCCCTAATTGATTGGATGGAGCCTACAAAAATGCATACAAAACCGCACGAAAAAATGCTTGAAAATCTGCATAAAAAACGCAGATTTTTACCTTCATTTTCGTGTCTGTGCACACGTTGCGGATTCTGCTGCAGATCCACACCAGATATTCCTGCGTTGAACAGTGCCATTATAGTCTATGTAAACTAAAAACCGCTGTGCACATGCGGAAAAATCACCAGCATAAACGCTGCGGGTTCATTTCCGGAGCATGTCAATTCTTTGTGCGGATATGCACCGTTTCTGCACCCATTGACTTGCGTTATCACTCATGTAAGTCGGGCGCTATCACTCATGTAAGAAGTGAAATCTGGCATTGTACTATACCTATATTTCTCAGCTGTATCTGTGCATCATGAATCGTGGTATGTGTTAAACGGGGGGCCCACTGAGACTCTTTCGCCCGGGGCCCTCAAAAACCTGGAGCCGGCCCTGTAAAGGGGGGTTTGATTTACTATTTATAGCGGGTTTTTATGATTGGCAGCTGTCACGCTAAAAGACGCTTTTTATTGCAAAAAATAGTTTTTTGCATCACCACATTTTGAGAGCTATAATTTTTGCATATTTTGGCCCACAGAGTCATGTGAGATCTTATTTTTTGTGGGACGAGGTGACGTTTTTATTGGTACCATTTTTGACCACGTGACATTTTTGATCGCTTTTTATTTCGATTTTTGGGAGGCTAGAATGAACAAAAATCAGCAATTCATGAATTTCTTTTGGGGGAGGCGTTTATACTGTTCCGCATGTGGTAAAATTGATAAAGCAGTTTTAATCTTCGGGTCAGTACGATTACGGCGATACCTCATTTATATCTTTTTTTATGTTTTGGCGCTATTATAGAGTAAAAACAATTTTATATAAAAAATTATTATTTTTGCATCGCTTTATTCTGCGAGCTATAACTTTTTCATTTTTTCGCTGATGATGCTGTATGACAGCTCGTTTTTTGCGGGACAAGATGACGTTTTCAGCGGTACCATGGTTATTTATATCGGTCTTTTTGATCGCGTGTTATTCCACTTTTTGTTCGGGGGTATGATGATAAAGCATTGATTTTTTGCTTAGTTTTTTTTTTTAAGTGGTTCACTAAAGGGGTTAACTAGTGGGACAGTTTTATAGGGGGGGTCGTTACGGACGCGTTGATACCAAATATGTGTACTTTTATTGTTTTGGTTTTTTTATTTCAAGGAAGAAATGAATTTATTGGGGAATATTTTTTTTTTTTTTTTATGATTTTTTTTACCACTTTTTATTTTTATTTTTTTTTACTTTGTCCCAGTGTGGGACATCACAGTATTTTAGCAGATCGCTGGTGTGACAGTGTGCACAGCACTCTGTCACACCAGCGATCGCTCTGGCATCGCTGCATGCTTCCTCAGCGCCTGCTCTCAGCAGGCACTGAGGAAGCCGCCTCCCTGCAGGACCCCGGCGCCATCTTGGATCCGGGAACCTGGAGGGAGGACGGACCCTTGGAACAGCGCGACACATCGCGCTGTTCTGAGGGTCTCAGGGGAGCGCGCAGGGAGCCCCTCCCTGCGCGATCCTCCCCTGTGCCAGGGGTTAATGTGCCGGGAGCGGTCCGTGACCACTCCTGACACATAGTGCTGGGTGTCAGCTGTGATAAACAGCTGACACCCGGCCGCGTTCAGCTGCGCTCCCCCCGGGAGCGCAGCTGATCGCATATGACGTACTATTCCATCCATGGGAATGAGGTCCAGGGTCACATGGACGGAATAGTACGTCGGATGGCAGAGAAGGGTTAAACCCGCATCACTCAACTGAAACTGCCCTAACTAAAGTCACTAACGACCTGCTAACCGCCAAGAGCAAGCGACACTACTCTGTCCTCCTTCTCCTGGACCTGTCTTCTGCCTTCGACACCGTGGACCATTCCCTCCTGCTACAGATTCTCTCATCTCTTGGCATCACAGACTTGGCCCTATCCTGGATCTCATCATACCTAACAGACTAAACATTCAGTGTCTCCCTCTCACACACCACCTCCTCACCTCGCCCCCTGTCTGTCGGTGTTCCTCAAGGCTCAGTCCTAGGACCCCTACTCTTCTCCATCTATACCTTCGGCCTGGGACAGCTCATAGAATCCCACGGCTTGCAGTATCACCTCTACGCCGATGACACGCAGATCTACCTATCTGGACCTGACCTCACCTCCTTACTGACCAAAATCCCACAGTGTCTGTCTGCTATCCCAGCCTTCTTTTCTGCTCGCTTTCTCAAACTGAACATGGACAAAACAGAATTCATCATCTTCCCCCCACCTCATTCTTCCCCTCCACCAGACCTATCCATCAATGTCAATGGCTGCTCGCTTTCCCCAGTCCCGCATGCTCGGTGCCTTGGGGTGATCCTCGACTCTGCCCTCTCTTTCAAACCACATATCCAAGCCCTCGCCACCTCCTGCCGCCTCAAAATCAAAAATATTTCCCAGATCCGCTCATTCCTCAACCATGAAACCACAAAAACACTAGTGCACGCTCTTATCATCTCCCGCCTCGACTACTGCAACCTCCTACTCTCTGGCCTCCCCTCTAGCACTCTGGCACCACTCCAGTCCATCCTACACTCTGCTACCAGACTAATCCACCTGTTCCCCTCTATTCCCCAGCCTCCCCCCTCTGCCAGGCCCTTCACTGGCTTCCTACTGCCCAGAGGCTTCAGTTCAAAACCCTAACCATGACATATAAAGCCATCCACAACCTTTCTCCTCCATACATCTGTGACATGGTCTCCCGCTACCTACCCACACGCAACCTTCGATCCTTTCAAGATCTCCTTCTCGAATCCCCCCTCATCTCTTCTTCCCACAACCGCATACAAGACTTCTCCCGGGCTTCCCCCATACTCTGGAACTCCCTGCCGCAAAACATCAGACTTTCACCAACAACGGAAACCTTCAAGAAGAACCTGAAGACCCACCTGTTCTGACAAGCCTACAGCCTACAATGATCCTCAGTCTACTGAACCATCGCACAACCAGCTCTACCCTTTCCTAGTGTATCCTCACCCATCCCTGTAGACTGTGAGCCCTCGCGGGCAGGGTCCTCTCTCCTTCTGTACTTGTGTGTCCCTTGTCTAGCACACGTTTATTGTACCTGTCTATATTTTCCCTTTTCATATGTAAAGCGCCATGGAATAAATGGCGCTATATAAATGTGTAATAATAATAATAATATACGTACTATTATATTAAGTGTATGTCAAAGACTGAGTCTAGGTGGATTTTCACCCTTGACACGCTCGCTCCAAAGGGACTCAATCAGGAGATTGAGCTCTATGCTTTTAATTAATATATTTTTATAACTATATTTTCATGGACCATGTCACACATCATTACTTTTTATTGTAGCATTTTATATATTTAGTATTGTTTTAGTCCTCAACACAGAGTCCACTTTTTGGATCACTTATATATTACTATTATATGCATATATATATTTTTTTATCTTAGTATTTTATCTCTCATTTTATTACATGTCTGGCTGCTATAGCAAGTGTTAACTTTTTTAAATTTTAATAATAAAGAATGTTTTTTATCTTTAATACACATATACCACTCTTAGCAGCCACTCAATAGGAGCCACACCAGCAGCACCGCTTCTGGTCATAACTACTCAATATTCATTACATATCTAAGCGCATTTTATTAGCCCCATAGGTAGGAATCTACCAGCATGATCATTGCAGGTTCACTTCTCCTCTCAGGTCATTATCCTCTTATCTATATTCATCACGGTTCATATGCAAGGGAGCCTCATTAGCATTTCCTTATATATAGGAGCACAGTAACGCAGGGAGATATAGCTCTGATGAAGAGGGATAGTAGTCCCTAGAAACGCGTCAGAAATCTAGCCCCTGCACCCCCATGTATCTGTGAGACTGATCGGTGAGTCACTCCATAGTCCCGCCCCTTCCTGTCGCTACCTCGGTGCCACTTCCGGCCGGGGCGCGCCGAGTGTTTGCCGACACTTTGTTGTCTGAACCTGTTACAGGCATATATTCTATCAACGCCAGCATAGATATTTTTTCATTGTGGCACCACTGAGTTTTGTGACCCATCATTTAGGGGGATTTACCAATTATGGACATTTTCATCTGTACCTTGTAAGTACCCACCAGTATACCTATATATATCTGTAGGTTAAATTCTACAATTCGTTCAACTGTGAGTATTTTGTTTAATTTAGATCACCTCAGCTCAAGTCAGATTTCCATAAAACTTTTTCATCTAGTTTTTTCTTTGGAATATTACTGAACACACTACATTGTAAGCTTCAGTAAGTACAGATACATGTGGTATATTTCAATGATCGGTTAAAACCAACAATTTACTGGTTGTATTATTGTTTCAGCACAAACCTGAAATTCTCTAGGAATTCTTTCTCCAGTTGACAGTGAGTTCACTTTCTTTTTTCTTGCTACTTGACAATACTATTGGACTTGTACACCTTACATCAGGTGTCCTTAGCTAGCGCGGTGGTTATTTCTGTTTTCATTTCTTATTATTTTTAGTAGGTTAGCACAGAGCCTACTTCTAAATCACCAGCAGCTCCTAAGTTATCAGTCCACATTCTTCCTTAGCGCTTATATCCTTTGTGCTTGTAATTTTAAAGGTCTAGCGCTAATGTTTTTTTCCTTTACATTTTTTTACAGAAACTACATTTGATCATGCACATGTTTTAATGTAGTTGTATGAAAACAGATCGCACACAGACATCACACAGATGTAGAAAACGGACACAGATGGTACATGGATGAAAATCTGATGAAAATTAGAAAAAAAATTGTTGGACAATTTTTCATACGCTTGTCTGCAGCTGCCCTTACTCCGCTGAACAGCAGTACACTGCTTTGGCCTTCTCTGAAGCAGCTTAATTAGGTGGTCACTGTTGTGAATGTGCTAGAAATGAATTCTGAGCAGAAGCTCCCTCTGGTGGTTACAAACAGTACTGAACTGTCCAATGAAGATTGTGAAGATTGGCGATCAGGTGTTACTGACTGGTCTTATATAAGGGAGGTTCCCTCCCATCAGGGTTGCCGGTGATCAATTGTTCTGGTCTCATCTTTGATTCCTGTTCACTTTGTAGCTTGCTGTTTCGTGCCTGCATCTTCTGCTAACAGATAAGACATTTTCTTCTTTTAGTTTTTTGTGCTTGCTTTTTGCATTTTGTCCTGCACTTCTGTGGAGGTCAGCCAGGTCCCCTCCGGGGGCTTGTGCTCCTCTCAGTTTATCTGAGCCACTGTTGTTTGTTCATTTGCCTTTTCCAGTTTTTTCAGTGGCTGCTGTTTAGTTTTGTTACACCAGAGAACTAATTTAGGTGGTAGAGGTTGTGTGATCTCAGGTGTTTTTGTAATTAGTAGTGTTGGTACTTTTCAGGGTTTTTTGGGATTGCAGTAAGTGTCCTTCCTATCGTTTCTATTTAGGAAGTTTGGGCCCCAACGTTTGCTCATACTATTTTCTGTCTGTGTCTGTGTATTTCCTCTTGTCTAACCGCCATTACATGTTTGGGGGCTTTCTATGTTCTTTGGGGATCTGCTCGGGGCAGATAGTTTTCCTCTTTCTGTCTTTAGGTGTAGTTAGCTTCTCAGGCTGTGACGAGGCGTCTAGGACCAACGTAGGTACGCTCCACGACTGCCTTTAGTTGTGGTGGTTAGTCAGGGTACTGCAATCCCATAGATTCCAACCTCTCTGGTGTATTTCCTTTTTTGCCTGCTCTCCTCAGCTACCAAATCATAACAGTATCACCGGCCCAAAAACTGATATTTGTATGGTACTCACAGAAGGGAAAAATAGTGTTAAAGAAAGAAGATTGTCAGAGTTGTCAGAGATTTTTTTTTTCCCTCTGTTTCTCTGAATGCCGAGGAGGATTTTTTTTTCCTCTCAATGGAGATTGCACAGTTGTCTGGCCGTGTGGATCAGCTTGCCACTGAAGTTCGGAGTATTGCTACCTATCTTGCAGGGTTGCCTGTTGTGGAACCTAGGATTCCCATGCCAGATTTGTTTTTAGGGGATCAAGCTAAATTTCTGAATTTCAAAAATAACTGTAAGTTGTTTTTTGTCTTGAAATCTAAGTCCTCAGGGAACGCAGCACAGCAGGTTCAAATTGTCATCTCTCTCCTGCGCGGCGATCCTCAGGATTGGGCTTTTTCCCTGACACCTGGGGATCCTGTTTTGAGTAATGTTGATGCATTTTTTCAGGCTCTGGGGTTATTGTACGATGAGCCTAATGTCACTGATCAAGCTGAAAAAGCCTTGTTGCATTAAATCAAGGGCTTGAGGACGCTGAGTTATACTGTCAGAGATTTCGAAGGTGGGCAGTCCTGACCAAATGGAATGACGATGCTTTGGCAGCCCTTTTTCGGAAGGGTCTGTCAGAGAATGTAAAGGATGTTATGGTGGGATTCCCTGTCCCCTCTGGTCTCAATGATTCTATGTCATTAGCGATTCAAATTGACAGACGTTTGCGTGAGCTTAGAGGTATGCGTGGAACAGTGTTGCCTTGGGAACCAGCTTCTGAACCCATGCAGTGTGATAGAGTGGCTTCTGGGGCACAGCGTCATGAGTTTCGAAAACGCAATGGGTTATGTTTCTACTGTGGTGATGCCTCTCATGCTATTTCAGTCTGCCCTAAGTGGGGAAGACGTCTTGCACGTTCAGTTGTCTTGGGTAGTGTTCAGACTAAATTTTTGTTGACTGTTACCCTGATTTGCTCCCTGTCCACATTTTCTGCTCAGGCTTTTGTTGATTCGGGAGCAGCTATTAACCTGATGGATTTTGATTTTGCTAAACGTTGTGGGTTTCCCTTGATACCCCTACGGAAGTCTATTCCCCTACTGGGGATCGATTCTACCCCTTTGGCTGAGAATAAACCTCAGTTCTCTACTCAGGTGATAATGAGGGTTGAACCTGATCATCAGGAGAGTTGCAAATTTTTGGTGCGCTGTATAATCTGCATGACATTATCGTACTGGGTTTCCCTTGGTTACAGTCTCATAATCCTGTTTTGGATTGGAAATCTGTGTCTGTAACCAGTTGGGGCTGCCAATGTGTTAATACCAACACTCCTGTTTTTTCTGCCTCCCCCCAGGCTCAGGATGTTCCTGACTTTTTGACTGATTTTTCTGATGTGTTTAGCGAAAGTAAATCTGCATCCTTGCCTCCCCATAGGAGCTATGACTGCGCTATTGAATTAGTGCCTGGTAGTAAATTCCCTAAAGGTCGCCTTTTTAACTTGTCTGTACCTGAACATGATGCTATGCGGTCTTATATCAAGGAGTCATTGGAGAAGGGTCATATCAGACCATCCTCTTCACCCTTGGGTGCCGGTTTTTTTCTTTGTGGCCAAAAAGGATGGTTCATTAAGGCCGTGTATTGATCGTCTCTTGAACAATATCATTGTGAAATATCAATATCCGTTACCCTTAATTTCTGACCTGTTTTCCAGGGTGAAAAGTGCTACTTGGTTTACCAAGCTTGACCTCAGGGGGGCATATAACCTTATTCGCATTAAGCACGGGGATGAATGGAAGATGGCATTTAATACCCCAGAGGGGCATTTTGAGTACCTAGTGATGCCCTTTGGGCTCACTAATGCTCCTTCTGTCTTCCAGTCCTTCATGAATGACATTTTCAGGGATTTTGTGGATAAATTTCTGATTGTTTATTTGGATGATATCTTGATTTTTTCCAATGACTGGGACTCTCATGTGAAACATGTTCGGACTGTGTTCCAGATTTTGAGAGAGAATGCTCTGTATGTGAAGGGATCAAAGTGTCTTTTTGGCGTACAGAGGATCTCATTTCTGGGATTCATTTTGTCCCCAATCTGTTATTGAAATGGACCGGTCAAGGTTCAGGCCATCTGTGATTGGGTCCAACCTACTTCATTAAAGGCTCTTCAAAGATTCTTGGGTTTTGCCAATTTTTATCGTAAATTTATTGGTAATTTCTCTGTTATTGTTAAACCATTGACTGATTTGACCAAAAAGGGTTCTGATGTGGTGAATTGGCCTCCTGAGGCAGTCTCTGCGTTTCAGGAACTTAAGCAGAGATTCACTTCTGCTCCTGTTCTACGGCAGGCTGATGTTTCTCTGCCATTTCAGGTGGAGGTTGATGCCTCTGAAATTGGGGCAGGTGCCGTTTTGTCCCAAAGAGATCCAGAGACCTCTAAAAGTAACCCTTGTGCCTTTTTCTCTCGAAAATTTTCTCCAACTGAACGTAATTATGACGTGGGTAATCGGGAGTTATTGGCCATGAAGTGGGCTTTTGAGGAGTGGAGACATTGGCTGGAGGGAGCCAAACATCAGGTGGTGGTCCTCACGGACCATAAGAATCTGGTTTATCTGGAATCAGCCAAGCGACTTAATCCTAGACAGGCCAGGTGGGCCTTGTTTTTCACACGCTTTAATTTTGTGGTTTCCTTTCTTCCTGGCACTAAGAAGTTAAGGCGGATGCCCTCTTGAGGAGTTTCCTTGCGGACTCTCCTGAGTTATCTAATCCTGCTGTTATTTTGAAAGAGGGTGTAGTTCTTTCCGCCATCTCGCCCAATTTGAGACTGGCTCTGGAAGGGTGTCAGGAGGATAAACCCGAGCGCTGCCCTATTGGGAAATTGTTTGTCCCAGACCGGTGGAAAAAGAGTGTGATGTCTGAGATTCATTGTTCCGCGTTGGCCGGTCATCCCGGAATTTTTGGTACCAGAGACTTGGTTAGTCGGTCCTTTTGGTGGCCTACTTTGTCTCGTGACGTCAGGAAATTTGTGCAGTCCTGCGGGACTTCTCTCGCTCCAAGCCTTGCTCTCGCTCTAGTGGTTTGTTGATGCCATTGCCTGTGCCCAAGAGACCATGGACCCATATCTCTATGGATTTCATTTCCGACCTCCCTGTTTCTCAGAGAATGACCGTTATCTGGGTGATTTGTGATAGGTTTTCCAAAATGATGCATCTTGTGCCATTACCTAAGTTGCCTTCCTCCTCTGAATTGGTGCCTTTGTTCCTTCAGCACGTGGTTCGGTTACACGGCATTCCTGAGAACATTGTGTCTGACAGAGGAGTCCAGTTTGTTTCCAGATTTTGGAGGACTTTTTGTTCTAAACTTGGTGTTCAATGGTCTTTCTCCTCGGCTTTTCATCCTCAGACCAATGGACAAACTGGAGAGACAAACCAGACATTGGAGACTTATCTAAGATGCTTTGTGTCTACTGATCAGGATGACTGGGTCTCTTTTTTGCCTTTGGCTGAGTTTGCTCTTAATAATAGGGCTAGCTCTGCCACTTTGATGTCTCCATTTTTCTGCAATTTTGGGTTTCACCCTCGATTTTCTTCAGGACAGACGGAGCTTCTGTCTGTCCAGGTGTTGACTCTGTTGTGGAGCGTATGCAGCAGATTTGGGACCAGAACAAAATTGGATATAAAATATCCAAACACATCACTCAAAGAGGGATATATATAAAAGTAACAAATTTAATTGAAATATAATATAAGGATTTCATAAACAAAATTGACAGAAAAAATATATAAAAGGAACGAACACCATATATGAGGAAAGGAATACAACTCAAGTATAAAACACCAAATGGGATAGAGGAAAAATTATGTGAGACTATGGGATATAGTGATGTAAGATCAAGCACCAATAACTAAAGAAATGCTACATATGGCAAATAAAGAAAGAATCCAAAAACATATATGTAAAGTGTATAGACATAAAAATGTCAGCAAACAATAATACACATAAACGGATTTTGCCAAACAAGGTCAAATGACATAAAGTGCCTGTGCCTGTGCAAGAAGTAAATTGGTGCAAATATGATGATCAACACGTACCCATAATAAGTCTCTCCTGCTATCTCCAAAGTCCCCACGCACGTTTCGCGTATTGCTTTTTCAAGGGAAGGTGTGCCTGTCATGTCTATCCCAATATCCTAGTTTTTTATAGGGCAACTACCTACATGTGGGCCAATGATGTATCGCACACTGCACCGCCGCCCCCGAGTCTCAGGTGTATCGGCGTCCGGCACTCAAGTTCAGCGTGCAGGGGGGAAGTCCCCTCTGACGTCATTTCCGCACACCGAACACAGTAGAGGCCTTAGATCGAACCCATGAGACCCGAGTGCGGCGCATGTGCGCGCCGCCATTTTGTTGTAGTCCACACAAGGTGGAAATCCCCACAGCGCATGCGCACCGCAGTACTTTGCGATCTAAATACATAAGTATGATAATAGCCTGACGCTTTATATAACGGACCTTCATTGTTCTATAAATGGATATACCCCACTATCAGACCCACAACATCAGACCAATGATCATATATCAATTGATTTTAAAAACAAAAACAAAATAATAAACATAATAATAGAATTACATATCATAATAGAAGTAGCTTGAATTCTTGAAATCTTAATGTCTTCAATTGTAGATATAATAAACTCCGGCAACGAACAAAAGGTCACTTCTTTATTAAAGAAGATTGATTATTCCAAGTAAAGGTTAATTCATCGGGTGAGATAAATCAAGGAAAAATACATCCAGGTACAAACAATTTGTATCGACGTTTTCGGCATATGATGCTTTATCAAGGTGTACCTTTTGTGCGTGTTTAAAGGCATATCCCAACAAAGTTGATACGTTGTGAATTTTTATTCTGTTAAACCAGAGAGTTATGTGGCACAAAATAGTTAATAAATAACATTTCCCACATGTCTACTTTACATCAGCACAATTTTGGGAACAACATTTTTTTTTGTTAGGAAGTTATAAGGGTTAAAAGTTGACCAGCGATTTCTCATTTTTACAGCAAAATTTACAAAACCATTTTTTTTAGGGACCACCTCACATTTGAAGTCACTTTGAGGGGTCTATATGGCAGAAAATACCCAAAAGTGACACCTTTATAAAAACTGCACCCCTCAAGCTACTCAAAACTACATTCAAGAAGATTATTAACCCTTCAGGTGCTTCACAGGAACTAAAGCAACGTGGAAGGAAAAAATGGACATTTTAATTTTTCCAACAAAAATTTTCTTTTAGCATCAATTTTTTCATTTTTACATGGGCATCAGGATAAAATGGATCCTAAAATTTGTTGGGCAATTTCTCCTGAGTACACAGATACCTCATATGTGGTCATAAACCACTGTATGGGCGCACGGCAGGGCTCAGAAGGGAAGGAGCGCCATTTGACTTTTTGAATGGAAAATATGCTAGAATATTTAGCGGTTGCCATGTCGCATTTGGAGAGTCCCTGTGTGCCTAAACATTGGAGCTCCCCCACAAGTGACCCATTTTGGAAACTAGACCCCCTAAGGAACTTATCTAGATGCATAGTGATCACTTTGAACCCCCAGGTGCTTCACAAATTGATCTGTAAAAAAAAGAAAGTACTTTTTTTTCACAAAAAATTTCTTTTAGCCTCAGTTTTTTCATTTTCACATGGAAACAGTATAAATTGGATCCTAAAATTTGTTGGGCAATTTCTCCTGAGTACACAGATACCTCATATGTGGTCATAAACCACTGTTTGGGCGCACGGCAGGGCTCAGAAGGGAAGGAGCGCCATTTGACTTTTTGAATGGAAAATATGCTGGAATATTTAGCGGATGCCATGTCGCATTTGGAGAGTCCCTGTGTGCCTAAACATTGGAGCTCCCCCACAAGTGACCCCATTTTGGAAACTAGACCCCCTAAGGAACTTATCTAGATGCATAGTGAGCACTTTGAACCCCCAGGTGCTTCACAAATTGATCCGTAAAAAAAAGAAAGTATTTTTTTTTCACAAAAATTTTCTTTTAGCCTCAGTTTTTTTCATTTTCACATGGGCAACAGTATAAATTGGATCCTAAAATTTGTTGGGCAATTTCTCCTGAGTACACAGATACCTCATATGTGGTCATAAACCACTGTTTGGGCGCACGGCAGGGCTCAGAAGGGAAGGAGCGCCATTTGACTTTTTGAATGGAAAATATGCTAGAATATTTAGCGGTTGCCATGTCGCATTTGGAGAGTCCCTGTGTGCCTAAACATTGGAGCTCCCCCACAAGTGACCACATTTTGGAAACTAGACCCCCTAAGGAACTTATCTAGATGCATAGTGATCACTTTGAACCCCCAGGTGCTTCACAAATTGATCTGTAAAAAAAAGAAAGTACTTTTTTTTCACAAAAATTTTCTTTTAGCCTCAGTTTTTTTCATTTTCACATGGGCAACAGTATAAATTGGATCCTAAAATTTGTTGGGCAATTTCTCCTGAGTACACAGATACCTCATATGTGGTCATAAACCACTGTTTGGGCGCACGGCAGGGCTCAGAAGGGAAGGAGCGCCATTTGACTTTTTGAATAGAAAATATGCTGGAATATTTAGCGGTTGCCATGTCGCATTTGGAGAGTCCCTGTGTGCCTAAACATTGGAGCTCCCCACAAGTGACCCCATTTTGGAAACCAGATCCCCTAAGGAACTTATCTAGATGCATAGTAAGCACTTTGAACCCCCAGGTGCTTCACAAATTGATCCGTAAATAAAAGAAAGTACTTTTTTTTCACAAAAATTTTCTTTTAGCCTCAGTTATTTTCATTTTCACATGGGCAACAGTATAAATTGGATCCTAAAATTTGTTGGGCAATTTCTCCTGAGTACACAGATACCTCATATGTGGTCATAAACCACTGTTTGGGCGCACGGCAGGGCTCAGAAGGGAAGGAGCGCCATTTGACTTTTTGAATGGAAAATATGCTGGAATATTTAGCGGTTGCCATGTTGCATTTGGAGAGTCCCTGTGTGCCTAAACATTAGAGCTCCCCCACAAGTGACCCCATTTTGGAAACTAGACCCCCTAAGGAACTTATCTAGATGCATAGTGATCACTTTGAACCCCCAGGTGCTTCACAAATTGATCCGTAAAAAAAAGAAAGTACTTTTTTTTCACAAAAATTTTCTTTTAGCCTCAGTTTTTTTCATTTTCACATGGGCAACAGTATAAATTGGATCCTAAAATTTGTTGGGCAATTTCTCCTGAGTACACAGATACCTCATATGTGGTCATAAACCACTGTTTGGGTGCACGGCAGGGCTCAGAAGGGAAGGAGCACCATTTGACTTTTTGAATGGAAAATATGCTGGAATATTTAGCGGTTGCCATGTCGCATTTGGAGAGTTCCTGTGTGCCTAAACATTGGAGCTCCCCCACAAGTGACCCCATTTTGGAAACTAGACGCCCTAAGGAACTTATCTAGATGCATAGTGAGCACTTTAAACCCCCAGGTGCTTCACAGAAGTTTATAACGCAGAGCCGTGAAAATAAAAAATATTTTTTTTTCTCAAAAAATGATTTTTAGCCCACTATTTTTTATTTTCACAATGGTTACAGGAGAAATTGGACCCCAAAAGTTGTTGTCCAGTTTGTCCTGAGTACGCTAGTACCCCATATGTGGGGGGGAACCACTGATTGGGCACACGTCAGGGCTCGGAAGGAATGTAGTGATGCTTTGAAATGCCGACTTGATGGAATGGTCTGCGGGCATCTTGTTACGTTTGCAGAGCCGTTGATGTGCCTAAACAGTAGAAACTCCCCACAAGTGACCCCATTTTGGAAACTAGACCCCGCAAAGAACTTATCTAGATGTGTGGTGAGCACTTTGAACCCCCAAGGGCTACACAGAAGTTTATAACGCCCGGGCATGAAAATAAAAAAATCATATTTTTTCCACAATCAGGATCTTTTAGTCCCCAATTTTTTTATTTTCCAAAGGGTAACATGAGAAATTAGACCCCAAAAGTTGTTGTCCAATTTGTTCTGAGTATGCTGATATCCCATATGTGGGAGAAAACTACTGTATGGGCACACGTCGGGGCTCGGATGGGAAGTAGTGACGTTTTGAAATGCCCACTTGATGGAATGGTCTTCGGGCGTCATGTTACGTTTGCAGAGTCCCTAATGTGCCTAAACAGTAGAAACTCCCCACAAGTGACCCCATTTTGGAAACTAGATCCCCCAAGGAACTCCTATAGATGTGTGATAAGCACTTTGAATCTCCAAGTCCTTCACAGAAGTTTATAACGCAGAGCCGTGAAAATATAAAATCATTTTTTTTCCACAAAAATAATTTTTAGTCCCCAATTTTTTTTCCCAATGTTAACAGGAGAAATTAGAACCCCCAAAGTTGTTGTGCAATTTTCCCGAGTACGCTGATACCTCATATGTGGGGATAAACCACTGTTTGGGCACACGTCGGGGCTTGGAATAAAGGGAGCACTGTTTGACTTTTTGAACGCAAAATTTGCAGGAATCAATGGTGGCGCCATGTCACGTATGGAGACCCCCTGATGTGCCTAAATAGTGGAAACCCCTCAATTCTAACTCCAACCCTAACCCCAACACACCCCTAACCCCAACCCTAACCCCTACACACACCTAACCCTAATACAAACCCTAATCATAACCCTAACTCCAACACACCCCTAACCCTAATCCCAACTCTAACCATAAACCTAACCACAAGCCTAACCCTAATTCCAACCCTAACCCTAATTCCAACCCTAACCCAAATTCCAACCCTAACCGTAATTCTAACCTTAACCCTAATGCTAACCCTAACCCTAGTTCTAACCCTAAGGCTGGGTTCATATTGCGTTTTACCAGCCCGTTCAACACGTAGCGTTAACCGGCTGGTAACGGTATAGCATAACGCGATCGCGTTATGCTATACCCGCTAGCGCAGATGAATCAGCAGATAATCAGTCGCGGATCAGCAGCAAAATCCGCCGCGGATCACCAGCAAAATGCGTCGCGGATCACCAGCAAAATCAGCCGCGGATCCGCAGCAAAATCAGCCGCGGATCCGCAGCAAAATCCGCCGCGGATCAGCAGCGAATCAGCAGCAAAATCAGTCGCGGATCAGCAGCGAAATCCGCCGCGGATCAGCAGCGAAATCCGCCGCGGATCAGCAGCGAAATCCGCCGCGGATCCGCAGCGAAATCAGCCGCTGATCCGCAGCGAAATCCGCCGCGGATCAGCAGCGAAATCCGCCGCGGATCAGCAGCGAAATCCGCCGCGGATCCGCAGCGAAATCAGCAGCGAAATCAGCCGCGGATCAGCAGCGAAATCAGTCGCGGATCAGCAGCGAAATCAGCCGCGGATCAGCAGCGAAATCCGCCGCGGATCCGCAGCGAATCAGCAGCAAAATCAGTTGCGGATCAGCAGCGAAATCCGCAGCGGATCAGCAGCGAAATCCGCCGCGGATCAGCAGCGAAATACGCCGCGGATCAGCAGCGAAATCCGCCGCGGATCCGCAGCGAAATCAGCCGCGGATCAGCAGCGAAATCAGCCGCGGATCAGCAGCGAAATCCGCCGTGGATCCGCAGCGAATCAGCAGCAAAATCAGTTGCGGATCAGCAGCGAAATCCGCCGCGGATCCGCAGCGAAATCCGCAGCGGATCAGCAGCGAAATCCGCAGCGGATCAGCAGCGAAATCCGCCGCGGATCAGCAGCGAAATCCGCCGCGGATCAGCAGCGAAATCCGCCGCGGATCAGCAGCGAAATCCGCCGCGGATCCGCAGCGAAATCCGCCGCCGATCCGCAGCGAAATCCGCCGCGGATCCGCAGCTAAATCCGCCGCGGATCAGCAGCGAAATCCGCCGCGGATCAGCAGCTATATCCGCCGTGGATCCGCAGCAATATCCGCCGCTGATCAGCAGCAAAATCCGCTAGGAAAAAAAAAAAAATTCTTTATTTTTTTATTTGTCCCTACCTATGATAAAGGGGGGGTTCATTTACTTTTTTTTATTTTGATCACTGTGACAGTTTATCACAGTGATCAAAATAAATTTTTGAACACTGGGGGGCGCACTGCGCATGCGCCCGCCATCTTGGAAATCAGCCGCGGATCAGCAGCGAAATCAGCCGCGGATCAGCAGCGAAATCAGCCGCGGATCAGCAGCGAAATCCGCCGCGGATCCGCAGCGAATCAGCAGCAAAATCAGTTGCGGATCAGCAGCGAAATCCGCCGCGGATCCGCAGCGAAATCCGCAGCGGATCAGCAGCGAAATCCGCCGCGGATCAGCAGCGAAATCCGCCGCCGATCCGCAGCGAAATCCGCCGCCGATCCGCAGCGAAATCCGCCGCGGATCAGCAGCGAAATCCGCCGCGGATCCGCAGCGAAATCCGCAGCGGATCAGCAGCGAAATCCGCCGCGGATCAGCAGCGAAATCCGCCGCCGATCCGCAGCGAAATCCGCCGCCGATCCGCAGCGAAATCCGCCGCGGATCAGCAGCTATATCCGCCGCGGATTCGCAGCAATATCCGCCGCGGATCAGCAGCAAAATCCGCTAGGAAAAAAAAAAAAAAATTCTTTATTTTTTTATTTGTCCCTACCTATGATAAAGGGGGGGTTCATTTACTTTTTTTTATTTTGATCACTGTGACAGTTTATCACAGTGATCAAAATAAATTTTTGAACACTGGGGGGCGCACTGCGCATGCGCCCGCCATTTTCCAAGATGGCGGCGCCCATGAAGAGGCCCGGGCGGACGCCGTGACCGATCCAGGGACATCGGTGGATCGGGAGAGGTTAGTAGGGGGGTCGGATGGTTAGGGGGGGGATCGGAAGGTGGGGGCAGCGGAGCAAAGGAGGAGGGGAGCAGATAGTGACGGCGGTGACCGATCACCGCCATCTTTTGGTGGCGGCGGCCGATCGCCGCCGTGACTACGTGTGGGGGGGTCAGGGCTCGGTGTCCAGCCATGGCAGATGCTATTGCAGCATCGGCCATGGCTGGATTGTAATATTTCACCAATTAAATTGGTGAAATATTACACATTGCTCTGATTGGCTGTTTCACTTTTAACAGCCAATCAGAGCGATCGTGGCCACGGGGGGGTTAAGCCAACCCCCCTGTGGTGAAGCACAAAGGGTCCTGTGCCGGCGGGTCGGGTGACCTTTCAGTGACCCCGGTCACCCGGCCCGCAGGGACGCGATCCTTTCATGACGCCACATAGGCGTCATGGGTCGGATTGGCACTGACTTTCATGACGCCTATGTGGCGTCATGGGTCGGGAGGGGTTAATATATCTTAGTCCGTTTCCTGCGCCCACTTGGATCTCAATAACACGTAAGTATATACCCATCTTGAACCAGGATAGTACTAAGAGAAGTATTTACTAAAGTACAAGAATAATAATAAAATGAATATACAGATCAGATAAAAACAAGACGAAACACAAAAAAATTAAAAATAACAAGACATTCACAAAAACGGAGCAAAACTGAGTTTTTCATTTAAACCCGTTGGTGACATGGTACCCAATTCAAAGATCCACTTCGTCTCGGTTTGTGCCAAAATTTGTTTTAAATTGCCACCCCTTATTCTTGTACTTTAGTAAATACTTCTCTCAGTACTATCCTGGTTCAAGATGGGTATATACTTACGTGTTATTGAGATCCAAGTGGGCGCCGGAAACGGACTAAGATATATTAAATGATCTATGAATACTCTACAATTGAAGACATTAAGATTTCAAGAATTCAAGCTACTTCTATTATGATATGTAATTCTATTATTATGTTTATTATTTTGTTTTTGTTTTTAAAATCAATTGATATATGATCATTGGTCTGATGTTGTGGGTCTGATAGTGGGGTATATCCATTTATAGAACAATGAAGGTCCATTATATAAAGCGTCAGGCTATTATCATACTTATGTATTTAGATCGCTAATACTGCGGTGCGCATGCGCTGTGGGGATTTCCACCTTGTGTGGACTACAACAAAATGGCGGCGCGCACATGCGCCGCACTCGGGTCTCATCGGTTCGATCTAAGGCCTCTACTGTGTTCGGTGTGCGGAAATGACGTCAGAGGGGACTTCCCCCCTGCACGCTGAACTTGAGTGCCGGACGCCGATACACCTGAGACTCGGGGGCGGCGGTGCAGTGTGCGATACATCATTGGCCCACATGTAGGTAGTTGCCCTATAAAAAACTAGGATATTGGGATAGACATGACAGGCACACCTTCCCTTGAAAAAGCAATACGCGAAACGTGCGTCGGGACTTTGGAGATAGCAGGAGAGACTTATTATGGGTACGTGTTGATCATCATATTTGCACCAATTTACTTCTTGCACAGGCACAGGCACTTTATGTCATTTGACCTTGTTTGGCAAAATCCGTTTATGTGTATTATTGTTTGCTGACATTTTTATGTCTGTACACTTTACATATATGTTTTTGGATTCTTTCTTTATTTGCCATATGTAGCATTTCTTTAGTTATTGGTGCTTGATCTTACATCACTATATCCCATAGTCTCACATAATTTTTCCTCTATCCCATTTGGTGTTTTATACTTGAGTTGTATTCCTTTCCTCATATATGGTGTTCGTTCCTTTTATATATTTTTTCTGTCAATTTTGTTTATGAAATCCTTATATTATATTTCAATTAAATTTGTTACTTTTATATATATATCCCTCTTTGAGTGATGTGTTTGGATATTTTATAACCAATTTTGTTCTTGATTGGAATCACACATCCATATACTTTGGTGCAATGTTGGAGTCCTTTTCATGGTGAAGGTCCCTTTAATTTGCAATAATATGTTTTTGGATATCCGTATAGCTAGATTTGGGACCAGGTAGTGGAGAGGTTGTCCCTCTCTCAGGAGATGCCCAGCGGTTTGCCAACCGGCATAGGACTGATGGTCCTTGGTTTGAAGTGGGGGACTTGGTCTGGTTGTCCTCAAGAAATATCCCTATGAGAGTTGCATATCCTAAGTTTAAGCCTAGGTTCATTGGACCTTATAAGATCATGGAGATTCTTAATCCTGTTTCCTTTCGTTTACTTCTTCCAGGGCGATTTAAGATCCATAACGTGTTCCACAAGTCCTTATTGAAGAGGTTTGTCGAGCCAGTGGTTCCTATGGCTGTGCCTCCTGACCCTGTTTTTGTTGAGGGCAATCTGGAGTATGTGGTTGAGAAAATATTGAATTCTCGTTTTTTCTAGACGGAAACTCCAGTATTTGGTTAAGTGGAGAGGTTATGGTCAGGAGGACAATTCTTGGGTGTTTGCTTCGGACATTCATGCTAGGAGACTCATCCGTGCGTATCACAGAGCTCATCCTGACCGACCTGGTTGCTCAAATGAGGGTTCGGTGACCCCTCCTCAAGGGGGGGTACTGTTGTGAATGTGCTAGAAATGAATTCTGAGCAGAAGCTCCCTCTGGTGGTTACAAACAGTACTGAACTGTCCAATGAAGATTGGCGATCAGGTGTTACTGACTGGTCTTATATAAGGGAGGTTCCCTCCCATCAGGGTTGCCGGTGATCAATTGTTCTGGTCTCATCTTTGATTCCTGTTCACTTTGTAGCTTGCTGTTTCGTGCCTGCATCTTCTGCTAACAGATAAGACATTTTCTTCTTTTAGTTTTTTGTGCTTGCTTTTTGCATTTTGTCCTGCACTTCTGTGGAGGTCAGCCAGGTCCCCTCCGGGGGCTTGTGCTCCTCTCAGTTTATCTGAGCCACTGTTGTTTGTTCATTTGCCTTTTCCAGTTTTTTCAGTGGCTGCTGTTTAGTTTTGTTACACCAGAGAACTAATTTAGGTGGTAGAGGTCGTGTGATCTCAGGTGTTTTTGTAATTAGTAGTGTTGGTACTTTTCAGGGTTTTTTGGGATTGCAGTAAGTGTCCTTCCTATTCTTTTCTATTTAGGAAGTTTGGGCCCCAACGTTTGCTCATACTATTTTCTGTCTGTGTCTGTGTATTTCCTCTTGTCTAACCGCCATTACATGTTTGGGGGCTTTCTATGTTCTTTGGGGATCTGCTCTGGGGCAGATAGTTTTCCTCTTTCTGTCTTTAGGTGTAGTTAGCTTCTCAGGCTGTGACGAGGCGTCTAGGACCAACGTAGGTACGCTCCACGGCTGCCTTTAGTTGTGGTGGTTAGTCAGGTTACTGCAATCCCATAGATTCCAACCTCTCTGGTGTATTTCCTTTTCTGCCTGCTCTCCTCAGCTACCAAATCATAACAGATCACCTAGAATAGCTTCTTGAATAGCAGTCTTGAAGGAGTTCTCAAAGGTGCTGAGAACATGTCAGCTGCTTTGCCAACTCATCCCAAACGATCTCAATTGGGTTCATCTAACACAAATAAAAACTTCAAGATGACAGACATCTCAATGAAATCTCTGTCCAAAAGTCAAATCTGAACACGGCTTAATTTTTTTTGTACTTTCTTTATGTTGTGCTTTTTACTGTGATCCCTCTATTTTTCCACTTTCGCAGTAGTGTCAATTGTGTGTACATGAGGAATAACACTACTTCTGGACAGTACAGTGTATATATTTTGTTTACTGCATATTTTATACCCCCTGATGAAAACACATTGCGCGTCAGGTTGGCAACTTAGCACAATGTCAGCGGGAATACATATTCCTTTTCGGATACCATACTTTTGGCTATCATTAGCGAGCACTAATTGAAAAGGAACTACTGCGCGGATTCCCTTCTGTTTGAGAGCTAAGTCTGAAGCCTAGTAACATGATTCAGTATATACTTGTGCTAAATATTAGTCTCGCACTCAGACTCCGAGGCTGTAACACTCCACCTTAACCACCAAGTTGACACAGTTTCTCAGTTCAGCATCAGCTAAGAATGAGACGCTCTTCCCACTATGAAAGCCTTGAGAATTTTTTTCCCCCTTGGATGAATTATATTTAGTGGCAGTATACATATCAGATTTCCCTGACCCAAGAAATGCATGCAAGTAGAAAATATAACCCAATAATAAAAACATTTGTATACAAATGTCCAGGGAAGTGACCTTTCCTAACATTTCCACGTCTCCCCACAGGCAGCGGTATCAGCATTCTAGCCTTCCAAATACTGAATGAAACTTACATACACAGTCATGATTCCCCTGTGTTCCCTGTGTGAGTGGGTGGTCCCATGTCGACTAGTCTCATCCGGCTTCTCCCAATTCTCTTCTTCTGATGAAACTATAGAATATAACAGCAAGAGACAACAAGTATTCAAATTACATGCACGTCATGTGACCATCAACTCGCAAGGAGAATACATGGGAATCGTGACAGTGTGTACAATGCACATTGTCACTATTTAACAGTCTGCAGTCTCGTAGAGTGAACGCAGACTTAACTTCTTAGGGTGCTTTTACATTGCGTTCTGTAGTCTCATGCAGGCATACTTCCGAAAAACCCCACAAAACGGGGTCCAGACGCATGCGCTGACGGGGCCATATACTGGAATGGTGACGGCAGAACAAACTTGAGCTCTGCCGTGCACTTTTTTCAGGAGTGTACGCCTACAGGAGGTGGACACCCAGATGCAGTCTACTACGTTTGAGTGTCTGCCTCTTGTAGGCATACGCTCCCGAACACGGTGCACGTCAGAGAGCACGTTCGCTTCACCGTCACCATAATAGTCTATGTCCCTGTTGGTGCATGCGTCCGGATACCATTTTGTGGGGGGTTTTGGAAGTATGCTTGGATGAGGACACAGAATGTGAAAGCACTCTTAGGCTTGCAACTAGTGATGAGCGAGTATGCTCATTGCTCGGGTTTTCTCACGCACGCTCGGGTGGTCCAGGGTCAGTCAATTTTTATTTTTTCATTTTGATTTTATCAAAGAATATCACTTTTTTATTTCAATACTGTATTCTGCCTTTATCCTTTTGAAAACTATATCCGAAATACCATCCAAATTTCTCAACACTCAGTCTCGTTGCCAGGAAACATCTGTACATTGTTTCTAAGAATTCAGGATGTGGAGAGTAGTGTCTGTGTCATTGGATAACTAGAGGTCTAAGGCCCCCTTGCAAAATTTGGACCTGGGCCCCCACTAGCATGTTGGTGAGATATACGGGCCTCTGCAATAATGTCCTCCACCCTGGTCCCCATCCTGTAATAATGACCATCATCCTGTAATGTCCCCCATCCTGTAATAATGTCCCTCGTCCTGGACCCCATCGAGAAATAATGTCCCTCATTCTGGCTCCTTTCTTTAATAATGTCTCACATCATAGCTCCCATCCTGTAATAATGTTCCCCATGCTTGCCCATTCTTGCTTTGCCCATCCTGGTCCCCAATCTCCATAATCTTGTAATAATGACCACCATCCTGTAATAATGTCCCCATAGTGTAATAATATTTTCCATTCTGGCTTCAATCCTGTATTAATGTGCCCTATCGTGGCCCAGTGTCCTGGCCCCATCCTGTAATAATATCCCTGTCCTTGCCACTTCCTGTAATAATCTTCCTTATCCTGGCTCTTTCCAGTAGACTGCATTGCCTGACATCATTTTTAATGGTGTCCAGATACCAATAAAAGCTGTGACAGAGCACCGAGCCATTGACGCCTTATTCTACCACTCTGGAAAGTCACATGGTGCTTTAAGTTTGTTATTTGCCAGAACCTGGAATCAAGAGGGGATGTCAGGTGGAGCAAAACCAGCACCCCTTGTCATTGGAACGGGATGAATTGAGTCTTTGTTTAGTTTTTATTTTTATAATATTGAAGGGTATTACTATTGTACGGGGGCACAAAGGAGACACTTTCGTTGTGGAGGCACAATAGGTGAATACTGTATAAACGGGGGCACAGAATAGGGCACTATTACTCTTTGGAGGTAGAGAAAGTGGCACTATTACTATGTGGAGACATAGAGAAGGGCACTTTTACTTTTGGAAGCACAGATAGGGCACCATTTGTTTATGGAAGCACAGAGGGAGTATCACTGCAATATGGAGGCCCAAAGGACGGAAATATTACGATGTGTGGACAAAATGATGGACACTATGTTTATGTACATGCAGAAAGGTGTCATTTTTAGTATGAGGAGGCACAGATTGAGGACACTGTTACCATAAGGAGGCACAGAGGGTGCATTATCACTGTTTAGAGACACAAAGCAGGCATTATGACTATGTGAAGGCATAAAGTGGACAGTATTACTTTTCAGGCACACAGACAGGAGCACTTTACTGTGATGGGCACAAAAAGGAGGTAACATTACTTTGTGTGTGGCCCTAGGGGGTATTATTATTGTCTAGGGCAGACATGGGCAAAGTGTGGCACTGGGGCCACATCTGACCTTTGGTTCATCGCGGAGTGAGTCAGCTAAAGGACTGAAAATCCTGGACCACACACCACACCATGTGACGGCCCTCCCCTGCCCGGTGTCCTGACTTCATGCAAGTAGCAGTGAATATAATGGTGGAGGAGAGAGCCACTGGCACCTTTTTACACCATTCAGCGTGTGAGACTGAGACAGCAAATCTTATGATATCACTAAATTGTGTGTGCTGTGTGGAGCGTCAGTGCACACAGCAAATACAGGAGCAAAGCACTGAGGGAACAAGAGAGAGGTGAGTATGTGTGTCTGTATATAGGGCTATGTGAGGGCTCATAACCTATATAGGGAGAATATGTGGGGCCATGATACAGTTGCCTCCTAGCTATATTCAAGACTCAAAATATGTTTTAAATGTCATAAATAATATTCAGTGGTTAGATAGTTATTGCTGAGTAACATATGACATAAATACATTGTATACCTCGATACCACATAATCTAGCCTTGGTTACTTTGATCAAATGTGTAAATATACCAACTACTCTGAGGAGTAACAGCAATATATAGTGATTGTTACTCATTTTCTATTGACTAATAATTACGTTTCGTTTCATGACAAATTTTTTTACAGTGCCAGCTTTATTCTATGGGCACAAAATTTTCACCTTCGCTTGCTAACATCTATTCTGTTATTTCTACGTAAACACTGTTTTTCAATGATTACTTTGTATCTCCGTTCATACTGCACCCACAAACACAAATGATACACCATTTGAAAGGTAAACTTGCCATCTTCAGCAAGAAAATAGCCAAACAAACCACACATCCACGATTTGATCACAAAATACAGTTTAAACATTAATTTTCATAAACCTGCAGTAAGGAAAAATGACCTCAGGTGGCACCACAGTACCCCAAAGCACACTACCACAAAGCTTCTTGCAGACATCACAAACAAATCCAAACATTTGCCTTGGGGGCTTTCCAGCTTGCTGAACTGCTAGCCCAGCCTATTTTAGCCAAATTGGAGGTTTTGCACACTTCACTGCAGGTGAGTCACATAAGCAAACACATTTGTAAAGATGCACTGCCTATTGAATTGCACACTAGCTCCATTCATACTCCACCCACACAAACAAATGATACACCATTTGAAAGGTCAAATTACCTGCAGGTGGCAGCACACTACCCCAAAGCACACTACCACAAAGCTGCTTACAGACATCACAAACAAATCCAAACATTTGCCTTGGGTCTTTCCAGCACTGCTTTTTCGTTGATTACTTTGCCCCACAGACACAAATGATACACCATTTGAAAGGTAAACTTGCTCCCTTCAGCGAGAAAAGAGCCAAACAAACTACACATTTACGATTTTATCACTAAATACAGTTTAAATATTTATTTTCATAAACCTACAGAAAGACACAATGACCTACAGGTGGCACCTAAACTGGAAGACATTTTTTGGCCTCTACTTATCAAACCAATTTATTGTATTACCAATCTACATATATAAACACCTGTCTGTGTTCATCATCTCATGAAATTACATTTGACCAGCTTACTTTTTCTGAAATTGCCTGCGCCCCCAACGACCACACGGGCCAAGCTAGTTTTTATGAATTGGTAAAATATATATCTATACCACATCCAATCCATATGTGTCTGAAGTTTTTTTGCTATGGATATTTCATAGACAATGTCCTCCTAATTTGGTGCAGCTGTGGGACGTCCATATGTTCCACAATAAACACCCGTTGTTTAAAAAGAGGATACTTGATAAAAAAAAATAGCCAATTATAAAACTCGTAACTCATGCAACAAAGCAGACCTAAAAATATACAGAAAATAAACCTATAGTTTTTCCACTCAATATTGCTATTACTAGATTACTAACATCATCAAAAAATATTTACTTATTTTTTTTACATACAATTCCTTCAAAAACATTCAACAAAAAGGTATACATTTGTATCTAAATGTGGAATTACTATAGGCAATATTATTTCACCAATTAATCATACAAATATTTATTTTACTCACTTATGTGAGTAAACATACCACAGCACTTTACAGACATATCACTGTCCCCGATGGGGCTCACAATCTAGATTCACTATCAGTAAGTCTTTGCAATGTGGGATGAAACCAAAGAACCCGGAGGAAACCCACGCAAACACGGGGAGAACATACAAACTCCTTGCAGATGTTGTCCTTGGTGGGATTTGAACCCAGGACCCCAGCGCTGCAAAGTAACAGTGCTAACCACTGATCCACCATGCTGCTGAGTCGCACATGGTACCAGGGTTATGGGGTACTCGGCACCGAGCCCATGGAAGTCTATGGGGGATGTCACTGGCAGCAGAGCTCGGTCCGTGGCCCTGGGCGCTCATACAATGGGGGGAATATTTACAGGGGATTGTAGTAATAGTTGTTCGTGACGCCACCTGTGGTTTCTGATCTGATTGACCAGCGCTGCAGGGTAGATCTCTGAGGGGATGTTATGGCAGCTAGATGTTAAGTCCCCCACAGGTGGGACTGGTCCCTCAAAGTCTATGGTGGTGCAGGGTGGGATAAGAAGTCAGTCACACAATGCAGTCTCTTTCCATACCTTTACTTGTAGATGTTGCAGGTATGTCCCGGGGAGCTGGTCAGGTTGGAGAATGCACATTCAGGGAATTGCTGAGCAGGTTTAAGGCCTCCTTTCTCCTTAATGTGTATGTGAGTCCTAACTTGCATAAAGTCAAGTTTAACTCCTTCTGTAGCAGCTACGCCCGGCCAACATTGTGGTGGAAGTCTTCTGTTGGATAGAACTAAGCCTACGTGGCTGATCAGGCCAGACTCCTGTTCTCCCCGACTCCAGTTACGTATCAGCACTTGGGGCTACCTTCTGTGACTTGAACTCCAGCAAGGCCTCCGGTGTTTCTTATTACTAGGCGTGAAGCACTAGCAACGCTTCGGACCCCGGTGTCCGGTTTACTAAGTGAAGGTGATCTGTCACCTAGGTCACTTGTCCTTCTTTTTCCACTCGCCTGTCGCCCTGCTCTTGCCCTTAACATAAGCACAGGTAGCAGCGGTAGTAGATGTCAGCTTTCCTTCCAGTGCTCACTGACCTGTTCTCAGTTGACTCGATGTTATAACTGCTGTAGTTCCCTTCCTTCTTTCCTTTCTAAACTCTGTCCAGAGCAGCTCACAGGACGTTTCGTCAGACTGTATACACGCTGTAGCTCCGAGAGTCACTTTCCACGTTCTTAGGGAACACAGGCAGCTTGTTCTGAGATAGTGGCTTCAGATGTAGCTCTGACTAGGCTAGAGTGCTTCACTTGTCCACTCGTACTAGCCTCCACTTCAATATATGGTGAGCTACAGGAACTCCTTCAGATCTCAGTCTTATCTCCTCTCCCTCCAAGACTAGAACGATGAATCTCACTCAAGATGGATGGGATGACTCACTCCTGAGCCTCCCTAAGCTTGACTGACTCTGACTGCTACGTCACACTACTTAAATAATCTAAGTTGCCCTCTGGTGGCAGTGTTAAGAAATGTGTGAGGTGAATGAATATCAGGCTTTACAATTACCTTTCCTGTGCATTTTCCAAGAGACATGTGTGCCACGTGCAGCTGGGCCACACATCCCCCCCTAGTTAAACTCAGCACTCCCGGGCTGAAATAGAAAAGAAAAACATTTTTGTTTTGCATATAACATAAACATTTTAAACTCATCCCTTGCGGAGGTAAGGACTCTTTAACGTTACAATTTGTACATAGGTCAGTAGAAAATTATCAAAATACTTTTCAATAAATATACACAGTATAAGACAAGATTCTTGTGGAGGACCCGCACCAAAAACCTCCCACGTGGGTCCTGGGTGGGCTGCAGGACTTCATTGCTGCAGACCTCACTCTAGGCCACACCATACGGGTTTTTCTTCAGAGGTAGTAAAGGCTTTGTGTAAAACCAAGATGGAGCACCGAAGTGCAAACTATTTACATGTACAGTTCTGTGCTGCAAGAGTCCTCAGCACGCAGTAAAAGCATAGTAAAACACATTTCAAGAAATCACATTTCAATTGACTCACTTTACCCAACCGGGGTATTCTACTTTAAATATGCAGAGTAAATAAACATCATCAGACATATTATCAAACATTTTTCAATAAAGTGCAAATTTTTCATAAAACTTCTTCAAACTTTATACAGTGGCAGTAAACCCTGTCTGGGTCCTACTGATTTTCTTCTTTCTTGCAAACTTCAATAACGTCTTCCACTCCTGGGGCTGGAACGACGCGGTGTTCTTTTGAACGCATAACAAACAAATCATGGCCTGCAATCAGCGTTTGCGTATACACAGTCCTTGTGCGAACCACTAGGGGCGCAACAGGTGTCTCATGCAAGTATAAATTTTCCATTGAAGATGCAGGCTTGGGCTGCGATCCAACTGTGGTCGCACCATCCGGTTGCAATGCAGAATGGGTCGCAGGGTATAAGACAGAATACGCGGCAGACTGCGGTGCTGAAGCGATCGCGGGTTGCGATGCTGGTGCACGGCCTGGTGCTGACTAGTGTTGAGCATTCCGATACTGCAAATATCGGGTATCGGCCGATATTAGCTGTATCGGAATTCCAAATCCGAGTTCCGATATTTTCGTCTTATCGGATACCGGAATCGGGATGTCACTGTCACTGTCAGTGTCCGTCGGTCGGGTCTGTCAGGAGTCAGCGGCACTTACCCGGCAGAAGATCTCCGGCGGTCACGTCCTGCACTGCTTCATGGCCGCAATCTTCTTTCCCCGGCGGTCACATGCAGTTTCTCGCGATAACTGCAGTGACTGCTGGGTAATCGCGGCCGTAAAGCAGTCAGTCCGATGACGTCACCGCCGGAGAAGCAGGTAATCAGCTGTGCTGCGTCGCGATGACAGGCTCTGCCTGTCATTGCGATGTAGCAGAGTTGGATCGTCGTGGGACAATCGTTACTATGGACTGCGTCGGACAGGTGGTATACTGTTGGTTTGTTTTTTTTCTTTTTTTACAGGAGATCGATGGCGTCGCAGGAATGAGTGTATAATAAAAGAAATGAAAACTGTGTTGTCTCTTTTATTTCATTAAAATACTTTTTTCTTGCTTTGTCTTTTTTTTATACATTTAATAACTTTGGGATTAATAATGGATCGGTGTCTTATTGACGCCTCTCCATTATTAACCGGGCTTATTGTCACCGTGCAATCAACGGTGACAATAACCCCTTATTACCCCTCTTGCCACCGCTACAGGGCAAGTGGGAAGAGCCGGGTAAAGTGCCACAATTGGCACATCTTTTGATGCGCCAAATGTGGGGCTGCTGTAGCCTGGTATTATCAGGCTGTTGAGGGCCAAAATCCATGGGCCTTGACAGTCTTTTAATACCAGGCCGCAGCAGTCTGCATTTTACTTGGCTGGTTAACAAAAATAGGGGGGATCCCCACGCCGTTTTTTTTTCGAGGGGATCCCCTATTTTTGTTAACCAGCCAAGCTAAGCAGACTGCTGTGGCCTGGTATTATCAGGCTGGCAAGGTCCATGGATATTGGATCCTTACCAGCCTGAAAACCAGGCCTCAGCGGTCTGCTTCATCTGGCTGGTTAACAAAAATAGGGGGGACCCCACGCCAATTTTTTTCGAGGGGATCCCCTATTTTGTTAATCAGCCAAGATATGCAGACTGCTGTGGCCTGGTATTATCAGGCTGGCAAGGTCCATGGATCTTGGCTCCTTAACAGCCTGAAAATCCAGGCCTCAGCCGCTGCTTCATCTGGCTGGTTAACAAAAATAGGGGGGACCCCACGCCAATTTTTTTCGAGGGGATCCCCTATTTTTGTTAATCAGCCAAGATATGCAGACTGCTGTGGCCTGGTATTATCAGGCTGGCAAGGTCCATGGATCTTGGCTCCTTAACAGCCTGAAAATCCAGGCCTTAGCGGTCTGCTTCATCTGGCTGGTTAACAAAAATAGGGGGACCCCACGCCATTTTTTTTTCGAAGGGAACCCCTATTTTTGTTAATCAGTTCCCTCTGACGTCACTGATTGTGTCCCTGGCTGACCTGAAGTGAAAGTGGAAAGCAATCAATTAAGCTTTCCACTTAAGGGCCCGTCTCACATAGCGATATCGCTACCGAGATCGCTGCTGAGTCACTAGTTTTGTGACGCAGCACCGAGCTCACCAGCGATATCGCTGTGTGTGACATTCAGCGACGATCAGCCCCCCTGCCGGGTATCGCTGATCGTCGCTGAAATGTCAGGACCTTTGATCGCTGGTTTCCCGCTGACAGGCACACATCGCTGCGTGTGACAGGCGGGAGACCAGCGATCCGCTGGTAACCAAGGTACACAGCGGGTTTCCAGGCGCGGGGCTGTGCCTAGAAACCCGCTGTGTACCTTGGATACCAGCGCCCTGATGCAGGGAGCTGGTATCCAAGGTACACAGCGGGTTTCCAAGCGCTGCGCGGTGCCTGGAAACCCGCTGTGTACCTTGGTTACCAGCGGATCGCTGGTCTCCCGCCTGTCACACGCAGCGATGCGTGCCTGTCAGAGGGAAACCAGCGATCAAAAAAGGTCCTGACATTTCTGCGACGATCAGCGATACCCGGCAGGGGGCTGATCGTCGCTGAATGTCACACACAGCGATATCGCTGGTGAGCTCGCTGCTGCGTCACAAAACTAGTGACTCAGCAGCGATCTCGGTAGCGATATCGCTATGTGAGACGGGCCCTTAAGCGATGTTACCCGCAGTGTCGCTGTCCCAGATCGCTGCCTGAGCTGCCTGTTTGGCAGCTCAGCAGCGATCATGTAGCGATACACCAGCGATCCTGACAAGTGCATATCGTTGTCGGGATCGCTGGTGTATCGTTATGTGACACCAAGCCTTTACTTTCCTGTCAGGCAGGAGAGGAACTCATTCATTTGGGTTTACTGTGAGGCTGCAGCATTAGCTGCGGTCCCTGCAGTAAACATTAACCCTTTCTGAAGGATTACACCGTGGGACCTGACTGTGCATGGGATAGGTAAGAATAATTTTGCTTTTTTATTTTATTTTTATTACAGGAAATGGTTTTTGCAGTAAAATAAAAGATGGTCAAAAACATGTGTCTTTATTTCATTAAAATGATTTTTAATTAAAGTGTGTGTGTTTTATTTTTATTTCATGCAATAGGATTAATAATTGATAGTTGTCTAATTGACAGCTCTCAATTATTAACCTGGCTTAAGGTCACCTTTCAATAGCAAGGTGGCTTTAACCCCATATTAACCCATTCGCCACCGCTACAGGGCAATGGGAATAGACGGGCAAAGTGCCAGAAAGGGCGAATCTAATTATAGATTTGTCTTTCCTGGGGTGTCTGGGGGCAGATGTTAGTAGCCGGGGGGGGCAAAAATAATGGTCCCTCTCTGGGCTATTATTATCTGCCCCCACTCACTGGCTTTGTCTGTCTGGTTGCAAAAATAGGGCGGGAGCCCACGCATTTTTTTTCAGCAATTTTACACCTCATATATATATATACATGTCATTGAATTTGTGACACAATATATATATATATATTTATATTTGTAGTTCATACACTTCTACATAGTATAATAGCCGCTAATTCAATTGCCGGCTTTTGTGAAAATGCAGAACCCGACATGAAATGACACTTGGTGTACATAGGGTTAACCATGTCTTTTCATGTCCTTTGCTATCTAATTTGCACAAACAATTAAATCAGACTATGTGTGCAAAATTTCACACCTGTAAGGGTTAATTAAAGGTGTAAATTCGTAGCAAAAAAGTCCGTTTTTTTTTACAACGAATTTACACCTTTAATTAACCCCTACAGGTGTGAAATTTTGCACACATAGTCTGATTTAATTGTTTGTGCAAATTAGATAGCAAAGGACATGAAAAGACATGGTTAACCCTATGTACACCAAGTGTCATTTCATGTCGGGTGACCCGACATGAAATGACACTTGGTGTACATAGGGTTAACCATGTCTTTTCATGTCCTTTGCTATCTAATTTGCACAAACAATTAAATCAGACTATGTGTGCAAAATTTCACACCTGTAGGGGTTAATTAAAGGTGTAAATTCGTAGCAAAAAAGTCCGTTTTTTTTACAACGAATTTACACCTTTAATTAACCCCTACAGGTGTGAAATTTTGCACACATAGTCTGATTTAATTGTTTGTGCAAATCAGATAGCAAACGACATGAAAAGACATGGTTAACCCTATGTACACCAAGTGTCATTTCATGTCGGGTGCTTCTGTCTTTTCACTGAAGCCGGCTTTACCCGGCAATTGAATCAAAGGATATTTTACTATGTAGAAGTGTATAAACTATACATATATGTATATATATATATATGTCACAATGACATGTTATATATATATATATGTATTCTATGTGTGTATATTTAGTGTTTACAAGGAAAGAATGGGGTTTTTTTAGTTGCGATATTTTGTTCCCATAGACTTACATGGGACTTCCGGTATCGGTATCGGGTATCGCCGATATTTTAGTGATATCGGCGATACCATTCCGATTCCGATACTTTAGGATATCGGAAAGTATCGCTCAACTCTAGTGCTGACACTAAAGATGACGCTGCTGGGGCTTGCGACACTGAGACACGGGAGACGTTCAAGGCAAACCACCCCTGACAACTACAGTGTCGTGTGTAGGTGACAACATCCCCTTTTAACAGGTGGAACCCCGCATCGCAGCAGTGAGCATAGATCTTTGGAGAGAACCCGGGCTCACATATGTAACCCCAAACTCCTCGGGCCTTAGAGGCGCACACCGTCCCCTGGCGCTGCGGTTCCCGGAGCGTACCTTTGTCTCGCCTGATGTTTTCCTTTTCAGCGAGAGTCTCTTCCTGGTACCTCTGGCGAAACTGCTGCAACTCTCTCTGCTCCTGCTGCTGTCGCTGCTCGTGCTCCCGGCGTCGCATTTCGTTCTCCATCTGGGCGGCATATTCTATGTCATCCAGGTACTTCTTATCGTCCCAGTCGACCTCCATCATGGACGGCTGGCTTTCCTCCGGTGTCCCTACCGGGGGACTGCATTCCGCTGCGGCCTCCAGGCCTGGCTGGCACTCCGGGACGGGCAGGGCCTCCTCAGCCTCCTTCTCTCCCGCCGCTTCATCGGTGGAGTCGGGATCAGCACTTTTGGAGGCGGCCTCCGATTTCTCCTCAGCCGCTGGCAGTGGGGATGCAGGTAACGGTCGAGCTGCTGGAGGGGAGAGTGCGGCGTCCCACAGCAGCCGCTGTTTCCGGGCACGCCAGCTTTTCTCCAGCTCCTCCATATCTTCTCGGTGTCGGGCCAGGTCCCTTAACACCGCTTCCACCTCCATCACTTCTTTCATGGTTTGGTCTGTGTCCCGAGCTGGGGACGGCTCCAGCACAGGCGGTTGCTCTTCTGGGGAACGGGGCCTGCGCGCCACCGCTCCTCCACACAGCGTCTCCTGTCCTTCCGCCATCTCACTCCAGGCCAGACTGTGCTTTCCATCTGGAACAATCTGGTCTCTTCCGTGGAGGCGGGATTTGCGCTTCCTCTTCTTAGCATAGAGAATGAAGAGGAGGCGGATCTCTCTTGCTGTAGGGCAGGCTCTGGTATTGTAATAGCATTTTGATAAGGCGCCCATCACTTTCGCTCCACAGGGGGGGTACACGCCCACGAATGCACGCCCACCTTCTTCACCAGCGCCTCAGGGCGCGAATATGGTGGCAAAATGGCGGAAAATGGCGCCAAAAATCACAAAAACTGCACACAGTCTTTTTACACAAAACAGTCCAATTCTAGGCACACAGGACTCACATCCAGTAAGCTTCTTATCCTGTTTGTGACGCCAAAGATGAGTCGCACATGGTACCAGGGTTATGGGGTACTCGGCACCGAGCCCATGGAAGTCTATGGGGGATGTCACTGGCAGCAGAGCTCGGTCCGTGGCCCTGGGCGCTCATACAATGGGGGGAATATTTACAGGGGATTGTAGTAATAGTTGTTCGTGACGCCACCTGTGGTTTCTGATCTGATTGACCAACGTTGCAGGGTAGATCTCTGAGGGGATGTTATGGCAGCTAGATGTTAAGTCCCCCACAGGTGGGACTGGTCCCTCAAAGTCTATGGTGGTGCAGGGTGCGGATAAGAAGTCAGTCACACACAATGCAGTCTCTTTCCATACCTTCACTTGTAGATGTTGCAGGTATGTCCCGGGGAGCTGGTCAGGTTGGAGAATGCACATTCAGGGAATTGCTGAGCAGGTTTAAGGCCTCCTTTCTCCTTAATGTGTATGTGAGTCCTAACTTGCATAAAGTCAAGTTTAACTCCTTCTGTAGCAGCTACGCCCGGCCAACATTGTGGTGGAAGTCTTCTGTTGGATAGAACTAAGCCTACGTGGCTGATCAGGCCAGACTCCTGTTCTCCCCGACTCCAGTTACGTATCAGCACTTGGGGCTACCTTCTGTGACTTGAACTCCAGCAAGGCCTCCGGTGTTTCTTATTACTAGGCGTGAAGCACTAGCAACGCTTCGGACCCCGGTGTCCGGTTAACTAAGTGAAGGTGATCTGTCACCTAGGTCACTTGTCCTTCATTTTCCACTTGCCTGTCGCCCTGCTCTTGCCCTTAACATAAGCAAAGGTAGCAGCGGTAGTAGATGTCAGCTTTCCTTCCAGTGCTCACTGACCTGTTCTCAGTTGACTCGATGTTATAACTGCTGTAGTTCCCTTCCTTCTTTCCTTTCTAAACTCTGTCCAGAGCAGCTCACAGGACGTTTCGTCAGACTGTATACACGCTGTAGCTCCGAGAGTCACTTTCCACGTTCTTAGGGAACACAGGCAGCTTGTTCTGAGATAGCGGCTTCAGATGTAGCTCTGACTAGGCTAGAGTGCTTCACTTGTCCACTCGTACTAGCCTCCACTTCAATATATGGTGAGCTACAGGAGCTCCTTCAGATCTCAGTCTTATCTCCTCTCCCTCCAAGACTAGAACGACGAATCTCACTCAAGATGGATGGGATGACTCACTCCTGAGCCTCCCTAAGCTTGACTGACTCTGACTGCTACGTCACACTACTTAAATAATCTAAGTTGCCCTCTAGTGGCAGTGTTAAGAAATGTGTGAGGTGAATGAATATCAGGCTTTACAATTACCTTTCCTGTGCATTTTCCAAGAGACATGTGTGCCACGCGCAGCTGGGCCACACACTGTCCTGTAAAAAAAAATAAATAAATAAAAATAATACCTCTTATCTTACAAATCTGGAAACAAATCATGCGGTTTATGTACCTACTGTATATGGTAAATACAAAAACATCAACTTCTACTTTCACCAATAAAGAATATAGCATCAATTTCTTTATCAATTGCACAACCACCCACAACATCTGTTATTACATGCAAAACCTGTAAATTGCAATATATGGGCTGTACCTCACGCCAGCTCAGAAAACATATATCTGAACATATTTACAGATTCATAAAGTTAATGTCGGCACTTCAAAGGTTAAAGCTATAGGAAAAATATCCACACCTAAAAGAGGTGGAGAGAAATTGTGCACCTTAAAAATACAAAGAGGCTTCTTGGATTCTTAATTTAGAAGGAATTCCTATTAGATCAGACCTTATGTACATATATTGAGTAATATATTGTATAATTTATTCCTAATTACATTATCTTGATTTTCATTTTACAAATGTTATTTCCGCTTTCTCTTGATATCAAAATAGAGTCTATATTTAATGGGCTTGCACTATGACTAAGAGCAGAGCTGCTTGAAATGCGGATGATCCCTACATTTCTTACTTTATGTTTCCATGGATTTTTATGGCTTGGAATTTTTATATGGATAAATAAATTTTTTACTTTTAATTAAATTTTCTTGGAAGTGATCATGGATACACCCTCCTTGTGCATTCTTGCTGACTGCTGACACAATTTCTATCCCTGCACCGCCCTTAGATCATGTCCATGAACTGCACTTATAATTACGTGAGCGGGATCCAAATCTTTTTTCCATGTAGTGAGCTATGTGGGGGCTCATACTGTATATAGGGGGGACTGTGTTGGATCTCATACTGTATATAGGAGGTTCATACTGTATATAGGGGCTGTGTGTGGGCACATACTGTATGTAGGGGGTTGTGTGTGGGCTCATACTGTATATAGGGGGAATATGTGGGGCTCATACTGTATACGGAGAGGCTATGTGTGGGCTCATACTGTATATAGGGGCTGTGTGTGGCCTCATACTGCACATTGGGGGCTCATACTGTATATAGGGGACTGTATTGAAACTCATACTGTATATAGGGGCTGTGTGTGGGCTCATACTGTATATAGGGGGAATATGTGGGGGCTCATACTGTATACGAAGAGGCTATGTGTGGGCTCATACTGTATATAGGGGCTGTGTGTGGCCTCATACTGCACATTGGGGGCTCATACTGTATATAGGGGACTGTATTGAAACTCATACTGTATATAGGGGCTGTGTGTGGGCTCATACTGTATATAGGGGGAATATGTGGGGGCTCATACTGTATATGGAGAGGCTATGTGTGGGCTCATACTGTATATAGGGGCTGTGTGTGGCCTCATACTGCGGATTGGGGGCTCATACTGTATATAGGGGTCTGTATTTAAACTCATACTGTATAAAGGGAGACTATGTTGCGTTCATCTAATATATAAAGCTGAATGTATGTATGTGGGTATGTTTGTCCGGGATTGGAATCCGCACCGTCGCACTTACGGGCATGAAATTTTGCACGCCCGCACGTCTCGACCCCGAAAGCGTCCTAGGCTATGTTTTGAATGGAAATTTTAACCCCGCGCGTTCCAAATCGCCAAACAATTTTGGCCCTATCTACATAATGGGGAGAAAGCTGAATGCTTGTGTGTATGTCCGGCATAGGAATCTACATTTACGGGCATGAAATTTTGCACACCCGCACGTCTCGACCCCGGGAGCGTCCTAGGCTAGGTTTTGAGTCGAAATTTTAACCCCGCGCATTCCAAATCGGCAAATAATTTTGGCCCGGGATAGGAATCTGCACCGTTGTACTTACGGGCATGAAATTTTGCATGCCCGCACATCTCAACCCCAGGAGCATCATAGGCTATGTGTTGAATGGAAATTTTAACCCAGCGCGTTCCAAATCGACAAACAATTTTGGCCCTATCTACATAATGGGGAGAAAGCTGAATGCTTGTGTGTATGTCCGGCATAGGAATCTGCATTTACGGGCATGAAATTTTGCACACCCGCACGTCTCGACCCCGGGAGCATCATAGGCTGTGTTTTGAGTCAACATTTTAACCCCATGTGTTCAAAATTGCGCGCATTAAAAACACACACGTCTGGTATTTTTATCTTTTAAAAATAAATATCTGATTAATAACCAGCCAAACTACAAGACCAATTTGTTATAAATTTGCCATATAGGGAAATAAGACAGATGTCAGTCACATGAGCTGTATATTATTTGTATGTGTGAGGTAATATATACTGCCAGAGGGGAATGTTTTCTGTTGGCTGGGGATTTATCAGGCTGCCTATAGCAACCAATCACAGCTCAGCTTCTATTTTGTGACAGGACATTAATATGACCATATAGGAAATAAGACAGATGTCAGTCACATGAGCTGTATATTATTTGTATGTGTGAGGTAATATATACTGCCAGAGGGGAATGTTTTCTGTTGGCTGGAGAATTATCAGGCTGCCTATAGCAACCAATCACAGCTCAGCTTCTATTTTGCGACAGGACATTAATATGACCATATAGGGAAATAAGCCACATGTCAGTCACATGAGCTGTATATTATTTGTATGTGTGAGGTAATATATACTGCCAGAGGGGAATGTTTTCTGTTGGCTGGAGAATTATCAGGCTGCCTATAGCAACCAATCACAGCTCAGCTTCTATTTTGCGACAGGACATTAATATGACCATATAGGGAAATAAGACAGATGTCAGTCACATGAGCTGTATATTATTTGTATGTGTGAGGTAATATATACTGCCAGAGGGGAATGTTTTCTGTTGGCTGGAGAATTATCAGGCTGCCTATAGCAACCAATCACAGCTCAGCTTCTATTTTGCGACAGGACATTAATATGACCATATAGGGAAATAAGCCACATGTCAGTCACATGAGCTGTATATTATTTGTATGTGTGAGGTAATATATACTGCCAGAGGGGAATGTTTTCTGTTGGCTGGAGAATTATCAGGCTGCCTATAGCAACCAATCACAGCTCAGCTTCTATTTTGCCATAGGTCATTAATATGAGCTCTGTTTGGTTACTATAGGCAACAGAGGACATTGTCAGTATAAGAAAGCTTGTGTGAGGTAATAGGATTTCAGTTACTATGCTTGGCCAATGTTGGTGTAATGACTGATGTAAGTCACATCACCTGTATGTGGGAGGATATATATATAGTAGCAGCCACAGCTTTGTCCTTCTATGTTGCTATCCTGATGAGGGCACAGTTAAGTACATTAACCCGGGCGAAGCCGGGTACTACAGCTAGTACTGTATATAGGGGCTACGGGGGCTCATACTGTATAGAGGGGCTGTGTGTGGCCTCATACTGTATATTGTGGACTGTGTTGAAACTCATACTGTATATGCAGGG
This sequence comes from Oophaga sylvatica, assembly GCA_033576555.1. Taxonomy (NCBI): domain Eukaryota; kingdom Metazoa; phylum Chordata; class Amphibia; order Anura; family Dendrobatidae; genus Oophaga; species Oophaga sylvatica. The sequence continues at coordinate 722,319,529 of JARQOD010000001.1, forward strand.
CTGTGTGTAGGCTCATACTGTAAATAGAGGGCTTATACTGTATATAGGGGTCTGTCTTTTTAATATAAACAAAAATAATTATAATTAATTTGTTAATATTAATATTGAGCCAAATTACTTTCAGCCTATTGGAAAGGTCCTCCACAATAGACATGGTCTCTTATGTGGTCCCTCAGTAAAATTAATTGCTCACCCTTGGTCTAGGGCATTATTGATGGTCATAGCACAATGAAGTGTAAAAGAGAGAAAGCAGGGTGCTGATAAAAATGGCAATGTGACAATGACAAGGTGACAATGCACAAAGATGTCTGTGCATTAAATTCTGCAGAGATCAGTTATGAATAGACAGTCATCATCATGGTCTAAGCTTAATAAAGAAGAAAGTGAACAACTGCAGGGAAGATTTCACCATCAAGTCACTTGATTTGTGTATACACACACCAATGGTCTACAGAGCATCTGTGTATAACTGGTATATACCTCTTAAAGGTCATTTTATGGAAGTAACATTGGTTGTATTACTGTGGTTTTTGTCAGTTACCAGTATAGTGGTATTAATTAGTCTACAATGTATATGTTCATGTCATTCGGATGTAGTGGTATTATTTGTTCCATATATAGTACTTTTATAGTGTCACTTCAATTTTTGTCTGGAGATGGATAAATCAAGGAGCAGAGGCCCAAAGCCAAAAATTAATTCATCCCACTGCACTTATGTAACATGATAAGCCAAGAAAATAAAGCGCAGGATGGAAGAAATCCAAATAAAACATATGAATTTTTATCATCTCATTAAAAATAAATAAATGTATAAAAAAAATCTCAAAATACACAAACACAAGAAATAAATGGTGGGTGAGCTGAAAAATATGCTATATAGAGGGATTTCTGTGGAATAGTTCCGCGCTGCTGAAGATGTAGAAACGTCAATCCAGGCAAGATGTGATAAAAGAATTGTGGTTTATTCGATGCGTTTTGAAGTTAAAATTACTTCTTCATCAGGAAGTAACCACATTCTCCAACATAGAATAGCTTGGCTGAGCTATGCAGTAGTGACTAAACGACACCGACAGGCAGGAGTCAAATACGGTACAGTAGAAAATACGGTACTGTAGATGAGGATAGATAGATAACAGATATATAGTTAGATATGTGATAGATAGATAGATAGATAGATAGATAGAAAAAAGTAAAAATAAGTACACCACAGATAAGAATTATTCGGGTGCAAAGCCCCCCAGGTATTTACCAAACCTTCAATACAAATCCAGAGATTGGAGGCAGCACACCATTTAAATCCCACCAAGGACAACATTTGCATGGAGTTTGTATGTTCTCCCTGTGTTTGCGTGGGTTTCCTCCAGGTTCTCCGGTTTCCTCCCACACTCCAAAGACATACTGATAGGGAATCTAGATTGTGAGCCCCATCGGGGACAGCGACGATAATGTGTGTAAACTGTAAAGTGCTGCGGAATATGTTAGCGCTATATAAAAACAAATATTATTATAATCTGTGTCCGGAGCCGTGGTGTTCTGCACCATACACTTTTGCATCAGGCCGCCGCCAAAGGTGATAACATCTGATGTGTGAGGGTGCCAGGTGTCTGATTACCACCAATCTGATATTCCTGACCAAAGATAGATCATGAATATGAAAGAATTGGACAAACCCTTTAAATCCTAGCAGTAAGATGTAATATATGTTTAGGGGTAATTATAATCTATAGGAGCTATGCCTCTCTCTCACCACTAGATGTCAGCATATATTTTTACACAACTATTTTAGTGAATTCAAATAGAACATTTATTGAAAGTTACAATAAATAAATAACTGTTGAAGACATAACTAAACGCAAACCGGATGGAATAGCATGTACCTGCAAGATGCTGTGGTAGCCATGCTGGTTCAGTATGCCTTCAATTTTGAATAAATCCCCAACAGTGTCAACAGCAAAGCACCCCCACACAATCACACCACCTCCTCCATGCTTCACGGTGGGAACCAGGCATGTAGAGTCCATCCGTTCACCTTTTCTGCATCGCCCAAAGACACGGTGGTTGGAACCAAAGAACTCAAATTTGGACTCATCAGACCAAAGCACAGATTTCCACTGCTCTAATGTCCATTCCTTGTGTTATTTAGCCCAAACAAGTCTCTTCTGCTTGTTGCCTGTCCTTAGCAGTGGTTTCCTAGCAGCTATTTTACCATGAAGGCCTGCTGCACAAAGTCTCCTCTTAACAGTTGTCGTAGAGATGTGTCTGCTGCTAGAACTCTGTGTGGCATTGACCTGGTCTCTAATCTGAGCTGCTGTAAACCTGCGATTTCTGAGGCTGGTGACTCGGATAAACTTATCCTCAGAAGCAGAGGTGACTCTTGGTCTTCCTTTCCTGGGGCAGTCCTCATGTGAGCCAGTTTCTTTGTAGCGCTTGATGGTTTTTGCAACTGCACTTGGGGACACTTTCAAAGTTTTCCCAATTTTTCAGACTGACTGACCTTCATTTCTTAAAGTAATGATGGCCACTCGTTTTTCTTTGCTTAGCTGCTTTTTTCTTGCCATAATACACATTCTAGCAGTCTATTCAGTAGGACTATCAGCTGTGTATCTACCAGACTTCTGCACAACACAACTGATGGTCCAAACCCCATTTATAAGGCAAGAAATCCCACTTATTAAACCTGACAGTGCACACCTGTGAAGTGAAAACCATTTCCGGTAACTACCTCTTGAAGCTCATCAAGAGAATGCCAAGAGTGTGCAAAGCAGTTATCAAAGCAAAAGGTGGCTACTTTGAAGAACCTAGAATATAAGACATATTTTCAGTTGTTTCACACTTTTTTGTTAAGTATATAATTCCACATGTGTTAATTCATAGTTTTGATGCCTTCAGTGTAAATGTACAATTTTCATAGTCATGAAAATACAGAAAAATCTTTGAATGAGAAAGTGTGTCCAAACTTTTGGTCTGTACTGTGTATATATATATATACAGTATATATATATATATATATATATATATACTGTATGTCATTGACACACATAGTTACTGTTGCTGCTGCCGGCAGCTTCTCATTCATTCCTCAGCGGTTTACAGCCGGGGCAGTCGCATTAGCACAGATCGGGAGACCTTGGTGGCCATTCATCTGACCCACAACGACCAATCCACTTTCCAGGAAACTGAAAATGGTACATTCCCTGAGTTTTTCCAGCAAGATGGTGCACCACCACATTATGGGTGTCAGCTCTGAGCATTCCTACATGAACAGTTTCCTGGAAAGTGGATTGGTCATCGTGGGCCAGTTGAATGGCCACCAAGGTCTCCCGATCTGACCACATTAGACTTTTATCTTTGGGATCATCTGAAGGCAATTGTCTATGCTGTGAAGATAGGAGATGTGCAGCATCTGAAACAACGGATATTGGAAGCCTGTGCTAACATTTCTTCTGCGGTGTTGCTATCAGTGTGTCAAGAGTGGGAGAATAGGGTTGCATTGACAATCCAACACGATGGGCAGCACTTTGAACACATTTTATAAGTGGTCATAAGCCTGTAAATATCTCATGAAAGAATAAAGTTATGTTAAAACCAAGCACACCACTGTTTTTCTTGTGAAATTCTCAATAGGTTTGATGTGTCACATGACCCTCTTCCCATTGAAACAAAGCTGGATCCAAAATGGCCAACTTCAAAATGGCAGCCATGGTCACCACCCATCTTGAAAAGTTTTCCCCCTCCCATATACTAATGTGCCACAAACAGGAAGTTGATATCACCAACCATTCCCATTTTATTTAGGTATAGCCATATAAATGGCCCACCCTGTATATATGTGTGTCAATGACATATACACTACTCAAAAAAATAAAGGGAACACTCAAATAACACATCCTAGATCTGAATGAATGAAATATTCTCATTTAATACTTTGTTCTGTACAAAGTTGAATGTGCTGACAACAAAATCACACAAAAATCTTCAATGGAAATGAAATTTATCAACCAATGAGGCCTGGATTTGGAGTCACCCACAAAATTAAAGTGGAATGTAATGTCCTTAAAACAAGTCAAAATGATTCTCAGTGTGTGTGGCCTCCACGTGCCTGTGTGACCTCCCTACAACGCCTGGGCATGCTCCTGATGAGGCAGCGGAAGATCTCCTGAGGGATCTCCTCCCAGACCTGGACTAAAGCATCAGCCAACTCCTGGACAGTCTGTGGTGCAACGTGATGTTGGTGGATGGAGCGAGACATGATGTCCCAGATGTGCTCAATCGGATTCAGGTCTGGGGAACAGGCGGGCCAGTCCATAGCTTCAATGCCTTCATCTTGCAGGAACTGCTGACACACTCCAGCCACATGAGGTCTGGCATTGTCCTGCATTAGGAGGAACCCAGGGCCAACCGCACAAGCATGTGGTCTCAAAAGGGGTCTGAGGATCTCATCTCGGTACCTAATGGCAGTCAGGCTACCTCTGGCGAGCACATGGAGAGCTATGCAGCCCTCCAAAGAAATGCCACCCCAAACCATTACTGACCCACTGCCAAACCGGTCATGCTGAAGGATGTTGCAGGCAGATCGCTCTCCACTGCATCTCCAGACTCTGTCACATCTGTCACATTTGCTCAGTGTGAACCCGCTTTCATCTGTGAAGAGCACAGGGCGCCAGTGGCGAATTTGCCAATCCTGGTGTTCTGTGGCAAATGCCAAGCATCCTGCACAGTGTTGGGCTGTGAACACAACCCCAATCTGTGGACGTCGGGCACTCAGACCATCCTCATGGAGTCGGTTTCTAACCGTTTGTGCAGACACATGCACATTTGTGGCCTGCTGGAGGTCATTTTCAAGGGCTCTGGCAGTGCTACCCCTGTTCATCCTTGCACAAAGGTGGAGGTAGCGGTCTTGCTGCTGGTTGTTGCCCTCCTACAGCCCCCTCCATGTCTCCTGTTGTACTGGCCTGTCTCCTGGTAGCACCTCCAGTCTCTGGACACTACGCTGACAGACACAGCAAATCTTCTTGCCACAGCTCGCATTGATGTGTCATCCTGGATGAGCTGCACTACCTGAGCCACTTGTGTGGGTTGTAGAGTCCGTCTCATGCTACCATGAGTGTGAAAGCACAACCAACTTTCAAAAGTGACCAAAACATCACCCAGAAAGCATTGGTACTGAGATGTGGTTTGTGGTCCCCACCTGCAGAACCTCTCCTTTATGGCGGTTTCACACGTCCTGATATTTCCGGTACTGGAAAAATTGGTACCGGAGATATCAGGGTCCGTGTGTGTACTATGTGCAGCACACGTGTGGCAACCGTGTGCCACCCGTGTGCCGCATCAGTACCACACGGACAGCACGGATAGCTACAGTAAGAGCTGTCCCTGTTATGTTCTGCTACAAACACTAAGGAAAGAAAGGGAAATCTGTCCCTACAATAGAACTAAGCTCAATCCCTACGATGTAACGGGGAACCTGATCCTGCGATCAGACCCGCTAAAGTCCTCAGCTAGTCTGAACGAAGACCTATAGATGCGAGGAAGGGATCCCTACAAGCACTAGGGACTGGAGAAAAGATGGACACCTCCTAACAGAAGTTGTAGCAGTAAAAAGAAAAACAAAAGAACATAGAGGTCAGAAGACCAAGCAAAACTATTTGAGTAAGGTACAAAAGCACCCGGCTAGCTTAAGAGTAGAAGTTACAATGAAGTCCAGCAAAGCCAGAAGGGCGGAGCAGGATTAAGTAGGCAAAAAAGGTCATGTGACCAGCAAGATAGAAAAAAACCTAACAGGAGAGTTCTAACAATCCCCTGCAGCTGGGGGGACTGTTAGAACTCTCCTGTTAGGTTTTTCACTGGGGGACTCAGTGAAGAGCGGTGACGTCACTGACTCTCTGCGCGCTGCTCCCATTCATTCCCCAGTGCTTTACAGACTGAGCGGTTGCATTAGCAATCGCTCCTGCTGTAAAGTGATTAACCCCCGAGATGGATTTACGCCGTGGGACCTGACTGATCGCCGGACAGGTATGGGTATATTGTTGCTTTTTTGTTTTATATTTTTTACAGGAGAACGAGGGCATCATTAAGGAATGGCAGTATAATAAAGATGTAAAAAACCTGTGTACTGTATTCATTCATTAAAAGACTTTATTGTTACTGTGTGTGTGTTTATTTAACCCTTTCTTTACTATAGAATTAGTAATGCATAGGTGTCTTATCGACACCTATGCATTACTAAGCCTGGCTTAACGCCACCTTACAATAGCAAGGTGGCGTTAACCCTTTATGAACCCTACTTGCCACTGCTACAGGGCAAGTGGGAAGAACCCGACAAAGCTCCAGAATAGGCGCATCTAATAGATGCACCTTTTCTGGGCAGCTGGGGGCTGCTGTTTTTAGGCTGGGGGGGCCCATAATCATGGCCCCTTTCCAGACTGAGAATAGCAGCCCCTAGCTGTATAGTTTTGCCGGGTTGGTTGAAAACATAAAGGGGAACCACGTCGGGTTTTTCATTGATTCTCCCTGCTCGCTGTTGCCGGCAGAGCAGGGAGAATCATGACAAGCAGCTTCAGCACCACAGGCAGGGGGACAGCGGCTTACAGTAGCCGCGAGTTCCCCAGTGGCTATCCGTGCGCATGGAGGACTGTGTGAACAGTTCTCCGTGTACACGTGTGCGGGATGTTTTCCGGTCCGTGTGTTCGTGTCAAAATGGACATGTCTACGTGTTTGGCACACGGACACACGGTCAACACGCACATGTGCATAGACACATAGATTATAATGTGTCTATGTCTGTACATGTCTCCAGTACGTGTGAAAACTGTCACCACATGTACTGGAGAGACGGACGTGTGAAACCGGCCTTATTGAGTGTGTCTTGATAATTGCCAATAATTTCCATCTGTTGTCTATTCCATTTGCACAACAGCACGTGAAATTGATTGTCAATCAGTATTTCTTCCTAAAGGTCCCTTCTCACATAGCGAGATCGCTACCGAGATCGCTGCTAAACAGCGATCTCAGCAGCGATCTCGCTATGTCTGACACGTACCAGTGATCAGACCCCTGCTGTGAATCGCTGGTCGTGTCAGAAATGCCAGGACTTTTTTTTGATCGCTGGTCTCCCGCTGGCAGGCACGCATCGCTGCGTGTGACAGGCAGGAGACCAGCGTTCTCCTGGTAACCAAGGTAAACATCGGGTTTCCAGGCGCGAGGCTGTGCCTGGAAACCCGATGTGTACCTTGGATACCTGCGCGCTGCTGCACGGGAGCTGGTAACAAAGGTACACGTCGGGTTTCCAGGCACCGCGCAGCGCCTGGAAACCCGACGTGTACCTTGGTTACCAGCTCCCTGCATCAGTGCGCTGGTATCCATCGTACACTGCGGGTAACTAGGCGACGTTACCCGCAGTGTCGCTGTCCTGATCGCTGCCTGAGCTGCCTGTTTGGCAGCTCAGCAGCGATCATGTAGCGACACACCAGCGATCCTGATCGTTGTCGGGATCGCTGGTGTGTCGCTATGTGAGACGGGGCCCTAAGTGGACAGTTTGATTTCACAGAAGTTTGATTTACTTGGAGTTATATTCTGTTGTTTAAGTGTTCCCTTTATTTTTTTTAGCAGTGTGTATACACCGTATATGTACAGTTAGGTCCATAAATATTTGGACAGAGACAACATTTATCTAATTTTGGTTCTAGACATTACCACAATGAATTTGAAACAAAACAAATCAGATGCAGTTGAAGTTCAGACTTTCAGCTTTCATTTGAGGGTATCCACATTAAAATTGGATGAAGGGTTTAGGAGTTTCAGCTCCTTAACATGTGCCACCCTGTTTTTAAAGGGACCAAAAGTAATTGGACAAATGACTCCAAGGCTATTTCATGGACAGGTGTGGGCAATCCCTTTGTTATGTCATTCTCAATTAAGCAGATGAAAGGGCCGGAGTTGATTTGAGATGTGGTGTTTGCATTTGGAAGGTTTTGTTGTGAAGGAAACATGCGGTCACAGGAGCTCTCCATGCAGGTGAAACAAGCCATCCTTAAGCTGCAAGAACAGAAAAAAAACCCATCCAAGAAATTGCTACAACATTAGAAGTGGCAAAATCTACAATTTGGTACATCCTGAGAAAGAAAGAAAGCACTGGTGAACTCATCAATCCAAAAAGACCTGGGAGCCCACGGAAGACAACAGTGGTGGATGATCGCCGCATACTTTCTTTGGTGAAGAAGAACCCGTTCACAACATCAACTGAAGTCCAGAACACTCTCAGTGAAGTAGGTGTATCTGTCTCTAAGTCAACAGTAAAGAGAAGACTCCATGAAAGTAAATACAAAGGGTTCACATCTAGATGCAAACCATTCATCAATTCCAAAAATAGACAGGCCAGAGTTAAATTTGCTGAAAAACACCTCCAGAAGCCAGCTCAGTTCTGGAAAAGTATTCTATGGACAGATGAGACAAAGATCAACCTGTACCAGAATGATGGGAAGCCAAAAGTTTGGAGAAGAAAGGGAACGGCACATGATCCAAGGCACACCACATCCTCTGTAAAACATGGTGGAGGCAACGTGATGGCATGGGCATGCATGGCTTTCAATGGCACTGGGTCACTTGTGTTTATTGATGACATAACAGCAGACAAGAGTAGCCGGATGAATTCTGAAGTGTACCGGGATATACTTTCAGCCCAGATTCAGCCAAATGCTGCAAACTTGATTGGACGGCGCTTCATAGTACAGATGGATAATGACCCCAAGCATACAGCCAAAGCTACACAGGAGTTCATGAGTGCAAAAAAGTGGAACATTCTTCAATGGCCAAGTCAATCACCAGATCTTAACCCAATTGAGCATGCATTTCACTTGCTCAAATCCAGACTTAAGAGGGAAAGACCCACAAACAAGCAAGACCTGAAGGCTGCGGCTGTAAAGGCCTGGCAAAGCATTAAGAAGGAGGAAACCCAGCGTTTGGTGATGTCCATGGGTTCCAGACTTAAGGCAGTGATTGCCTCCAAAGGATTCGCCACAAAATATTGAAAATAAAAATATTTTGTTTGGGTTATGTTTATTTGTCCAATTACTTTTGACCTCCTAAAATGTGGAGTGTTTGTAAAGAAATGTGTACAATTCCTACATTTTCTAACACATATTTTTGTTCAACCCTTCAAATTAAACGTTACAATCTGCACTTGAATTCTGTTGTAGAGGTTTCATTTCAAATCCAATGTGGTGGCATGCAGAGCCCAACTCGCGAAAATTGTGTCACTGTCCAAATATTTCTGGCCCTGACTGTATATGTATATATATACACACACCTATACTATGTGTATACATGTATTCTATCATTCTATTTTAACCTGTCAGTGTGATTTTACAGTATAGCGCACTGAATTACCGGCTTTTCTAAGGACACCGGTGTGCATTTCTCGCAAGTCACAAGTGTGGTCCGTGTGTAATCCGTTTTTTTCTCGCACCCATAGACTTGCATTGGCGAGTCTCGTCCGATATATGGTGCAAATCGTTGCATGCTGCAATTTCACTCGCACGTATTCTACAGTAGTGTAACTCCTGCCTTAGGCTTACTCATCCATGTATCTCTTTCCCAAAGTGCCTACAAAATTGCACCTGTGTCACAACTTAGTTTTTATAAACTAATATAGGTATAGTGTGCAATCCTTCACCTGCATATTATTAATATTATTATTATTTTATATTTTCAGAGCACAATTGATTCCATAGTGCTGTACGTGTGAAAAAATGTTATACAAAATGCAAATATAAATTACAAAGAACAAAATAACAAACATGGTGCAGAAGGGGAGAGAAAGTGCAAAAGTGCACAAGCCAGGAGGAGACGTGATTGAGAATGGAAATGTTAGGCTATGTGCCCACGATAAGAATATACGAGTAGCAGCACTTTGGATGCAGAGTATTTTTGCTGCATTCAAAACGTTGCGTTTTATTAAAGCAGGTAAATACGCATGTGTTCAGTGAACCATGATGATTTACCGTATCTAATGAATGGCTATGGGTGAAACTACAAAGTGGAGACCAGCGACTCCACAACAGACATACTGCGGCTCGTAACCCCACACCATGGGGGAGTTTATGTAGCGTCAAGTAGGAGCACAGTGAATGGGATTACTAGAAATCCCATCCACTATGCATGTAACCTAGAACGCAGCATTGTGGACACAGCGCAGGTGAGCTGCATCCAAAACGCTGCTTTCCGGATAGTGGGCACATACCGGTTGGGAACAGAGTGGATATAGGACAGGAAGTTGTTGGTTGGAGGGACAGTAGATACAGACTGAGCGCACTTCAAAAGAAAGGAGGATAAGGGAGAGTAGAGGTGGGATTAGGGTGAAGGCCTAGTTGTTAGAAAGGAGAAGGCTAACTCCTCCACCATGTTTATTGTCAGGGCGAGGAGTTTGGCTGAAGTGAAGACTACCATAACACAGCATGGCAAGGAAGGCTGTGTCAGTGGGTGTCAGACATGTTTTTGTGAGGCCCAGGAAGGATAGATTACAAGAAGTAAAAAGGTTGTGAATAACATGGAGTTTACTACAGATGGAGTGAGCATTACATAGAACTTCAAAGTGAGTAAGCAGCAGAGCAGGGGTCAAGTGAAGAAGTTCTAGGTTAGAGATATTGTGGTCATTTCTATAGCTGAGGAGTGGTAGGAAGGAGAAGTATCATAGGGCATTAGGTATGGCGGACCATGATTGGGAGGTATAGCACCAGCAGTGAGGAGAAGAAGACAGGGTGTGGAGGTGGGGAATGAGAGTGCCCGGCTTGTTTTGTGTTTTACAAGGAGGGATGTCAGGTCTGTAGATGAATTTAATAATATAAACTTAGCACTCAGCTTAAATACTTCTGTGAAAGAAAGTTTATTGTAGTACACTAAAACATTTCGGTCATTGGGACCTTCATCAGTTACGTGTAAATACTCTGTGCAGCAATGAGGTTCAAATAAACCATCCAGATTTATAGAAATAGTATTGAGGAGCAATGTCGCTCCAAAGATAAAAAAAAAGGGCTTAAAGATGCTGACAGATCGGGCATATGAGCCTCCAGATGCGGTATCCACTGCTCGTCTGTAGGTCTGTAGATGAGACCAGGTAGGAGGTAAGAGGGAAGGGCAGATGAATATTTGTTTGATGGGTGACGGGCCTGGGGATAGCAGAGAGCAAGGATTAAGGGAGTAAAAACTGTAACAGCAAACGCAAGTAGTGGAAAAGTTCTGAAAAACTAAAAGAAGGTGCCATTATTTATAGGTTGTTGTTTTTACCTTTTGTTTGCTTCTGGCACATTCTGGTATATTTCCACTCTGTACTTAAAGGGGTTGTCCAGGACTTTAACACGTCAACAAGGGGCAGTACCTGGCGGCGACCACTATTCTGTTGACGGAGCTGTGCAGCTGATTGGTGGGTGTGCTGGATGTCGCACCCCCACCGATCAGACATTAGTGACTTATCTTAAGGATAGGCCATCCCCTTTAACAAGCTACACTTGAAGGAGCTGCACACCTATACCTATAGCTCCAAATTTATGCAACTTTACTTGCATATGAAAGTTGCCAGTTGTGAACAACAGAGCAAAGCAACAGGGAGACAGGGCTGGGAATCAAAGGAAGAGGTGTACAAGGTGAAAGGAGTGACTATAGTATAAACAATTTGCTAGTTTACAAAATATGGAAAGAAATTAATACAGGCACTTACCAGAAAAATAAAGATACAGAGGTGTGAATGTATATACTCAAAACTTGCCCATAAAAAACATGGCTGCTTCTCAGTCATACTAAATCACTTCCTAATAGGTATATATTAATATACCCAAAAATGAGAGCAGATAATAATATATATTAAATTATTTTATTTGTCAAAAAACAAAATTAAATTTTAATGCGTAGCAAAAATCAGACAATATTAATTCAAGTAACGGTGCAAGATAAAAGGGGACAATTTGCATCCATAGACTATATGTGCTGCATGGTAACGGATCATAGATTCCTCATATCTATAATGAAAAAATGTCCAACAACACGTGGCTGCATAAGGATATAATGATAGTCTGTGCCTATTTGTACTTGACAACCATTTAACAAAGTGAACATAGTCACTAACATTCAAGGTGTAAAACAAAGCGGCCAGGCATATACACAACTATATGAGGAAAATCGAAACCATTACCTGTGTATCAGCAATCAGCAATCAGAGAGAGTAGTTGGAGCTCCTGTCCCTCAGCCCCTAGGGGCTGTGCTGATACACAGGTAATGGTTTCGATTTTCCTCATATAGTTGTGTATATGCCTGGCCGCTTTGTTTTACACCTTGAATGTTAGTGACTATGTTCACTTTGTTAAATGGTTGTCAAGTACAAATAGGCACAGACTATCATTATATCCTTATGCAGCCACGTGTTGTTGGACATTTTTTCATTATAGATATGAGGAATCTATGATCCGTTACCATGCAGCACATATAGTCTATGGATGCAAATTGTCCCCTTTTATCTTGCACCGTTACTTGAATTAATATTGTCTGATTTTTGCTACGCATTAAAATTTAATTTTGTTTTTTGACAAATAAAATAATTTAATATATATTATTATCTGCTCTCATTTTTGGGTATATTAATATATACCTATTAGGAAGTGATTTAGAGGTGTGAATGTGGAAGCTGGTATTGTGGGAAGCTGGGTTCAGTAGTATTGAACAAAAGCAGGCATACCTGTGAGCAGGGTGGATAAAAATCAATGATTTTTTTTAAAAAATCAAAAAAATCGGATTTTTTTGATTTAAATCGGATTTTTTTTGATTTAAATCGGATTTTTTTCAATAAACTGCTTTTTGAGGAAAATATTTTACCATCCAAAGGTTCTTCCATCATGAGATAAAGCTGAGTTGTTTAACTCAGTACAATAAAGGCTTTATATGTGATATTGTAAATTTAAGATGAGAGGTACAATGGTGAGTAGGAAGATATAAACCCTGTCGCACAAAAATCAGCACATCTGAATCCAAAAAGTGGTCTATCAAGCACAGTATATCAGATAATGTTGAAATAAATCAGTCAATTTAGTATCCGGACAGGAAAACAATATATATTCCCAAAGTGGGGTAATATATCATTCCATATAATATGTGGGATAATTAATCCATCATATCCTGCCTGGAGCATAAATGTGCCAAAGAGTAAGACAGATAGATCTGATATGGCATTAGAGAGAAGAGGGGGACAGAAAAAAGAAAGAAAATCCCCCCCACACATCTACCAGCTCCTGTGAGGTGCCATGTCAGCTGCGGAAAAGATGCTGGAAAGTGCTTACCCATATTGGGGAAATGTAACGGACCAGGTACGTGCCCCGACGCACGTTTCGCTCCTTGAGCTTCCTCGGGGGGCAGTGTGTCTTACTCTTTGGCACATTTATGCTCCAGGCAGGATATGATGGATTAATTATCCCACATATTATATGGAATGATATATTACCCCACTTTGGGATATATATTGTTTTCCTGTCCGGATACTAAATTGACTGATTTATTTCAACATTATCTGATATACTGTGCTTGATAGACCACTTTTTGGATTCAGATGTGCTGATTTTTTGTGCGACAGGTGTTTATATCTTCCTACTCACCATTGTACCTCTCATCTTAAATTTACAATATTGTGAACATTTTAGTAATATTTGTTAAATAAAGTTTGTATCTTTTATATATATTATTGCCTCATGTCTCTATTGGGCTGGAAGCTCTAATTCTTTGTGGTATATTAAATGATAGAGAGTTTCCCTGTTCCATTTTGGAACTATGTTTAAACATGTCACCCAGAGTTCTGGTTTAATCAAAAAAGGCTGTATATGTGTAACATTCACAATGCCATGCTCTTCCAGAGGTTTCTGTAAGATTAGTGGGCAGTTTCTCTCCTATGTTATCACAGACGCTCGCTTTACTTACGCAGTTCTCAAAAGCGGAATTTGACTCCAGGCTCTTCTTCACGGCAAAAATGTTACAACATGACAGAGTTGAGAAAAAGACCTTAATCCTATTGTTCTACAAACCTATGAATACAGAATCAACCCCTTCAGTGCCAAGTCCAAGAAGTTAGACAATGTTTCTGATGTTTGGAGTGGAATAGATCTGCACAACACAAGAAGAATGTGAATCTAAGTGTTGAGGAGGAGGAAGGGCAAGCAGACAAGAAAATGATCACGTGTGACTTCTCTCCTCCGTTACTAGGTGTTTGTAATAACAGAGGATGTAGTTTAGGCTCACAGAGCGGAGCCATTTTGTTGGGGACTGCCAGTGATACTGACAAGTAGGCTGTCACTGAGGACGACCGGCAGCATCTATTCTGTTAGTCCATGCTGCTCGCTGTATTATAAACTGAGCACAGATACGTGGAGAGTATCACACACTGGGATTATTCACAGCACATGACACACTGCATGTATCTAGATACAGGGCTGAGTGTAGTGTATCGCATTATGGGATTAGATACACCAGTCTGGGGCATATCGCACTTGATGAAATTAGATACACCAGTCTGGGGCGTATCGCACATGATGAAATTAGATATACCGGTCTGGTAGAAACTTGATTTAAATCACTGATTTAAATCAAGCCTTACTGACTAGTGATTTAAATCGTGATTTAAATCGTGATTTAAATCAGTTTGATTTAAATCAAATCCACCCTGCCTGTGAGTGACAGAGATGGATGATTGGATCAGAAGGAAGTGATGGTAAAACTGGTGAAGACGGTTTTATGAGATGACATTCTGGTATACAGTGCCTACAAGTAGTATTCAACCCCTGCAGATTTAGCTGGTTTGATAAGATTCAAATAAGTTAGAGCCTTCAAACTGCAAACGAGAGTAGGATTTATTAACAGAAGCATAAATCTTACAAAACAAAAAGTTATGTTGCTCAGTTGAATTTTAATAAATTTTAAACATAAAAGTGTGGGTCAATTATTATACAACCGCTATGTTTAATATTTTGTGGAATAACCCTTGTTTGCAATTACAGCTAATAATCGTCTTTTATAAGACCTGATCAGGCCGGCACAGGTCTGTGGAGTTATCTTGGCCCACTTGTTGTGAATGGGTTTGAGATGAGTTCTGAGCAGAGGCTCCCTCTGGTGGTTACAAGCGGTACTAGTGAGGATTGGGAATCAGGTGTTACTGATTGGTCTTATTTAAGGGAATCATTTTCCCATCAGGGTTGCCGGTGATCAATTGTTCTGGTCTGAATCCTTCTTTCCAGTTTCCCTTGTAGCCTGCTGTGTCGTGTCTGCATCTCCTGCTATCAGATAAGACAATTTCTTATTTTGTGTTTTTGCTATATTTTGCATTTTGTCCTGCACTTCTGTGGGGGCCTTCTGGGTCCCCTCCGGGGGCTTTTGCCCTCTCAGTTTAGTCCAGCCACTGTGTTTTGTACTTTTGCTTTTTTGCAGTTTTTTCAGTGGCTGCTGTTTTTGTTACACCAGAGAACTAATTTAGGTGGTAGAGGTCGTGTGATCTCAGGTGATTTTGAAATTAGTAGAGTTTGGTGTTTTTTCAGGGTTTTCTGAGATTGCAGTAAGTACCCTTCCTGTCCTTTTCTATTTAGGTAGTTTGGGCCCCAGCGTTTGCTCATACTATTTTCTTTCTGTGTCAGTATTTCCTCTTGTCTAACCGCCATTACATGTTTGGGGGCTTTCTATTATCTTTGGGGTTCTGCTCCGGGGCAGATAGCTTTCCTATTTCTATCTTTAGGTGTAGTTAGTTTCTCAGGCTGTGACGAGGCGTCTAGGACCATCGTAGGAACGCTCCACGGCTGCCTCTAGTTGTGGTGGTTAGTCAGGGTACTGCAATCTCATAGATTCCAACTGCTCTGGTGTATTTCCTTTTTTACCTGCACTCCTCAGCTACCGTAACATAACAGTATCACCGGCCATAAAAATTGTATGGTACTCACAGAAGGGAAAAAATATTTTGAAGGAAGAAAAGTTGTCAGAGATATTTTTCTGTTTGTTGCATTTTTTTTTTTTTTTTCCCTCTGTATCTCTGGGTGCTGGGGAGGATCTTTTCTCCCAATGGAGTTTGCACAGTTGTCTGGCCGTTGTGGATCAGCTTGCCACTGAGGTTCAGAGTATTGCTGCATATCTTGCTAGGTTGCCTGTTGTGGAACCTAGGATTCCCATGCCAGATTTGTTTTCAGGGGATCGAGCTAAGTTTCAGAATTTCAAAAATAATTGTAAATTGTTTCTTGCCTTAAAATCTAAGTCCTCAGGAAACGCAGCGCAGCAGGTTCAAATTATCAATCTCTCTCCTGCGCGGCGATCCTCAGGATTGGGCTTTTTCCCTCACACCTGGGGATCCTGTTTTGAGTGATGTTGATGCATTTTTTCAGGCTTTGGGGTTATTGTACGATGAGCCTAATGTTACTGATCAAGCTGAAAAAGCCTTGTTGGCATTAAATCAGGGGCTTGATGACGCTGAGTTATACTGTCAGAGATTCCGTAGGTGGGCAGTCCTGACCAAATGGAATGACGACGCTTTGGCGGCCCTTTTCCCGG
This sequence comes from Oophaga sylvatica, assembly GCA_033576555.1. Lineage (NCBI taxonomy): Eukaryota > Metazoa > Chordata > Amphibia > Anura > Dendrobatidae > Oophaga > Oophaga sylvatica. The sequence continues at coordinate 722,336,083 of JARQOD010000001.1, forward strand.
AAGGGTCTGTCGGATAATGTAAAGGATGTTATGGTGGGATTCCTGTCCCCTCTGGTCTCAATGATTCTATGTCATTAGCGATTCAAATTGACAGACGTTTGCGTGAGCGGAGAAGTATGCGTGGAGTGGTGTTGCCTTGTGAGCCAGCTGCTGAGCCCATGCAGTGTGATGGAGTGGTGTCTGGGGCACAGCGTCATGAGTTTCGAAAGCGCAATGGGTTATGTTTCTACTGTGGTGATGCCTCT